>WEIT01012289.1:305600-318771 GCA_013389985.1 Dryoscopus gambensis | reverse complement strand
TCCTCTCTCCTCCTGGTGCAGGAGGCACATCTGCTCACACAAACGTGTTCCAGCAACAGCAGCAGTCAGCAGTTACATGTACAGGTACAGATAGATATAAAAATAAATGTTAATTCTGTTTTGTTGTTCACAAAGATGGGGCAAAATACTCCTTGTTTTAACAGGGATAACTATGCTTTGACACAAATGATGAGAATTCTGACTTTCACAAAATTATTTCAAAGGTAGAGACAGCAGCCGTGATAAAACCATGCATGCTGAATGAATTTAATTTCTCTGACTTTTGACTTTTTCCTTAGTGAAAGGTCTGAGCCACACGATTTGTCACTTTTGAAGCCAAAGCACCACCTAAGCTGCAGTGAAGAGGCTGGGACTTGTCTTTGTGCCCTGGTTTGTGCTCATCCCTAATGATGGAGCCCAAAAGACAGGGTGAGAGTGCTTGGAGCTCACCTGGGCTGGGGGAGGAGCAGAGGATCCAGCAGTGCTTGGAGCTCACCTAGGATGGAGCAGGGCAGAGGATCCAGCAGTGCTTGGAGCTCACCTGGGATGGGACAGGAGCAGAGGATCCAGCAGTGCTTGGAGCTCACCTGGGCCGGGGCAGGAGCAGAGGATCCAGCAGTGCTTGGAGCTCACCCGGGATGGGGCAGGGCAGGAGCAGAGGATCCAGCAGTGCTTGGAGCTCACCCAGGCCAGGGCAGGAACAGAGGATCCAGCAGTGCTTGGAGCTCACCCAGGCCAGGGCAGGAGCAGAGGATCCAGCAGTGCTTGGAGCTCACCTGGGATGGGACAGGAACAGAGGATCCAGCAGTGCTTGGAGCTCACCCGGGACGGGGCAGGGCAGAAGGAGCAGCTTCATGCCTGCACCCAATGGACACTGCTCATCCCTCTGCCAGCTCAAGTTCTCCAGCACGTCAGGATGGAGAAGTGGTGAAGCCTGTAGAAATGCCTTTTCCTTTATCTAATTTATGTATTCAGCTCATAATTCCATATCAAAAGGCTACTGGAGGCCAACTGTAACATTTAATTAATATTTCCCATCTGCTTTTTAGCACCACTTTAATTATAAATGGTTCATTTAGTCACGGGGTGAGCTGATCACAGATAGGGAGTGGCCAGAGCTTGTACAGCCGAAAAGCCATGCCGGGGTCTCTTCCCAAGAGCGGGGGGACAGCCTCACGGGGAGCTGCCCGTGGCTCTCTCTTGTGCTCCGTGCAGCAGCGCTTTGCAACAGGGTTCAGGGGCAGGATGGGACACCTGGACCACTGGAACAGCCATTTGGGGTAAAAAGAGTCCCCCAAGCCCTCGGGAAGACTTGTGGGAAATCCAAGCAGGGTTTGCACACCTTGCTGAGTGTCTGTGCCCCCTGAGAGCGGCTCCAGCCCGCGGGGCCGGCGCATGCTCCTGGCTGAGCAGTCTCCAGGCAAACCGGCTGCAAAAGTGACTTGAGTTAAAGCGAAATTCAAAAGCTGTTTACAGCTCCAGCATCCTTGGGTTTTGCTTCCTTCTCACTCCCTCTGAAATATTTCCTTTTGATATTTTAATTTCTTTTGGGCTGACTTTAAGGGAAGAACGTTGGGTTGAAACAGATGGTTGTCAGCAAACCAATGCCTGCGAAGCACAATTGAGAATTAGCTACAAAAACCCAAAACTTGGCACCAGCCGAATCCTCTTGATATAATTGTCAAAAGAAATCTGGCTTGGAAAAATTTTTTGAATAATATTTTCAAAATTCAAATGACTGAAACTTTAAACAAACAAAATACACTTTATTTGAGTGTGTGCAAGTGGTAATGGCAACCCCCAAAGGTCATTCCCAAAAGACCACATGTGACCTGCAAAACTCCTGCTTGAGGCTCCTTCACCCTGGGTCAGCTGCTGACCAGCAGGACGGGGTGTCCAAGGAGCTGCCTTCAGCAGGAGAATTTTAACGAGTAACCTCCATCATCCATTTTCTCCACGGCTGTGGTCAGCCCACTTCCCTGGCACCGGCACAGCAGCGCCACCAGGATCTGCCTTGGGGACACCAAACTGGCCAGGGGGGATGCAGCCTGAGCAATCCCCCTTTAGCCTTCAACACAAAAATGCTCACTGGTAGCTTTATTAAAAGCTTGTCTCCTGTTTGTGTTTTTCAGAAAGAATTTGTTTGCTTTGGCAGGAATCTCCTGCGTGGCCCTGTTAGCCAGGCTTGTTCAGAAGACCAAAAGCCTGTAAATTGCTGATACTCCTGTAAGAGGGCATGGGGCCTTCTCACAGCAGCAGCGTGTCCCAGGGTGAACCTTTTGCTCTTTTGATCTTCAGCCATTATCATTTCTTTATGGATGAGGAGATTGTTTCACATGAATCCAATGTGAATTTATTCCTGGCTGAAAAAATGATTACAGATGAAAAGTGTGAGCACAGAAAAAGAAAAAAAGAAAAGAAAAGAAGAAAGAATTTTCTCTCCTGGGTTGCCTTTGCCATTTGAATAGAATATTTTAGTTTAAAAAATCCCAACGAAACAAACAAATAAACAAAAAATCAGACAGGAAAAACCTTGGCCCCAGAAGAGAGCTGTGGAGGAGTGAGAAATGGGCTCAACATCCCTGATACACATGGCCAAAGCTGGCATGGAAGGACGTCAGGTGTGGGCCTTGTGGGAGAGGGGAGAAGCTGGGAGCAGGGAACAAGGGCATCATTCCGGCCCCTCGGCCCTGCTGCCCACCACTGCCAGAGGACACCGAGTGACCGATAACCAACCGCGCTCACCAGACCGGGTGTAAAGACTCATGGGATGTATCTGTGACACAGCCATTAAGGTTATTCTCGGGTAAATCACTCCAATCACCGCCTAATTGTCACAGCTCCCTGTGTTTGACAGCGCTCCTAATTTGGAGCTCACAATGCCCTCCATTGTCCCCGCTGCCTAATTGGCAGACAGAGGCCATTCATCACGCGGTGACACGGGTGTGGAACGGGGTCGAGGTAATCCATCACTGCCTGGCTCCTCGCAGGGACCTCCACAGCGCCGGCAGACGGGCTGGGCAGTGCATTCGGGCTGGGCAGTGCGTTCAGACTGGGCAGTGCACACGGGCTGGGCAGCACGCATGGACTGGGCAGTGCATTCAGACTGGGCAGCGCATTCAGACTGGGCAGTGCGTTCAGACTGGGCAGTGCACACGGGCTGGGCAGCACGCATGGACTGGGCAGTGCATTCAGACTGGGCAGTGCGTTCAGACTGGGCAGTGCACACAGGCTGGGCAGCACGCATGGACTGGGCAGTGCATTCAGACTGGGCAGTGCGTTCAGACTGGGCAGTACACACGGGCTGGGCAGCACACATGGACTGGGCAGTGCATTCAGACTGGGCAGTGCCTGGTCTCCATGGGGCACTTGTGGATAGTGGTGAAGCTGCCCTGCTGCCCCTCAGACATCCCTGGAGGATTTCCCTGTGCCTGATGACTTCATTTCCCCTTAAATGTCATCCAGCAGCACCCAGCGTTCTTCTGGAGCTGCACCTTCTCCATCGTATTTCCCGGTGCTGAGGTCAAACTCACAGGTTTGTCGTTTCCTGGGTCTTCCTCACACCTTCCTGGTAACTTCTCGCTCCCACCGTGCTCCTGGACATCGCCTCCCTCCTGCTGGCACATTTCTCATCGTTCCTACACCTACACCACGGGCTGGGCTCCCCATGAGCCCCCATGGCTACTCCGTGTGGCCGAGCCACATCAGCGCTCACTGATGTATGTCCTCTGCACGGCAGGATTGCGTTAGGGAGAGATCCCTATGGCAACTCGCTAGGAACACGCCCAAGACTGATGACTTCCTCAGTCTGATTACATTTTTCGATCATTTAACTGTTTTTAATCCATTTAATTTCTGAGGCATTACTGGGTATAAGGCAATTTTTCAAGGTTCCTGGGGCAGTGAATCAAATTATTTTAGGAAACCCATTTTGTGGCAGTTACCTTCAGTCAGCAAAGTTATCATCTCCCACGGCAAATGTCTTTAAGGCTTCTGCACCATAAAACCACTTCGCTTGGCATTAATTCCACTATGGAACTGAAGAATTCGTTACTGAAGATTTCTCACACGAGTTTTTCCATTATTATTTCTGGGCCTGACAACTGATCATTGGTTATGAGAACTTTTTAAGCACAGTGATGTAATTTCTCCTCTTTAGGAACTGACCCCTTGTTCCAGGGTTTGTTAAAAATTATTATTAATGGCTTAGAGTATTCAACTAAGTTAATTTAATTCCCCTACGTACGAGCCATCCAATCACGTCACTGCGAGTGCCTCTGAGCACCACTGGCCCTACGCAGCTAAGGCAGGACTATGATTGTCACTGAGACTTGCAGATAATTTCCTCCCTTGTTTTTAATTTTACCAACTGGCATCTTCAGCATCCTCAGCTCCCATGTTCTTCTCTGTTTCCCTAAGGACCCGTGGGCATCCCTTGGTGTCCATCTTGCTGTCCATACCTCCACTGCTGTTTCTGTTGGGCACAAGGGCAGCATTTTGAGCCCTTTCCTCCTCATTTCTCATGGCTGTTCAGCACGTGGTGCCAAGTGCCCTCCTGTAGTGCCTTCTCTTGCCACTCCCTTCTCTTTTACCCAAACCTTCCAAAAGCCACGTTTTTCTCAGCAGTGTGATTGCTGAAGCTTTCTTGCAATTCCCCAAAGCACAGAATTGTCATCCGTGTTCTGAGGCTCTTCCTCTTCTCGTGTGTCTTGAAGGCTGAATTCTCCGTGCTCAGCTGTGTTGTGTCTCAGCCGTGGCGGAGCATATGCGCCGTGTTTACCCCTCCGCAGCGCCGCTTCTCCCAGCGGGAGAGGGGCTGGAGCAGCACCACAGCGCAGCGCCCCGGCAACACCTCTTGCTGGAAAGGTGATTAAGTATGTCTGAAGATAATATCTCAGAAAGCAAACAAAAACTCAGAAGAAAGGAAGATCATTTTCTCTGGAAAACAATATGAATTTTTCATTAAAAGCTGCACTCAGGCTGTCTGAGGAGTGCTATGAGGTTATCCTGGCTGGAAAGCACCCAGTTGCCACCTGCGAATCTCTTCTGTCCCTTTTGACATCTTTAACTTAAAAACTTCTCTATTCCTTTCCAGCAGTTTCTCTTCAGCATCACCTCTCCTGGCAGCCAGACCAGAGGCCAGGTAACAAGCTGGCAGCTCTCCAGACGTGATTCCCATCAGTTCCACTCTGCCAGACTCTCAGGTGGAGACAGCAGTGTAGCACGGAGTCAGATCCTGGGCAATCCCACAGCCCCCATCCCACCACGATGTTTATGTGGCTTGAGTTACACCTCAGTTCCCGGTCTCTGCAAAAATCTCGTAGCTGGATTAGGCTGGCAAATGGAACAGGAAAAGGAGAGGTCACTGGACTGATTTATCCCCTCCCATGGCAGGTGTGTAGAATCCCAGACTGGTTTGGGTTGGAAGGGACCTTAAATCCCACCCAGTGCCACCCCTGCCATGGCAGGGACACCTCCCACTGTCCCAGGCTGCTCCCAGCCCTGTCCAGCGTGGCCTTGGGCACTGCCAGGGATCCAGGGGCAGCCACAGCTGCTCTGGGCACCCTGTGCCAGGGCCTGCCCACCCTCCCAGGGAACAGTTTCTACCCACTTTCCCATCCATCCCTGCCCTCTGGCAGTGGGAAGCCGTTCCCCCTTGTCCTGTCACTCCAGGTCCTTGTCCAAAGTCCCCTCAGTCCAGCAGCACAGCAGTTCCCCTTGCAGAGAAGGGGAACAGGTAGGAAATCCGTAAGAGATCTTCGTGTCCACCACTGCACAACCTACCAACTGATACCCCGTATATAAATATAGCATTAGGCATTATATCACATACCCATAATCAGGAAATTCAGAAATTTCCATGGCTATTTAGGCTTCATTTTCCAGGGATCAGCAGATCCGCAGAGCAGCCCTTCCCTGCTGAGCACAAACACACTCTGTGACTAAACTGCCCTCATAGCAGGCGGAAACACCAGCAGCGGTGTCATGCAAATGTCCTTGATCTTCTCCTATAAATTCAAAATTCTTTAAACCTAGGTCCATAAAATATCAAGAAATGAGTTGTTATGGCAGAAAGAAACCTATGTGATTTTGTGAAGAAAACCTCTGAAAAGGGCAGTCTGAGAGACAGCTGATGACAGAGGTGTCTGAACTGACGGAACCTGATTAAATTTGGCCTTGAGATAGAAACTGAGTTCAGCCCTGGGTCTCCCAGAACGCTGGGAGGGGACAGTCTGATGGGGATCAAAAGCCGGAGCCAATCTTGTCACAGCCCCTGTGAAGTGAAACCAATGAGTTTTACACAGCAGCGCTCAAGGGCTTTTATGTGTGTAAAATCTCAGTCACAACACGGCCCTGATGTCTTCTTCTTCTTCATTTAGCTTTCATGATTCTCTTTTGAAAATACACATTGAAATAAAAGTAAAAATAGCAAAAGCAATGCTATAATATGGACCAGGTGGCCAGAAATCCCCCACGTGTAAATCATGAGTCAGTGTTTCCTTCTGCACTCAAAGAAAAATTGTCTTTGCTGGACCATCCCTGCAGCCCCACTGGGTCTGTAGCTCTGCCTTTCCCCAGGGAAAATTAGGAGAATGAGGCGTGACTCTGACAGACTTTCAGGCTTAATGATTAAATGCTTGAAAATACAGCAAATTAAATATATTTGAAGAAATAAGGAAAAAAACTTGAAGAAAAATTATCATTTCCCAATTCATTAATATTAACACTGGAACTTCAAATGGGAGATCCTCCTCAAGGCTTGAAGCACGAAGCTACTGGAGCCCTGCAGCTACTCAGGAGAGGCTAAAGCTGGTGAAAATGGCCCCACTGGGAAGAGCAATTATGTCAGCTGGATCTTGGAGGAACACCTGAAAACAGTCACAGTTTTACGGGGAACACTGAAAGCAGTTATAATAATTTACTCACAGCTAGGAAGATGCATATATGTGTGTATTTTACAAGTGTTCGACCCCCCCATTGAAGGCCAGTGGCGAACACGGCGGGTTTGTGTGGGTGCAGTGGAAAGAAGAAATGGAGCTGATCCACTCAAGTCCTACTGCCTCTGTCCGATGTTTTTATGGTTTGGTGCAACCCAACTGCCCTTTATTCTGTATCATATATGAAATCACAGCATCACAGACTGGTTTGGGCTGGAAGGGACCTTAAATATCCTAAGTCCCTGCCAGGGCCTGGGCCACCTCCCACTGTCCCAGGCTGCTCCCAGCCCCGTCCAGCCTGGCCTTGGGCACTGCCAGGGATCCAGGGGCAGCCACAGCTGCTCTGGGCACCCTGTGCCAGGGCCTGCCCACCCTCCCAGGGAGCAATTCCTCCCCAGTATCCCTGGCAGTCCTGTACGCGCTGCTCGGAGCGATGCTCCCTGGCTCACCCTCCTTGCAGATGTCCCTCCCCCTTCCAAAATCAGTGGCAGATTGCAAATATTTTGCAATCTGATCTGCTCTAAATGCAGTGTAATAAACTGAAAGATAATGTCAAAAGCCCACATTTCACTGGCTTTTCAAAGGGAGAGGGCTCCACGCTCAGAATCCATTCCCTCCTTTCTGTGTGTCCCTTCTCCCCCTCGCAGGCAGGGATGCTCCCGTGCCCTGCTGGGGCTGGCCCTTATCCCACAGGAGGTGCCCTGGCAGCAGGCACCCACAGGGGACAGAGCCTGGTGGGACCAGCTCACCCCAGCCCAGAATGCTCAGGAATGCAGGCACCCAGCTGGGGATGAGGAGGGGAATGGCCCAGGGGGACTGAGGCCGGAGGAGGTGGCAGGAGCTCCCCGAGGGCCAGCGCGGGGGCTTTCCCCCACAGCTCCACTGACCCCCCTGGCACAGAACATTGCTAAAGCGTCGGTATCAGCCTGTGAACACATCAAATAAATATTCCGGTGTGTTTGTGCCATCAGATGGATAACCCGGCAGTGTTTGGGTTTGGCTTTAAAAGCCAGTGACACCCTCTGCATTCCCTTGGCAACTGAGGCGCTGCAGAGAAACTCCTTCCACATTTAACAACTTTAAATGTGTTGACACACATCAAATCCTGATCTGGGGTAGGTTTAAGTGACACATGTCATCTGACTGGAGGGTTTATGTGTTTGCCAGTGTGAACACAAAAAGGCTCAGCATGTCTGAGGAGAAGCAGAAATCGGATCTGTGACAACAAAATTTGCTTGCAGATAATTAATCGCATTTGTAAATAAGTGAGGCCATATTTGCATCCCTTTTGTTTCTTCTTCTTATGATCTGCAGGTCAACTCTTGCTGTGAAAATATTAACAGCGAGCAGATTTGCCAGTCACACGCCCCAGTACCGACTGAAGATGCATTTCAGTGCTCAGACAGACGTGTTTATGCTAGAAGGGCTCCCAGCAGTGGGGCCCCGGCGAGCAGAGCGGGCCAAGGGTCTCCCAGGAGGGTCAGGCTGCAGAGCCAGAGCCGTAAATAACCAGAGCAAGCTGTTTGCTGCACTGAGGAAAGAACCAAACTCTTCAAATAAATACTTAGGAGCCTTAAACCGCAGGAAGGTAGATTTGGATGGGATTTTAGGAAGGAATCGTTCCCTGTGAGGGTGGGCAGGCCCTGGCACAGGGTGCCCAGAGCAGCTGTGGCTGCCCCTGGATCCCTGGCAGTGCCCAAGGCCAGGCTGGACACTGGGGCTGGGAGCAGCCTGGGACAGTGGGAGGTGTCCCTGCCATGGCAGGGGGGGCACTGGGTGGGATTTAAGGTCCCTTCCAACCCAAACCAGTCTGGGATTCTGTGATTCAGTGATTCATACATACCTGGATGCTTGTCTCTGGTTTACTGGTAGGACATTACATTTTCCTGGCAACACTTGCCCTGCAGTACCCAGAACGTCATCACTGCAGCTGTGGCCAAAGTACAGGGCAGAAAAGGCAGACACCTGAACACTAGGAATGTCCTGGGAATTAACATTCCCAGCATCCCCAGCACCCCTCACTGCCCGCAGTGCCAGGATGCTGCTGTGGCTTTAGTGTGTCCAACTTGACACACATGCAAGGGGGGTGTGTGCGCGTGGGGAAACCTGTGCCCAAATTCTTGAAGCAATTTCTGAATCAGAGAGACGGGATCCTGCATCTTCTCTGTGCAGGTTCTTTACACCGAGGATACAACCTCTTTCTTCAATCCAGCTAATGAACCCTGGCCTCAAAAGCCAGTATCTGTTTTCCCCGGAACTATTGATTGCAACTTGAGTATAATTCTTCCATATAGATTCATGTTAAAAAAAAAAAAAGCAAGCTATTTAAGTGCCTATCAACGAGAGATGCAATTTTAGTTAAGTCTCTTTGGGTTCTTAAACGTGTTGCCATTATCAGAGGGAGAAAGAATTACAGGACAGATAAGAACACTCAAATCTTGTCATCCTATGCGTTACGCAGTGGGTTATTTTCTCACTTACAAAACCTCCAGGAAACGCCGGGATTCAGCGGCTCAGGAACGCCCGGGTGCAGCCGCACAAATACACCTGGTTCACCTCGTTCCCAACACAGCTAATTGAGTTTCAAGAGGGAGCAGCGAACTGCCGACGCACACCAATGAGGGACGGGGAAACAGCCGTTCGGAGAATCCGTGGGACCAGGCATCCATCATTTGCATGTGCTCAGAGGAGATCCCAGCCCGCTGATGCCGCCCCGATGCAGATCAGGGCACGCACGGGGGGATGCGAATCCCCGCGCGCGCGGCTTTTAACATTCATGGCACACCAGCGTTTCCCATAAACCTGTTGGGATCACACTGAAGTTTCATTCTCCCTGTACTTGTTTGGAAACAGATTTGATACTTATTACACATTTTTCTGCACTTGCAAAGGCACAGAAGGCGCTCTGCAGCCGGGGGGTTGCGTACACCCGTGTTTACGCGGTGGATTAATGAGATGAGCTTTCTATGTGGGATGCTCTCAGGAGCGTTGGCACCGGGCTGTGTAATTCTCTCATTCGTGAAGCTTCTGCAAGTGGCAGAAGGGAGCTGAGGAGGAGCAGGGAGATGTGGGGCCTCGGAGGAGAGGGGTGATCCCGGCAGCTCTCCAGAGCAAGCCCCACCCAGCTGTGGTGTCAGAGGAATGAGTCCCTGCCGCAGGTGCAGAGGCACCGAGGTCACCCCAGCGCTGCTGTGCTGTTTTGGGGTGCATTAGGGCTGGACAGACAAGCCCGTGTGTGCCCCTCAGCCCACCACGCTGTGCCCCACGGAGCCTTGTGTCCAGCACACCCCTGCCACCAGCTGCCCTCAGCAGGTGTGGGAACAGCTCCTCGCTTGGCTTCCAAGGGGTCTCCACGGACAAAACTGGGCCGAACATTGTGAGAGACACGGGTGTGACTTTTGACAGGCCTTGGGCGGCAGACCAGGATGGGTGACACCAGGCTCTGTGGAACTGGGCTGGTGGGACCAGGCTCTCTGGGGAAGGGCTGTTCTGGCTCCGCCGGGGCTCTCCTGCAGCCCCAAAGCTGCTGTCAGGGGACACTGGGCATCCAGCGCTCCAGCCATCACTGTGTCCTGCTCACACCTGCCCTCTCCCACCTCCTCAGGGTGTCCAGCACCTCTGCTGCCCCCTGGCCTTGTGTCCGTGGTGTCACGGGGCAGGACGTGGTCCCCAGGGAAGCCTCCGACAGCTCTCCTGCTCCTTTGGGACATATTGCAGAGCCTGCAGCAGCAACGAGCTTTCTGAAATTCTGCTATTTAGGTTTGTTCAAACTGAAAAAAAGATGGAAATCAAAAACAACCTGAATTTGACCCTGGAGTTTCTGGGATTTGCATTAAAATCCTCCCCCCACTCCACCCTTTAACTGTATTCCCAGGCTGCTCCAAGCACGTGCTGTGCTATAACATGGCAGCAGAGTTTTCAATTCATTTTTCACTGCCTGTTTTGCAGATTGTGCTCCTGCAGGATTCAGTTTACAGGCCAAACTTTGGCAAGATCATTCTTACATTTCTTTCACATCTCCACGGATCTGAAGTAAATAATTCTGACTTGCTTAATTCTTAATTCAGTGTTTTGTAAGAGAAGCCGTTTGACCTCATCAGCTTTTGAGTCTCAGAATGATGGGAAGTAGAAAATTACAGAAAACTTTTCTTGCTGCTCTCTGTGACCATCAGTCAGAAGGAGCAGAAGGTGATGTGTTAACACACCCTGACTCAGGCTGAGATTTAATTGCCCTCTTGTACTTTCCCTGGGAAAGCAGACTTGCACAGACACAAAAGGTCACCAGAAGAGCCACAACCTGCAGGAACTCAACGCCAGTTTCCAGGAAAATACCAAAATAAACAAGTGAACCAACTGTATGTCCTTGCAAGGAAACAACGTGAAAACAAAAAGTCAACACCGATTTGTTAGACACTTCATGTCAATTCACTCCCATGTTTTTCCAGGGCACAGGGGGGCCCTTGTGGAGAGGAGCAGCTGTGCCTTGAGCAAGGTGCTCTCCTACCTGAGCCGGGCAAACACTGCCCAGGTGCCGCCCTGGCGCCAGAGGTGGGAAAGCCCTCAGAGACCTTTCCTGGAGAATAATGAGCAACAGCCAAACAGGGAAACAGGGCAGAACTTCGCAGCCATGCAGCAACTTCAGCATCATTAGAGGCTTTGTTTAAAACCTGCAGCCTGTGGGGTGGTGTGTGGAGAGCACCTCACCCACCGCAGGTGGGGCCTTCTGGGAAGCCTTCCCCGGCGTGGAGTCGCCTGGAGCTGATTAATCCTTACTGGAACACAAGAACAGGTACCTGCACGAAGGATGGGGGAAAGGGCTCTTTATCAAATTAAAAGGATTGGATTATATTTTAAATTGATTGTAAGCTTTAGAGATTTTTGTTCCAGTAAAAGTATTGATCAGTGGGGGATTTGCATATTCCTCTTTCACAGTACGAGGTGGTTCTGCCACCAGCAGTTATTTCAGGGCTGGTTAAGCAAAACAGGAAAAGATTAAAGGCTGCTGGAACATTTTTTCATGTTGCCAAAAAAATATTTTTTTTTCCTAGGATAATGTTAAAAGTCTTTAATGTACACTTTATTTTTCAATAGATTCAACCAGCAATGGATACAGGTTTTGCTGCAACATCTCCTTACCTTTAATGACTTGCCAGGTTTTCAGCACCAACATTAGAAGAAAAACAATGGAACAGCTTCAGTCTGATTTTTAGCTCCTTTTAAGTACTTCTCAGTTACAAGAGCTTGAGCAGGAATGCCATTTTTAATTACCAGAGCTATGCTGTATCTACATCTGAAATCACAGTCCTGTCCTCGGAGGTGGGAGAGACGACTTCCTGATACCACTGGCAGAAAGCAGAGTCAATATTTAGACGTTTCAGATGGCTTTTATTTTTAATTCCAGTAACTACAGCCGGGCTCCCATTGCTAACTACCTCTTGCAGCAGCAGAGGTGGAGCAGGTTCTTGGGCCTCGGTGACCTCAGAGAGCTGCATTGGCAGGCTGTGATTGCACGGGCCGGGCGGCGTGGGGAGCAGCACCCCTGGGCAGGGCCGGGGCCTGTGGGCACTGTGGGGAGCCCCGAGATGCTCCTCCTGTTTCCCCCAGCTCCCCGCTCCCTCCTGTCCCTTCCTGACACACGGCTGCCCCACCGCCCAGTCCCAACCACACTGCTCCTCACCCAGGTCCTGCCTGAGCCCACTGGCACAAGAAATGGTGCCAGGAAAGGATGTTCTCCCCCATCCCAACCCCCTGGGAGCCTTTCCTGGAAGCAGAAAGTCTGTGGGCAGCAGCTGAGGGCAATTTCAGCATCAGCCCTCCATCCCGCCAGGTCTGCAAATCCGGACCCACCAACTGTGTGCTGATTTCTGCCCCAAGCTGGGGCAGCCCTGGGGATGTTGGGCTGGTCCCACAGTGTGGGGAGCACCAGGGGGACTTCGGCAGAGCTGAGGAATCCCCTCCCTGCCCTCCTGAGTGCTTGTTTCCTATCCACAGGCCCCTGTGGTGTGCAGGGCAGCACCCAGCAGGCCATGGGGTGCACAGAGAAGGTTGGATGAGGGGGCTCAGGGTCACCTCCCGTTTCTGGCAACGCACAGTTCTTCTGGCTGATTATTTGCACTTGGATCTTCCTCTGTAAGGGGTCAAGCCATGCTGCCCACTCCTGCAATTGGGTAAGGAACAATTCCGGAAAGCTTTGCTTTTTACAGTGCACAGACACAGCAATTTAAAAGGAAAAA
>WEIT01012289.1:287253-305586 GCA_013389985.1 Dryoscopus gambensis | reverse complement strand
CCCACATCAGGGGATTTAGGGCAAGACCCAAGAAGGAAAATGGTGAGACTCAAGTCAGACCTCAAGTGCCCGGAATCAAACCCATGAGAGTGGTGGGCATTTCCCCCTCCCCAGGCTCAGACGGAGCACAGGAAGCACGAGCACTCTCCTGGCTCCGCAGCCACGCAGAGCAAAGGCAGCGCGGCCCCGCAGCCCCGGGGAGCCGCGCTCCAAAGCGGCCGCGCATCCTCTCACGCCCGGAGATCAAGCAGGAGAAGTTCTCAGCAGGATTCTGGGCATGTAGAGCGACGCTCGCAGTCATGGCAGCGCCGGCAGCAAATTTGACGTGGCGGATGGGATATCTTTTACCAGGAAAGAGAATGTGATCTTCAGAAGACGAGTCCGTGGTACAAGTCCTCAGGAGCATCGCAGGGACGAGACTGCTGCGGCTCCCGCCGCCTCCCCGGCTCAGGAGGGATCCTTCTGAAAACACTTCAGTCGTGACTGGTTTCTTTTTTGTCCGCACGAGCTCTCCAGCAGGACCAATTCTGTACCTATTTCCGCAAGGACAAGCAGAATCATACTCCTTTACAGTTACCCTACACAGAATTTCTCAGCCAGGGATCTGGGAACTGCGGTGATTCCAGGTACTCACCCAGGATCCTTCAGGGACAGTTTGCTTTATGATCTTCTCCCTGAACATCCTCTTAGTTGGCCTGTGGTCCCAGAAAGCATCCCCCACAAGGGGACACAAGTCACACCCCTCCAAAATGGTTTACCTTCAAGTGAAATTCTGGTTCTGCTCATCTTTAAAAGCTTTTCCTCCCATATCACACATTTGCAAAACAATCTGCTCCAGCACTGGGATTTCAGGTTCAGCTCAGGAGAATTCAGTTTTGTTAGAGATATGCTGACTTGCTGCTGTTTACGTTTTTGCCAAGCCAAGATAAGGCCCCAAGTTTTCAGCAAGGCTGTGATATGAAATCAGAGCACGGCGCTGTTGCACAGCTGCTCTTCAAAGGCGAGCCTGAATCGCTGTGAAACGCCAGCACGAGGCACGGGACGGGGCCAGGGCTGCCTGTCCCTCACACAGCACGCTGTCCAGGGAGGGCCTGCAGGAAGGGGACAGGATCTTGCAGCGAGGGCCCTGGGGACTGCTCGGAGCTGGCACACCAGGTGCTGGGCATGGGGTGGCACTGGGGACACATCCCTGGGGGGGCTGCTGGCCTCCAGCACCACCGCAGCTCTGGGGCACAGCATCACCAGCACCCTGTCTCTGCCCCAGGGGACTCACACCAGGACCACAGGGATTAGGGGATGCTCCAGGAGGCTGAAAGCAGGACCACGGGCATTCCAGGGGCTCATGTGACCACCACAGCCATGAGCAGTGCTGATGCCAGCAGAGAGCACTCCAGGTCTCAGAGAGCTCAAAACTGACCCAAGGAATCGAGATGCCTCAGGAGTGCCAGCACAGGGGGACAATCACTGCCCTGGTCCTGCGGCCCCACTATTTTTTGTACTGTTTGCACTTCAGCAAAATCTCCCCAGGGGTACAAACACCAGAGTTGCTCTTCTTGGTGCATCTTCAAGAGCTTTTCAAGACAACAATAAATAAATTCATAGACTTGAAATGCATGTTAGTAGTTGATCACTTTAAAACAATCACTGCAAAAGGCATATTTCCTCCTGGAATGTTTTTCTAAATTCCATTTGCTATTGTAAATAATAGCAATCTGTGAGCCCAGACATTACAGGAGTACTGAAATGCTGGGTACTTCATAATGGAAAATGCTTTGGGGGTACGTATTTTAGCATTCTTTACGTATTTTGTTTTGAACATGAATAGTTCATAAGTGCACATTAAATCCACGCGGTATCTCAGTGTATCCACACCTCCTCACCGGTAACAGAGTCTCCCTGAGCACGTGGCGGGGTTTTTGTCAGGTAACTATGGTGATATGCAAGGGTGGGATTCTTTTGTGTGTTTGGGGTTTTAGGGGGGCTTGGGGCAGGGGGGCCAGGCTGGACACTGTCCTTTTTTATCTATGTTGGAGTGCTGGTTAACATAAATATTTTTTTTTGCTAAGATAAAATGAAAAATAAGGGTAACAGTTGATAGACACTGTGTATAAAAAGCCAGATCAGCCTGACAAACAGCTGCAGCACTTTATATTTGTCTTCATGTATATGCATTTGTCTTTACAAAGCATTTCTGCACGACCCTGCCATCACCAAGGTCAGAATTTGGAACCCAAAAATAACATGTATGAATGTAGACTAGAATGAGGTCAGAGTGGATCTGCCAAGGCAGCTCTTGAGCGTGAATATTTAAGTCCCATCCCTGAGAGCAAGGTGTTCTCCTGCTGCTCTCCTGTACTTTGCAGTTTAGCTTTGTACGGGAACATAAATTTTAGATAAATGTTCTCCAGCAGACCCATCTGGCAGCCCTGAGTGGCTCATTTCTTGTGCAGCCTTTGGGGCCTGCACAGCTGAACTGCTGAGAATGAGGCATCCCTCTGAGAACAGCCACCAGCCCCCTAAGTGCCGCCTACTCGGGCTCCGCGCCTCGGCGGGGACAGCAGCCGGGCGGGAGGTGGCCGCGGAGGACGGAAACATCGACGCCTTCCCGTAAAATGGTTTCCCAAATGTGGATGTGATGTGCCTTAACTTCGTTATCAGCTGCGGCGAGGTGCAGAGGGCACTGCGGCGGCTGAGCCGCTCTATGGAACGCGTCTGTCGCGGTCAGGAGCCGCTCCGAGCCTGGCCCCTTCCCTCCGCACCGAGCAGCGAGCGCCGAGACACCCGGGGGTGGCACGGACACAGCGGGCACAGAAAAGACCACACGTGGACAGGAGAGCGTAAGGAAAGAAATGAATATGAATTCTTTATTGCTCACAGTATTTATAGATTTCTTATTATTACAGTTGATTGGAAGGTGAGGTTGACACCTCTTCAATCATATTGGCTGGACATTCAGTCCATCAACCTTTTCTCCTCATGGGAAAGGAATTCATAACAAAGAATGATTACAGAAACATTAGCTATTATTTACATTAAACTGTGAGAACTCTGAAGCTCTGACTCCAAAATATGCAAAACAATCAGAAAGGTTGAAAGAGCAGAGTGACACTGCAGAGCAAACAGCGGCAACGAGCTGCTGCTCGGGGTTGTAACACAACAACAACACAGCTGCTGCTCGGGGTTGTAACGCAAAAACAACCAGCCGCTGCTTGGGGTTGTAACGCAACAACAGCACAGCCACTGCTCGGGGTTGTAACGCAAAGACACAGCCGCTGATGGAGAAGAGGATGTGCCACATGATTGGACCTCCTTCCAGGACTGTCCCACCCGTGGGTGACAATATTAGGGCAAAGGAAACTCCTTTGTAGCCCAAATGCAGAAGCTTCTCTCGGGGGGAGGTAGCGATGCACCCAGCCACCTGCCCCAGGCTGGGCTGAGCATGCTCCAGCTGGACCGAGTTCAGGTTGGGCTGGTAGGAATGAGTCAGGACAAGGCTGATGCTGGCCAGAGCTGATACCAGGGTGCCCCAGAAGGCAGAAGACCCCTTGGTACCTCCAGTGCACGGGTGACAGTGCAGCTGCCAGAGGGAGGTGCTGGGGCTGGAGCAGAGCCTGAGGCTGAGGCTGGAGCCGGGGCTGGGGCTGGGGCTGGGCTGCCCCAGGGAGCGGTGGGGTTCTGCAGAGCTTCATGGGGCTCTGCAGACACAGCAAGCACAGAAGAAAAGAAAGGCTTATGATCACAGGAATAATTGCTGAGGAATATCAGAAGGGGTTTGTTTGCAGAGTGTTCTCTGAGACTCACAATAAAAAGACATAAAAAGGACAGTAATTGGCCACTAGGGATAGAGCTAATGGTAAATACTCTAATAAAAAAAACTCAGGCTGCACTGCAAGTAGATCACTTATCATGGGGTTTCTCCAGTAGAAAGACTTTCCCCCACACCTCTGCACTTTTACGCTTGATTTGCCAGTGACTTCTGCAATTACAGCATCTAAACAAATCAGGAAAGAGCCTTTTGTTGGTCTGAATTAGAAAATGAGTCTGTCTAGGTGGAGAACTGCCATCATCTTAAATTGCCTTCTCTGGAGCTTGGCATTCCGGGCTGTGAGGCTGGGGGCACATTTGGCTCGGATTGGTATCTTATATTTTGACTCAGCTGAACACAGAAATACATACCTGGGAACTGAAGCTCTAGCACACAGTATTCACTGGGATTTTATTAAAAATAGGT
Organism: Dryoscopus gambensis; assembly: GCA_013389985.1. Lineage (NCBI taxonomy): Eukaryota > Metazoa > Chordata > Aves > Passeriformes > Malaconotidae > Dryoscopus > Dryoscopus gambensis. Next base: position 301,355 of record WEIT01012289.1, on the reverse strand, counting down.
TTGGGCATCGGCGAGGACAGCACTTGTGCAGCCCCACTGGACAACCTGGTTCTGCTCTGCATTTGAGCCTCAGAATGGAGGGAAAGGGTAATTTTGCTGGGTCAAAATGAAAATAGTTTAAGTGTCTACAATGTGTAACTGCAGGGGACATCCTCCGCCAGGGCTGGCCCCAGTGCAGAGCCAAGCAGGGCCACCTGTGACCCCCTGGCCGTGCCCTTCGGACAGACCCCTCGAGGTGTCGGGTCTGTGGGGTGGGATCACACGGGGGAGGGAGCAGAGAGGGGCACTGTCCGTTCTCACAGGAAAAATTAAGTTTTCTCATGCTTTTAATTTTCAGAGAGGAAGGATAAATGCTTTTTGCACTACTCTGACCTGGAGCTGTGGTCTTTTACAGTGTCATGGATAATGTCAAGGTTAAGAAAAATTATCTGGACACCCAAGGACCACAGCACTGACCTCACCCAAGCAGAGCTCACATTAGTGATTCCTGATGAGTAAGACATCAGTGAGTATGAAGCAAAAGGACATGGTATTATGTCCTAATTGCACATTCAGTCTTAGGATAATGCAGAGGGGTGGAACGAGATGCTCTTTTAGGTCTCTTCCAACTCAAACCATTCTGTGATTCCATGATTTTCATCTCATGGTACTTGGCAATTGAAGCCCAAAAGGTCAAGATCTCTTCTTATTTCTGCTCTTGCTTCATAAGCAAGCAGATATTTTCATAGATCTTGAAATTATAGACCTGTAGATCATAAAAAGCCTTTTAAAAATTTCTTATTAATTAAAATGTCTTTGGATTGAAATGAACAGTACATAAGAAAATACTCTATGTGCAATTTACCATCAGGATTAGGTCGTTGTATTTCTCTATTTCTGCCTTCAGAATGGAGGCCCAAGAGCACTTTCAGGCTACAGCAGAAGGAATTCAAAGAGACATCTGGGCTGGTGAACGCCACCCTGCTGAGCACACAAGTAGTGTCCCTGCTCATTCTGGACACTCGTGGAATCTGTAATTCATCTGATGGCATTTCCTGAACCAGGAGAAGGTAAAGCCATGGAGGCAAAAACCTCGATGGCAATCCCTCCCTTAGCTGCCCTTCCTGCTGGACGCTTCCCAATTAGCCCTCCAACAGGCAAGGGCCAAGAGCCTGCGTAGAAAATTAAATCCTTTTGCTTGTTAATAATCTTTGCATAAATACCAAAATCCATTAAATTCATTTCTTTGTTAAAATTAAGTAAAACCAAGATATTCACAAGTGCACACCAGTAACTTCCGAAGTTAGTGTGGAATGTGAGAGTAAAAAGGTCTGGAAACTTCCTTTGGAAACACTACTGGACATGGTTTCTGCCTCACACATGGATGAGATACCTGGAATGAAGCCACAGCCACGTTTGAATGTTTGAAAAGCACTGCCCAAAAGGTACTCTCTTATGTTTAATTGAGGAGTTGTTGAAAGTAGAAAAAATATTTGTAACATTCAGGGAATTAAAAATGTAATAGAGCTGAACCAACGTGCCATCGACGACCTCCTTATCTCTCACCAGAGAAATCACAGCGCCTGCTTGTCTTACAAAAGAGAGGATTCCCAAACTGCTGCAGGACTTGTTCCTGCACACAGGGCTCTGCGTGGCTTTGGCCACCTGCTCTGCTGCTGGGCGCCCACATCTCTGCAGCACGGTGGCAGGAACCCACACCAAAATAGGGAGATAGAAGATCAATAAATATTTAAATTAAATGAGATGCTAATCAAAGGCAGGAAGACTTGTGACATTTACCCAGGCAGACCTGGGGAACTCAGGGAAGCAATCACTTACGTTCCTGATTATCTTCAAGAGCTCTCGCACATCCCAGCGGGCTGGGAAAGGAACAGGAGTATTTATTTTTAAAAAGGGGAGCCAGGGGAATTGGAAACCAGTCAATCCACATTACGTGCCTACAAAGAGAGTGAATCAAAGCATCAGGCAGGTGATTTGTTAACAGCCAGAGGTAATAAATAGAGCTGGCTGCAGTGATTCTCAGTTTCACTCAGATTTGGAGGCTTCACTGCTGATGTCAGTCTGGAATGATGGGTAGGCTTACCCAGAAGAATAAGACAGAGAGCAATAACATAAATATTGGCAACTGCCTATTTGCTGCAGGCAGTGCACTTACCAGAGCTGACTGAAGCATTATTGCAGTCAGATCTTCTTTTCATTTCTTTGGGACTTTCATAAGTTTCGCACATTCGGGTGATTTTTACAATCTTCTGTGTTTGTTCATCATGGCATGAATCCGTTTTATAAGTGCCTTTTGGGGAAATTGGCTTTGCACAAACATTTTGCATCAGCGTATCCCAAGGAATAAATGAAATTTGTAAAAAGATTTCTGTGCTGGTCACCCACATTTGTCCTGGTTCACTGAGGACCCAGACTGGAAAAATCCTTTCAGCCCAAGTTTAGTTTGAGATGTCGCTCAAGTGCTAAGAAGCCCTGGAGCTGTGAGAGTTGGGCCACGGGCTGTGTCTCTGATGTACTCGCTTCAGAGAAAGCCTTTTCCCACTGGACCTTCATCTGTATGTGAAGGCAGACATATTCCACCTGGCATGAAAGGGAAGCAGTGAGCTGGTTTTGGCTTTTGACTCCTCAAACAACAAAATTCATTTATGTGATGGTGCTGCACTCAGAGTGGTACCTGTTTTCTCTTGGACCTCTCTTTGGAGTTGGCAGGGACAGTAAAATACCTTAGTCTGGTGTAGCCAAAATTGTTAAAATGTCATATTTGAAATTTTGCTGTTCTGAAAACATCAGCATATCGGTGATTGACAGAAAGATTCTGGAAATTTAAATAGACTATAAAAATAACCTGTTCTACGTACTTCAAGCTCCTCAAACAGTGTCTTGGGTTTTCTCAAACCTCTTTTTTTCCTCCCCCTCCCCCTCGCAGTGCTCTCTCTCTCTCCCCACTATCAACTTCCAGGGAAGGAAGGTTGATTTCATTTTTTCGGAGTTAAATTATTCAGCGAGATCTGAAGATCTGCTGCTGCCACGTCAGCCCCGTGCCCGGCACGGCAGCGCGGCGGGAGCTGTAAGTGGGTCACGGCAGAGCCCCCAGCCCCCGGCACCGCCCCGCTCCCCTCCCGCCGGGGCTCTGCTCCCTGAGCTGCCCCGACCTCAGCCTGCACCTTTCATCAGAGACCAGCCCAACAAAATTATTTTAAAAGGCCTCGATGGGTTTGGAACGCCCAAGCCAGATGAGCTCAGATGATATTGCACCGGCAGTATTTCCTCCAGGACTGTGTTCTCAGGCCTCTACTCATCTTCAGGCCAAGGAAGCGAGAGGAGCCAAGGAGGAAAAGTGAAAGTATTAGCAAAGTAAAAGCCCGCTTTGAAGCTCCTCATATAGAAAAATACTGAGTGGTAAGCTGCATTTATAACCGCTCAGATATCAGTTCAGATGCACAAGTGATACCAAGGAGGATGCTTGGAATGCATCCCTTTGAAGCGAGTCCATCTCACAGGGAATCCTTATGGTCCTGAGGCAGCTCAGCACCTAATGCAAACCTACAGCCCTTTTGGATCTGCTCAGACAGGAGGTTCCATACTTTTAATTAAAGTACAATTACATTTTATTTCCTCCTTCTAAATTATTTCCTGTTTCCCTGAAGTGCTAGATTTTACTGTGATCCGAACCAGAATTTCCCTGAGTAAAACTGGAGAAAATAAGAATTTGCATTTAATTAAAGAAGGCCCAGTTAGGTCACTTGGAAGACACACACGTTAAATGTTCGGAGTTGTACTTGGGTCCTGTAAAAGCGCTTTAACTACCAAGGCTGGCCGGGCTCACCTGTGGCAGCTCCCCACAGTTCCTGGGCAGGAAAGTTTTCTGCAGGAGTCTGGCAGGTCCCTGGGGCAGGGCTCACCAGTCTCACCGAGCTGCTGTAGTGGGTCCCCTGATCCCCCTGCCCACGGCTGGGACCCCTCCGTGCCCCGAGGGCACTCGTGTCCCCATCCCCAGGGGCAGAGCAGGCCCTGAGCTCCCGCCCTGCTCCTTTCCCAGTGTTTAAGCAATGGCTGCCAGTCCATTTCACTAAGGAGACGAGATTTGTAACGCTCCAGGAGCAGTATTTTAAGATCAACAGGTTGCATTTTCCATCCTACTTATATACACAGGTTGAATAAGATGATGACTAAAAATGAGGTATGAAGTTCCCCGTGTGTTGCTAACAAGTGCACGTCCTACAGCAGACGTTCTGACACACGATTCCAGATATTTTTTTAGCAAGCAAGGATCTCAGCCAGAAAGCAGAAAGCGCAGTGCAACGCTGGTACCAACTGACTTTGCATAATAACAATTTGAATTATTTCTGCAAGGCAACACATTTTGGGGAAGAAGATGACTGGCAGATCCGCACGAAGAGATTATCTGTGTGGGAACAGTTGTGTCTGCTCCTTATTTTGACTGCAGCATCTTTGTTGCTGGGGTGGAGGGGCCTGGGTGCAGAAATGGTTGGTGATGAGCGGGCAGGAGCAGCGGGCGCTGTGTGAGCACTGCCGGGGTGCTGAGCACGGAGCCACGGCGCAGTTTGCAGTCACAGCCTCTGCCACTGCGCTGAGCAATTCCCTGTGCATCGCTTCTTTCTCCCAGTAAGTGTGATTCATCCTCACTGCTTCCCATGAGGCAGCTGGATCGTGGCCCAGCAGAGAGGGACAGGAGGGGTTAAAGGCAGCCCCAGCCCTACACTGTAGTGTATTCAATGCTGTCCCTTTACATCATTTTAATATGAATTTTATATATGGTTATCCAAAAGTACATGTTTTACGACCCTGAAAGCTCTTTATTTTAAGCAATCATATAATTACTGGCTGTTTCCAAATTGCTCTGCTCTCCTCTAATCTTGTTTTCGTAATGAAATTTATTTAAGTCTAATATAGGCATAATGTAGAGTAATGTATCTTCTGCACCTCAGAATGGATGTTGGAAGTGTAAATTCATTACTTCTCCTTCAGCAGATCTCCTTTTTATCTCTCTTCTGTAGACATTACAGTCATATTTTTCTCCTGAATACACTGATGAGGATCCAAAACTAATTTTCACCAAAATGAGAACTGCTTAAAAACATGCTCTTATCATACCGTGCAGGCTCTCTCAGCTCCACCAGTGTTCTTCACTTTAACCTCAGCCTTCATTTTTAAGTGGGTTTTCTTTTTCTCCCAGTATTTCTCTCCATCTGCAGGGCCAAGTCTTCTCCCTCCCCTGTGCCCAGCCCCTCCAAGGAGTGGATTCCTTCGGTGAGCACAGGGGGGTCCATTTGCACAGGTCCATCCTGGGGCAAGAGGAAGGACATAAATGCATTGATCCCGGAAAAATCTGGCAACTCAGCAGTTTGCCCTGACTTCAAGTGCCTCCCTGCTCCTGATCCTGCTTCAAGACAAAGTAAAATCAAACATTTAAAGTCAATTTCTACTGCTTGGGCAGGCAGATACATCATTCCCTACTCAGTGGTACACACTCATTCATCACTTCTGTCATTCACCAGAGCTGACAGAACCTTTGATATCAGGTCTGCAATTGGTAATTGGGCTTAATCACTTTCAAAGACACCTTTTCACGTGGCAGAAAGTATGAATTCTGAAAGAGAACCACCAAAACCTCCCAAAACCCAGCCCTAAAATAATTGCCATTTCAATTTAGATTGCTGCAATTGTATTCTTGCCTACCAGGCTCTTTTTGCATTGCAGTATGGAAAAATAAAGAAAGATGAATTTCAATCATGCTGCTGCCCTGAAAGCTATTATCACAAGATTGATTAACTGAGACTACTTTGTTTGAACAATAGGTTGTGGAGGGAGAAAAAATACATTTTCCCTCAGTCTTAATCCATGAAACAGTGATTAGACATTTATTTCTCAATTGGCATGGTCGAAATCAATACGTGTTTTCCAAAGATGTGCGCAATTTGCTTTAAGAACTTGTCCTTGTGTGGTCTTCAAGTACTGGGAGTTGTTTGGTAATTATTTGTTTCTAGGTTTTGAGAGACTCTCCGTTCTTGTCCATGACTTCACACTGCTGGAACTTTTGCCAGCTTGCCAGGTGGTTGCTGATACAGCCCTGGCCGGTTTCAGAGAAGGGGAGATGTCTCTGCACCACCAGCTGGGCTGGGCTTCGGGAGGCAGAGGGAGGAGGCGTGGGGGGCACAGCTCCAGCCCACATCCCGGGGCAGCTGCAGGCAGCGAGGCTCGGGTCAGGCTTCAGCGCTGCATCCTGCTGCAGATGATGGGGCTGGGTCCCGCGCGCAGCCCAGCCCTTCGCACAGGGACGCGGTTTGCCCATGGACCCTCTGTGCCGCGCCCCCTCCTCAGCCAGACCCCTCCCGCTGAGCCTTCGGGGTGTGGGCGCTTGGTTGTGAATCCTTTGCAGCAAGAAACACCCGCCCTTGAACAGCAGGAGAGCGATTAGAAAGGTAAACTAAACAAATCAGCTGCTTCGGGGCACAGAGGCTTCAGGGAAGCACTGGGCAGACCGGGTGAAATAAAAGACCTTTCCCTATGTATCTCCTTTCCCCACACAAACACCCTCAGGGTTGTTCTGAAAATTCCCTTCTTTTGAATTTCTGTCCCAGTTTCTTCTAGCAAGTTCAAAAGTGCCCTGAGACCACCTGCTATATCCATCCGTAACCAATTTGATATCGTGAATCATTGAATCACGTAATATAATGTAATAATGAGCAGGTTGGATGGCAGCTTTATGAGCTGATGCTCTCTTAAATAAGTTCATGCTGAAACAGAATCCTTCAGCCAATTTTTTCCACTTCCCCTGCTGTTCAGGGGCAAACTAGGAAAACTAAGGAAAAAATCAGAGCTGATAGCAGCACCACTACGTGTCTGAAACCTGCTCGGCCATCTGAAGAGATATTAAAGGAATACAGATATCTGAGCACATTTCACAGAAGAAAGCAGCCTTAATTTTAGCTGGCTGGCAGATGGGGTTTCTCATTAGCCTGTCTTTTCATCTTATTTCATGCAATTAAGTAGGCTTGGGAGGGACCCTGCGGGACTGGCCGTCTTCCAAAGGCTTGCATGGCCCGGGCTGCACGGCTCCCCGCTCCGCAGCCGGCCGCCCTGTCCTTGCCTTGTCACACACAGAGCCACAGGAAGGCTCTTCCGTGTGGATCAGGTCTGCAGAACTCCCGAGCTGCGTGGAGCAGCCTGTCATCCCGCGGCAGCACTTCCCCAACGCTGAGACAAACGCTGGGCCTGGCAGGGATGGTGGTGGAGATCCAGGAGGAACTGAATGTGTCCTGTCCATCTTCAGCTCTTTCTAGAGCATCAGAGGCCCTGCAAGAAGAGAGAGGTTCTCCATCAGGGTCTTCCCAAGAGGGGCAGGAACAGCTTGATCCAGCAGGAACATCTCAGCAGGTTCATATTTCCCCTACATAGCTGCAATTTGTAACTGACCTGTCCAACATCCTCCCTCTGCCTTGGCTCTCACAGCCCAGGGGGATGCTCTAATGGTGCCACCACACTGGGCAGTGACACCCTGGCCCTCCACAGCACCCAGCTGGGGGGTGAGAGAGGGGCTGGGGGCAGCCCTAGGGACACGGGTCAGCGGTGGGCTTGGCAGTGCTGGGTTAGCAGTTGGACTCGGTGACCTTAGAGGGCTTTTCCAACCCCAGCGATTCTGTCCCTCCGTGAACCCCTCCCGGGGTGCACCAGGGCAGAGCCCCTTCAGCTCCCAGCACAGCCCCAGCGGGGAGCAGAGAGAGCAGGAAGGCCACACGCCCCAGGGAGGCACCTGGGGAGGGGTCCCCGCCTGGCTGCCAGCATCCCACCCTGCCCTGAGCCCGCCTCGCTCCCGAGCCCGCCTGGCATCACCTCCCCGCTGCGCTGCCCGGAGGCGTCGGGCACAGCCCCAGCCACCCTCGCACGCCAGGGCCCCTCCTGAGAGCCCCTGCGGGAGCTGCTTCAGCATCCAGAGGCACCGCTGCTCTGAGGAAACCTGCTCCCCAGGGTTTATAGGACAGGCCCCATATTTTGCAGTCCGTTCCTTCGGCATTATTTCTTTGTTCCCATAGAAACAGGGGGGCTTTAGAGCGTAGTCTGGAGCTAAGATAATGAAAATAAATCCAAACAAAACTCTGACAAACCTGTGTACACATGTATTGGGGGAAGGAAATAAAATCCTTGACTCCTTTTTCTGTATTCTGTAAAGCATTATGATTTAGTTGGGTAAAAAACCCCAAACTCTCTCTCATGGATGTGATCCTTCTGCATTGTTTGCTTTCTTCTGAGGCAATTTCAGAAAAATGCTTAGCAACATATACAGAAGGAAGCTGCTAAATCTTTGTGTTAATTCTAAAACCCCCATTTCTTATTAAGTCACAAGAGATAGCTTTTACTTTGTTTCCAGCAAAAGGTAATTTGGGCTTTATTTTATTTAGAATGTTGCCCACCGTGCTGGAGAGGCGAGATTTCTTAATTGCTTTGTTGCAAAAACAATTTATGTGGGGGCTTTTAATGAGTTTAATTTTCTTTAAAGTTTTCCATGTATAAATGGGGCAGCATTTTGAAATCAAATAAATTATCTACCTAGCTGCCTCAGTGCTCCTGTCATTACACTGAGCACTTGAAGCTGTTCCACGAGGCTTATTGTACAGAAATTATCTGTACGGAGACGAGATGGAGTTGGCGGTTAGAAAAAACAATAAGCAAGAGAGAAAAGGAGGGAGATTATTACCTCTTTCCTTGAAGCTGTCCTCCTCCTACTACGGAGCTGGATCTGCATCCAAACGTGGGAAGTTGCAACACAAAGACAGGGTTTGGAGAAGATGGCAAAATGTCTGATCAGAGAGTCACAGATGGGCTTGGGTTGGAAGGGACCTCAAATCCCACCCAGTGCCACCCCTGCCATGGCAGGGACACCTCCCACTGTCCCAGGCTGCTCCCAGCCCCAGTGTCCAGCCTGGCCTTGGGCGCTGCCAGGGATCCAGGGGCAGCCCCAGCTGCTCTGGGCACCCTGTGGGGAGGAATGTCCCTCTAATCCCTAACCTGTCTCCCCTCCTTTAGCCCAGAACCGCTGCCCTCGGGGGGATTAAAGCGCCGTGCACGGAGCACACAAGGCACACAGAGGGCAAGGAGTGCGTCTGAGGAAGCAGTGGCTTAACCGTGAGCCAGAAGGCAGAGTTCTCTCTCTGCATCAACAACCCAAGACTTCATGAAGCTGAATTCTATTCCAAGCCCATCAACAGCCTCACACCTGGGTGCTCAGGATGCCGTGTCTTGGAGAGGCACTTGCCTGAGCAGACGACTTATTAATTTCATCAAGCCCTGCAATGCTCACAGCAGGTACCTGCATGTCCTCCCTGAGAAGGGAGCCAAATCAAGGGCAGTTTTGCCACTTCCCATGGGCCTCACCATTTAAAAATTTTGCTTGTCAGCATCCGTAGGTGTCTCTGACTTTCTAATGACACATGGAGCTGATGCTGCAGCTGCACACGTCACATCTTGTGCCGTATTTCAGGGAGGCAGTGGTTTATGAGATGCTGTTGGAGCTCTTCTGTTTCAACAGTCAGCTCTCCACGCAGCCCAGGGACCAGCCAGCCTGAGGTCGCTGCCAGCCTCAGCCAGTCTCAGATGCTGCCATGTGTCATCCCATCCTGTACCCCAAATTCTCAGATTTTGGCTCCAAGATAACAACAAATAGACCATAATGGCCCCAAGCCACCTCCATGCCTCCTCTGTCCAGGGCCTAGGAGCTCCCTCCAGCCCAGGATGGGGCCCTCGGTGCCACCTGAGCTCCACCCCACCACCCAGCCCAGCCTAGGACCTTCCCTGACACCCCTCTGGCCATTCCAGCACTCAGAACCATCTGGTCCCACAGAAGCAACTACAGCGAAGGGTCTGAATAGGTCACAGCTGGATGAAATTCCAGAGAAGCTTCAGGAAGGACAAGTGATCCAAAGTGAAATCACAAAATGTGTCTAAATTCCCTCACCTGGCTGTTGACCACAAGCTCTCAGAGGTGTGAGGGCTGACCATGAAATCCTGCACCGTTCTTGTTGGTAAGCTGCAGGCACTCACAGTTAATTTACATGACATATAAGATTTAACGATAAAGAATTCATGAAGCAGGAGTTGAATCCCTCTGCTGCCGAGCAAATGGGAACATTTCCTCCACCGCAGGCTGATGATTAATTTATACTCAGGTACCCGGACATGAGACAAAAAGTCCTGTGTATCGTCTAGACAGGAGATGGTTCCACCTCTCTTGCCTTGAAGGATGTTGCCATTTCCGAAACTTGACTGAGATCCATCACTAATTTTTCAGGAAGAGCGTTAGAATGAACCTGCCAGGTTAGTTATATGAGATAGGGAGGGAGGGAGCTGTAGGATATATAATCCTGTATTTATCCTGTAGCTTGAGGTGTTAAGTTCATAATGACCCTTTCACAATCCCAAAACAGTGTAAAATCTTAAAAGCAGTATCCAGAAAGAACAGAGGAAATACGCAGAGCTCTGGTTAAAATATTGTTTAGGGGAAAAAAATCCAGATGACTTCTCGTTGGAAAGGGACAGGGAAAGGGGAATTTAATTGTATTTATTATACCAAGCCACAGTTCCTGCCCCGTCTTCCCCAGAGCCATCCCCAGCCAGACGGGGAGGATGCCATGAACGCTGTGTTGTGTGGCTCACACCCGTCCTTCATTCCTTAGCCAGACACGGCAACCCACGGAGCACATGAGGCGCTTGGACAAGTGACTCCCAAGGGGATGGAGGGACCGCCCACGCTGGCTGTGGGGCAGGAGATGTTCTGGGGAGGAGAGCAGATAAAAGGGACAGCTTTTCACCTCTCCAGTGCAGCCAAACATTTCACTGGTAAAGCAGCAAGGCACTCCACCGCTCCGGGTGCTCCGGCACACCAGCACCGGCCCAGACCTCCCCAGGAGCAAGGGGGCCCCGGCTGCTGACACCTCACACCCTCCTGGCTGTGCCACCTCCGCGAGAAGACAACTCCAAGAGCAATGTGACAGTGACAGCTAATTAGTGCTGTGTGACACCACGACGGTGTCACCCCGGAAAGTGCCACTGTCCAAAGTGATGGATTAACTTGGGGACTCTGGTGTGGGAGCCATCTGAACAGTGACAGCCTGGCAGCTGAGCAGGTCACCGCTGGTTAGACACGCTGGTGCCCATCACGGTCTGCAGGACCTCGCTGTTCAGGAGCAGTCAGGCCCATTGTATCATCCATAATAAATAAAGTTCAAAAGCCACAGAGTTCATGGGCAGCCAGGACAGCCGTGGGCATCGCCAGGCATTTAACTTGTCAGATTGTTGCCCTCAAAGTGTGTTCTCTGCATAGCAATGCTACAGCCTGAGAAATGCCATTTCCTACGTGTCTGTTTCCAGATGAGATGTCATTACTTATTTATAAGCACACAACAAGTGCCTGGAAATTAAGAGATATTCACAAAAATGAGATCTCTGGTGACCATCAACCGCATGATGCTGCCAGAGCATCTTCTTTATGTTGTGTTTGCTCTTAGTGTGAGTAGTAAGAACAATTTGGATTCATTTCTTACAAGTTTTTTGTGATTCATCTGAGTTTCCTTTCAGTCCAAATAATTCTGCTTCTGAACATGCACTGAGTGATCAGGCAGGGGCTCTGCCTGGCAGCAAGGCCTGGTTCTGCCCACACACCAAAGCCACAGAGATTGAAGGTGCAAAGCCCCGTGGGTTCAAGGTTCACCCACCTGTGCACATGTAAGGAGTGTTTCGCTGAGAAACTCCTCTGCCTCTCCCCGCTTCGGGCCATGGGGGCAGTGGGGCCACCAAGGCCACCCCTCAGTGTCATCTCCACAGCTGCCTGAGGAGCACCACAGCCCTGCTCCACCCCTCCAGCCTCTGCCAAGCAAGAGGTGTTTGGAATCACGCTCCAAATGCAGACAAACTAACAATTTCATTTTTCCCTTTCCCAGGCCGGCTGAGCAGGGAGGGATGCCAGGGAAGGGCCAGGACGCAGCCTGGAGCACTCCCAGTGCCAAGCCAGCCGTGTCCTGGCAGGCAGGGGCACCACTGCCCCGGCCCCCGGCCTCTGCGGCCCCCCCGAGAGTGCTCTGCTGACAGCAGGCAGCCCCATCGCTCTCCTCAAGAGCAAAGCCTTTTTTATCTCTTCCTTTGTGAGCTAATAATGTTTTTTTAATTGAAACATGTTCAGCTTCTCCTTTCTTCTTGTTTCAAGTGATTTCTGCCTCTGCCAGCAAAATAAGAGCCTGTGTTGCTGGGTATCTTTTTTTTTTTTTCCAGAAAATGCAAGGGTTTTTTTCTTCCTCTTTTTTTTTTTGCAAGATTTCAACTCTTTGACTTTGGAAGAGAAATCATTGTGGAGAAAGTATTTCTTGAAATGATGACAGAAGCAAAATTATATTCCTTTGTAGAAAACAGGGACATTTGAAGACAGGCTTTACATCTTTGTTCTTTGTTCCGGGAAGTGCGAATTCGCTGGGTCCTGGACCATTAATCCTTCCCCATTCTTGGTTTTGAAGATGAACATTGCAGAGAATGAGGCATTGTGCTTGAAAGGTCTTTTCAGAAAATACCTTTTCCCTCCACAATACGTTCCAGCTCTCTGATAATTTGCAGAATAACTTGGCAATTTGTGGCTTTTTCTCATAAATATTTATTTTCCCAGGACACCCTGGTGTGATCAGGCTCCCAAGGTGGCTCCTCTGAGCAGCCTCCCGCCACGCTCCCAGCACAGCGGGTTTGGCAGCTGCCCCGAGCACCAGCACCCACCGGGCTCTCTCACAGAGATGGGGCTGTCCCGGAGGCGGCTCCAGCCACAGCAGGGCTGCTGGCACTGGGGTTCTCCTGCTCCCTCTACATGCCCAGGCTCCTGAGGGTGAAACCAGTTCCCCTCTGCTTGGGTTAGGACATCTTGTCATAGAATCACAGAATCTTGGATTGGTTTGGGTTGGGAGGGACCTCAAAGCCCACCCAGCGCCACCCCCTTCCATAGGCAGGGACACCTCCCACTGTCCCAGGCTGCTCCCAGCCCCGTCCAGCCTGGCCTTGGGCACTGCCAGGGATCCAGGGGCAGCCACAGCTGCTCTGGGCACCCTGTGCCAGGGCCTGCCCACCCTCCCAGAGAACAATTCCTTCCTAATATCCAATTAAAATCCACCCTCCTTTGGCTTAGAGCCATTTTCCTCTGTCAATATCAGTCCTCTTCCTCCATTAACAAGGGGAGATGCCAAAGCCACAAATGAGCATTACCCACAGAAGGAAGGTACGTGGCGCACGAGCCCTGCGTGCACCTGGCCGAAGGGGCTGTTCTGCAGCGGATGGGGGTGCCTGTACCAGGGCAGGGCGCTGCCACCCTTCCCTCACTGTCGCTACAAACAGCCCCATCCCCATCAGCCAGGGAAGAACCCCCACGGCAAGCAAAGAGCGTGGCCAGCATGGGGAGAAGTGGCGCGTTGTGTTGCCCAGCCGGTGCTCTCCCATGCCGTACGGCACTGCTCGAAGCACATTAACACCAGACTGTGACACATGTGGAGGTGTGAATCCGAGGGCCACTCGGCGCTGTGAAGTTTCCCACTTTATCGGTTACAGAAGCAGCTCTGCCAGCGTGGGGCTGTGAAACTCGGCGCTCAATACGCTCACAATTTCTCAGCTCTTAAATGGTGTGGGGCGGCTGCAGCGAGGGGGTGGGAGCGGGTCCGGCGGGGCCCTCGCTCTGCTGGGGCTGCAGGGGGAGGATGCTCGTGTGTGTCACACAGTTAGAGCACGGCCTGGGCTGGAACAGACCTTAGAGACCACCAAAATCCGACCTCCTGCCACGGGCAGGGACACCTTCCACCAGACCAGGCTGCTCCCAGCCCTGCCCAGCCCGGCTTTGGGCGCTTTCAGGGAACACTTGACACTTCCACAGGTTCTCTGGGCAGCCTGCCCCAGCCGCTGCTGTGCCCTGCAGTGCCCATCGGCACAGCTGCAGGGAGGGGAACCTGCTCCTGGGCTTTCCCGGGCAGGGCTCCGGGGCTCCGGGGCTCCGGGGCTGGGACGGGCCGGGCACGGCAAAGGTCGGCGCTGGCCTCGTACCCTGCGGGGGGTCTGTGCCCCGGCGT
>WEIT01012289.1:275059-287141 GCA_013389985.1 Dryoscopus gambensis | reverse complement strand
CGAGCGCTCCCGGGGCGCTTCCCGGCTGCTGCCGGAGCCTGGGCACCGCCGGGCACCGCCGGGCAGCTGCAGCAGGGCGGGCTCGCACCCGCTGCTGTACTGCGGGAGCGACTGCAGCTCTCGGGGACACCATCCCCTCGGGCTCCCCTGCAAGCCCCCACAAAAATCCGAAAATACAGTCCACACAGCGGAAGTGCTGCCAAATCTGACTTCAATCCGGAAGCAAAAAATCATCCAAAAGTTGCAAGAGTTTGAATGAAAATGGTTCTAAATTACGGCAGACCCCCAGATACTTGGAGTGTGACATCCTACAGGAACTGCTGAGGCTGCTGGAGCCTGCACAAAGATTGTTTTATGATAATACCGCGAGGTCAGGGAGCTCAGCACGACCCCCAGCTCTGGCTGAGCACTGATAATTCTCGGAGCAAAGCTCCCAATCTCCTCACACGGCCGCTGCGATCGCTGAGCCCTGAGAGGAGGCGCCAGGCAGAGCACGGGCGGGAGCAGGGACAGGCGGGATGCAAAGGGCTGCTGCAAACCGGGACTCTGGAATTTCCCTCCCCTCTCCCATTCCCGGGGAAGAAGGGAAATATGTAAAGTCAGAACTTCAATATTACAATACGAATTAATGTATTCATTTTTTACATTTTAGGCGTTTAATTTTAGCATCTTACTTCATTATAATTGAATTAGTATGTGGGATGTGAAACCAACACTGCAAGGTGTTTTAAAGTCTCGGGAGGGAGGATATGAACATCTGGTGGGTACTGGGGACAGGACTCCCTCGTCTGGCAGTCACCCTGGGACTGGAGGAGGAAGCACCCACAGAAGTCCTTCAGAGGTGCTTTGCAGAGCACAAACACGTCCGTGATTGTGAGCAGCACACACAGCTGTGTCCTGGGAGGGATGCATGGCAGTCATGGGCTGATTACACCCCCCCAGAACCGAGGCAGAGCATGCATCACGCTTCACTCCCTCGAGGTGGAGAGAGAACCAGCCCCAGCTGTTTTCCCAAGGCAGCTGCTGCCTCCCAAACGCGATATCCGACTGCAGCTCACCACTCGGCTGCTCTCCAGCATTCCTGTGCTGCTCAGCCTGAAGGGCAGATGTCGAAAGCCTTTTGAACCAGTTGACGGGGATGGCAAGTGCTGGTGCAAGCGTGCAGAAACAGAGAGTGGCTCGTGGCAGTGTCTGCTCCCACCCGCGTGTTACAAACCCGTGCTTTTAGAGGTTTGCAGCTTAACTTGTGCAGTTTGCCTGGATGAGACCCCAGAGCGTGTGATCCGCCTGGAAGTGCTGTGGCACAGCCCGTCCCGTCCCTGGACACGGGGTGCTGACCGTGTGCACGGGCGCCCAGAACGAACCCCAAACACTGCTGTTCTGCCCGCGGCGCAGCGCCGGCGGCGGCACCGTCACCGCGGCTCCCAGGGGAGATGTGCAGCATTGCCTGCAGCCAGATGTGCGGCGTCAGGCACAAGCCGGTTGTGCAGCATCTCCTGCGCCGAGGCTGCGCAGAGCTGCAGCGGAGGCCGGAGCGAGCAGCTTTTCTGTTAAAGAAATTAAGCACAAAGGAGCTCAGTTGTAAAAGGAAAAGCAGAGTCTGGGCTAAAGGAGGATGGTCATTCCTGTGCCATGAAAGAAAACCAGCCAGTTTTACCATGAAAAAACAAACAAACAAACAAACAAACAAATGCGACTATAAATAAATAAATAAATGTGACAATTTCCCCCTGTCTTAAGCCCTGGTTCTGGCACTGGATATGCAATCTGTTATTGCTACATTGCTCATAAAATCATTTTACTAATTACTTTCACACTCAACCATACCTCCTATTGTTAATAACAATGGTCCTCTGCAAATACTCAAATATTAAATGTTGAAGATTATCTAAGCCTCTTGCTTTCAGGGCTGAACATGCTACTTCCAAGTTGAACTGCTCCTTACCTTCTGGGCTGTGTTTTTCTGGAGGAACAAAAGCCCACAGTGCTTTGTTTATGGAACATGAAAGGAACTACAACCTTGGGAAAAGGAAAATGATTCGTAGAACGTGGCTTGTTTTGCCCATGCTTCTTTCCTTCCCAGGACTTCTTGATGTTTACTGTGTGCGTCATGTCATACTGTGTTTGTCAGAAAGGGGGGCTCTACCTGTGCCCCTGCTCTGGAGCTGCTTCCCGCCAGGCCTGAGCTGTGCCACGGCTGTGGCCGCCGGCCGGGAGTGCCCCGTGCCTGCCCAGACACGGCCGGCACCTCCCTGCCAGGCTCTGTTCATCGGAACAAGGCTCCCCATGCACCCGCACCAAATAATTTGCATCTTGCCGCTGTTCATGGCTTTCATGCAACCTGCGGTTCCAGGTTCCTCACAAAGGGTTTCTGGAAAGTCCCTCTGTCTCCAGGTGGAGGACCCAGCACAGCTCGTGCAAGATCCACCCGAGGCTGAATGGCAGTGGAGGAGGGAGTCCTTCGCAGCACAAGGGCAGCCTGTAAAAGTGAAAGATGAGGTGACAGAAGTAGCAGAAAAAATTCTATCACGCCCAGCCAGTATGGGTCCAGGGAAAGTTAAAGAATAAGGTTAATAAAAACAGGATGGAAAATAAGCAGTGGAAGGAAAGAGAGGCACGAATCAGCATTTATTTATTTATTTATTTATTTATTTATTTATTTATTTATTTATTTATTTATTTATTTATTTATTTATTTATTTAAGTGCCTCATTCACCGCTGACCTGCAAAAGAGGTATCCGAGGAAATGCCAGCACCATGGAGAGCTCATCCAGCGAGAGCCACGCAGGGACACGGCGAGTGCTGCCCTGAGGTCCGGGGCTCCTCTGAACAGGTTTTGCAGCCAACTGGGAAACCAACCGCTGCTAAACGCTTGGATTTCCCACGTCCTCAAAGGCTGCCTTTGCAAATCCCATTCTTATCAAACCTGATTCCCCCATTAATGGCTTTGCTTGGCAGTTTCAGGGGCCTAATGAGCTCACTAACAATGTTCCCCTGCCATCTTTTTGCTCGGAATGTTTAAATGATCTGGCTGTAGAATCCAGTGTCATTTCCAGGTATTCATGATTATCACCACTTTTTCTAAACACTTTGTCAAGGTTCCTGAGCCTGTGTGCTTTTCAAGGTGACCACAAATTAACAGCTATTTTGGCTTACTCTTGAAAAGTCCAACCACAACAGTGCTACACGCAGTAAATCACCCCTTAAAATGTATTTACACAGCAGACAACACGTGTACAAATATTTCTCCCCACCAGCAGCACAGCCTGGTGCCTGTCCTCCCAGACAGGTCACCTTGGCCAGCACCTGCCTTTCAAACCCCAGCTGGGTGCACTGTGGCAGGACTGGCTCAAGAACAAGGATAAAAGTAGGAGATTTTGCTTCAGGTTCTTCCAGAAACTAATTTCTATTATTTAAAACAAAAGCTTCCAAGAGATGGAAATACATCCCACTCTTGCCAAAAGAAAAATAAACATGTCTCTCAAATGCCAGCATCTCAGATTGGAAAATTACCCTTCTGTAAACCAGTGCACAAGCTGGCTCTGGAGGAGGCATTGGTCCAGCGTGCTCCCAGCAGCCTGATCCAGCAGGACGGGTCCTGCTCACTGCACAGGGGGTTGGAGCAGATGACCCTTAAGAGTCCCTTCCAACACAAACCATTCCATGATTTTATGATCATTGTGAGCCAAGACAACAAAGCAAGACTCAGTGGCTTCCCACTGGGTGCCTGCTCGGACTAAACTCTACTTTCCCAAATTCCCAGTGACCTGTAACTGCACCAGGCCCGAACGCAGCCGTTCGACTCACTGAGCAGCTGCTGCAGCACGCAGACCCCGAGCTCATCACGTGTGCTCTCACTGACTACAGAGACCTGATCAGCAAATGGATATCAGCTGTTCATGCCAGAGCAGCCCTGACCACCATTTGTGATGTCATTTCTGCCATTTCTTATCAGCTCCTCACCACAGCTCAGCTCTGTCGTTTCCAGCTCTGAGCAGCCACCCTCTGACCGTGGTGTCACAACCAGTAATCAGAGTTCACAAATATTCCAGACGGTAAAATAAATGGAGTTCAATTCGCATCTCTTCTGAGTTACTCAAATGCCAAACAATTCCACCGATGTCAGGAGTTGCCCCAGCTCACTTCCAGCACGGTGGTCATTAATCCGCAGTCAGCTGGTCACTAATTTAGCCTAATTGCTTGTTGAGTATATGTGTGTGCACTTCCTTATAGAGATTTATCTGTTTCTGCTAAAACACAGAAAATGTTTAGTACAAGGCAGACCCTGAGAACATTTGAAACTGAACAGCTAAAATTTGTCGTGACAAATTCAAAGAGAAGAGTTGCAGCCACGTGTTGAGTTCAGCAGTGGGAACTACTGGTTGCACATACAGGAGAACTGGATTTCAAAGAAAAGATTTTGCTGTATTTTGGCCTTACTCTGGGCAAAAGATCTGGCTAGAGGCTATTAGCAAGGATCAGCACCTAATTTCCCCACGAGGACTGTTTTCCCCATAAGGACTAACCTGCTGGGAGCCAGTGCAGGACAAACTCGTGAGAACCTCAGGGCTCTTTGAGGTGCCTTTCGCCCCAGACACAACCTGCACACATGGCTGCAAGCCTGAGGAATGCAAACAGCTGAAGTCCCGGTGTGCTGGCTTTGCTTTGAGCCAGTAGCTAAATAATTAATTGTTAACACATGAATGATGATGTCTGATGCTTTTTCATGTCTAGGCATGGCTGCTCGTAAGATCAGAGGATATGTTTAAATTTAAAGGAAGCACCATTCGGCATCAGCTTGTTGTGGTTAGGAAGGGGCGGTACCTGGGGGTAATCGCTTGAAGACTTAGCACTAATTTTGTTTTCCCATCCTGCTCAGAGAATAAAGACTTTCATTTGTGTGTTTCACAAAGGCATGAAGCCTTAAGGCTGCAATCCTTGTTGTGTTTTGCTCTGGACCATTAGGATAAAAGTGGAACACACATCTGCAGTTGCAATAAACCAGCCCAAACACACCTTAATGTTCTAGGCCTTTTGAAATTATATTTAATTTTTGGAATATGAACAATAAAAAGGACAGAACAATGGGAAAATGGAAAGGAATATGCATACGGTGTGATGCCTTTAGTATTCCAGGGTGCGACAGCAGCAGTCAGATAGTTTACCATGTGCCCTTTCCTTTGAAAGGCCACCTGCCAACTCATTCCCATGTTCCCTCTGCTGGGTTAGCAGATGCATTTAAATGCAAGCATTCCTGGGATATGCCGGAATGCTCATCCTGGTGAGAGCAGGAGGCCATGGGTGGATGGGCCCGGCTGTGGGGGCTGCTCCGAGACCTGCCCAGCACAGCCCCTGCCAGGCAGAGCTCCTCCCCCAGTCTGGCCGTGAACTCTGGATTAAACAGCCCGTGAATTAAAAAACCCTCTCTGTTCTGATTAAGCTCAGTCCAGATGCCTCAGCAGCCTTTCCTACAGTCCTGGGCCTGACTGCTGAGCCCCCTCCAGCAGCCAGCACAGCTCCCATTCCCCTGCCGGCGTGAGGAGAAGGCTTCACTCTGCTCAGTGTCAGCAAAACAGGGGCTGCAGTTTTGGCCTTCCCACCCCTGCCGGGTGGGGCCTTGGCAAAGGGGCACCCTCCCACCCTGATTCTTGCTGGAGAACTTGCAGAAAAGCCTTTTGCTTTCCATAGCACAACGAACAGCCAGAAGCTGGGTTATCTCTTGCTGGCTGTTCGGCCCGGAACAGGCAATGGATGTGTTCTGGCACAGGAACGGTGTAGGGCTGAGGGAAACCCTACAGAAGCCACTGAATCCCCCCAGCACACACTTGCACACACGTGTGCACACACATTCACCCGCACACTCTCTCCGTGCCCATCCTTTGGTTCAAGAAGGCTTTAGGAGTCTCCAGCAGAACAGCCCACCCATCTGTCTCCGTCTTCCCGGCCCTTTTGGGAAGGAGGCCCAACAGGTGCGCTCCTGTTTTTGATGATGGGAAGTTACAGCACTTCTTTCTCTTGGGAAAATATCCTCCCTACACCCCTGGGGTTCATCTTCGCAGTGTACGCCCTTCATCCTGCGAGGTAGTCCTGAAAATCTTCAGGAGATGTTCGAGGAGGAGAAACTGGAGGTAAATGGTCTTTGTTTGTTGTATGATGATGTGTTATTTTGCATGCTTGTTCTTCCTCTTTCTCCTGTTGTTTTCCCTTGCTCTCCAGTCTCTTCACTTCCTCAGTAAACAAGCGATTAATTGCGTTTGGCAACTGCTGACCCTGTATTGCAACTGGTCCTGAAATGTTGGCTTTATTAAACATAGTTTTAATGTTACCAGACTCACTTAGCAGTGTCCAGTGATGGACGAGTTCGCACAGAACATGAAAGGGATCATTTATAATTGTTGACTCAGCCGCTCTCCACACAAATGGCATGAAGCCTCATCCCAGGAGGCAGCAATTCCAATGGGCTGGCGCTGAAAATGGGCCACAAAAGCCCTTCAAAATGGACAAAGAAACTATTAAAAAGGGCAATAGATATTTTTCATACAGAACTCCTCAAAACTCACCAAACTTCCCTGAAGTTTATTTACCTTAAATTCCGTTTAAAAGAAATTTAGAAAGTTTTGTACTTTACCTTGGTGAATTCACAGTGTATCCCCAGTGGAAGGAAGTACCACAGACATAGAAATGCTAAATGGATTCTTGTATCAGCACCATCACAGTGATTACCAAATAAATTTATAATTATGATACACTTGAAGTATTAGGAGGAATAAAAGATCAAACACACCTCTTTATCAGGGAACAGGAGCTGAAACTACAGACCATAACATGCTGTGCTGAGAGATAAAGATCATGTTACCATTGAATTTTTTATGTCCTCCAAAGGTCAAAACCACTTCACCATAAAATTTTCAGTGTCACAAAACTCAGAAGTCATAAATGTGTTTTTGTTCTAGTCTAGTCATGCACACAAATTGTTGGAACCCTTAAATTGTTAGAACATCAAATAAAAAAATCAGGACGTGGAAGTTCTCATCATGACATGAGAGTGAATATTTCTGAAAATCTAATCCATTGGAGATGGTCATAATTACTGTAAAATTGCTTCTGAAACTAATTTGTTCATGCACACACAAATGAAACAGAATTACATTTCCCTCTTCCTTCCTTTTTTTTTTTGGTACAAAGGAAAGAGGAGACACCGGCCTACTTTGAATATCATGGTCTTTCTTAGGTTTTGATCTTCTTTGAAATTTTCTCATCAAGGGCCTTATTAAGGCAGCAGAGTCCAAGCCTGACACCTTACAGAGCTGCAACCCAGACACCGGATTCAGCTGCAGGTCCAGAGCCACCTGCAGACGCGCCCTGAGCTCTCACTGCCCTGAGCTCTCACTGCCCTGGGCTCTCACTGCCCTGAGCTCTCTCACTGCCCTGGGCTCTCACTGCCCTGGGCTGTCACCGCCCTGGGCTCTCTCACTGCCCTGGGCTCTCACTGCACACTCTGCTGTGTTTAGCAGAGGTTCTGCAAGGGATATCTCGGTGCTCAGAGGGATGAGCTGCCAGGATTGCCCACAGCCCAGCTGCTCAGCACCCTGCTGACGAGCAGAGCTGACCCACGCTGCTCTGAGAATAACTCTGTGTGTCCTGCTGGTGCCTGTGCTGGCCTGGCTGATCTGGAGCTCTCACATCGGCAGCGGCCCCTCGGGACGGGGCTCCAGGGAGTGCTGGGAGTGTGAGCCAGAAAAGATGGATGATTGGTTCCTTTGCTCTCCCCTTGCCCCGTGTGGCAGCCCAGACTGAGGTGTTTCTGCATTTTGTGTGCTTTCCATCTGCCAAGACCTGTCAGGGATGGCTCTTGCTCGGCCTGCGAGTCACAGTGCAAAGCCAAGCCCGTCGGCTCCTCAGAGAGGCGGTACAGGGTGCCGAGGGAGACCTGCTGGTGTCTCTCAGTGCCAGCACAGTTTGCCTACAGCAGCCAGGCCGTGGCAGCGGGGCACCCTGCTGGTGTTCCTGCCGTGCACTCCCACGCCGGCCGTCAGCTCCCCGCCAGGCCAGGGGCTCGGTGCCAAGGGCCACGGGCAGCCACGGGCATGGGCAGCCACAGGCAGTGGGCACTCACAGGCATGGGCAGCCATGGGCTGGCACTCAAGTCTTCTGGGCAAATGTTTTGCTTTTGGAAACTTCATTTCCAGTCACCTGCTAGTGTGCAAATCTGGCATTTCTGCCACCTCGGAAGAGAAAATAAAACTACGAAATCTCACTGTCCCGAGAGGTTTGTGTATTGCCACTTGTTTCACTGGTCCTTCTCAGGAGCTAGCCCCTGGTTACCAAATCTGTTTGGGCATCTTATGTTGTTTAAGACTTCCTGGTCATGTTTTAGGCCATGGCTTTACTCCAGCTATTTGCCACAAGACAAGGAGCACACTCAGTGTCTCGGCCTCAGGTGCAATTTAAAAGCAAACCTGAAGCATGTAATGAGTCACTGTACGGAGGGAAATGCTGTTTTCTCTCAGAAGCAGGGGTTTGTGCGTGTATATCGCAAACATTTATCCCATTTTTTTTATATACTCTCGACTTCACAAACTGCAGAGAAGGGAGTTGACTCTATTGCAATTTTGTTCTTTAATCATGACAAATGTTACTTCTTTTCTAAGAATATTGTCATTCCTTCATCTTAATATTTCAACATCTTCTTTATGTGCTGCTGATAAATGAAACTTAATTGAATTTACTTCTGTAAACCATAGGCCCAAGCCCATTACCCAGCCTGAGCTGCCTGAGCTGGACTCCTCAGTGCAGTCACCAAGCAGACAGCAGAGGAGCTTGCACTTGGCTGCTGATGCAGCAGACACAGACTAAGATCACCTGCGGTTTTTACCAGCTCCAGGCCCAGAATATTAAGGCTTCAGCTCTGGCATGTTATTTGTGGCAATAATGAAGCCCTGTCTCTGCACCAGAAGATGGACACTCCGCTCCTGGGACTCAGTGCTAACGAGACCTTCTGCTTCACGCTGTCAAGCCCAAAGGTAACACAAAAGTTCCTGTGGACTGAGGAATAGCTAATGAGGCAAAAGGCATGAGTTTGGATTTTCCTCCATTGCTGGGACTTAAAACTACCATTTCAGGTGCACAACACCTTCAGGTGGAGTAACAGGTTTTCCAGAGACGAGAGATGGGGAACCTTCTTCCAAGACTTCCCCACAGTGCCTGTAGCCTGCAATATTCTTGTTGTCTCCACTAAAAAGGTGAAGCAGATGCAACACAGAAATCTGCTAGATATTTTTTTAGGCTGGGAATATCTTTCGAATTATCGTGAAAGGAATCAGCTCATGTTTGAAAACCAGGCTGGTGACTCTTTCCCTGCCTGTGAGTGACTGGGGAGTGGTTAGTACACAGAGGGGTCCTTCAGAGTAAAACCCACCAGAAAGAACACAGCTTCTTGCCAGTCACGCTCCGTCTCGATGAGAATATCATCGGGCAGAGTGTTTGGATTGGAAATCTCAAGGGTGAAAAAAGGGTGTTAAAATACTGAGCTGGAGTGTGTTCAGTCTTCCAGCATAAATTACACAGCTGTTTAATATTATTTACTAGTGTAAAAATGTGCTTAGAACGTTCAGGCAAATCCAGAGAACATCCAAATGCACATATTTGATAGATCTCTGAAAGAAAACAAGGTATGTACCAGTATCCATGACAACAAAGCCACTGCAATCCGTGGGTATGTGAGCAAGACACTGCTTAGCATTATGGAAATTTTAAAAAGCCTGCTGCTGTTGAGGGCAGAGCTTTTCATGCATATTTTCATACATATTAAGTTTATTACCTGTTCCCAATTAGGTGTCTTGATGTTGGGTGAGGTTTGGAATTTGTTAGGAGGAAGGAGCCCCCGGCTCGCTGCAGAAGGGCAGCCCAGGAGCGTGGTTGGCAGCCAGCGCCCAGCTCTGGGGTACCACTGGCTCTCCACACCCCTGGCACCCCGCAGCAGGGTGGGGACCAGCATCGGGCTGTCCAGTGAGCCAGGGCCACGGGAGGCGACACCCGGGGCTGACCAGCACCTGCAGCCAGGTCTGGCCCCAGATGACCTGCCCGTCCTGCCCGTGTCCCCAGTGTGTCCTGCTCGTGGGCCCACCAGCAGCTCCTGTGGGTGCATCTCCCCTCTCCCTGTCCCAGCCCCGAGCAGGGGCAGCGCTGGCTCCAGCACAGTGCACGTGTCAGGCAGCCTGCAGACCCCGGGTGAGCAGGGCACGGGGGGCTTCTCCGTGCAGATCTAGGCTGGCAAGGTGATGTTCCTGGAGGGAAATAAACTCTGAGATCTGCTAAGAGGGGAATGGTGTCCAGGAAAAACCGAACTCCTCTTGGTCCTGTTCTCCTATCTTGCTTAGAGCGTCATCTTTCTGATCCATGGAAACCTGCCACATCAATGAGCCCCAGCTCAGAACTGCCCTGAACTGATACCGAAGGAAGAATAAACTGGAAGATGCAGGGAAGTCCCCCACAAGCCCCACTGTTGTGCAAGCAGCACGGGAAGGAGGGAGGTTCCTGTGCAGTTGGTGTTGGCTGGTCCCAGGAGCAAGGACTGGCTCTCCCTCGGTGGTTCTCACCAAACTCAGCTCCTCCCCATCCCGCCGGTGCTTGCCAGCAACAAAAGGAGTTGGTCACCTCTGGATTGATGCAGCCAGGGCAGCCCCTCAGCAAGCCTTCAGATTTAGATCCGCTAAGTCCAAAATCTCACATGTAACTGTACTGCAGGAGCCAGAGAGGAGAAACAAAGACCCCTGAAACACGGCCCCGTGTTGCTTTCCTGGGGTTTGCACTGTGGCTCCACTGCCCTTTCCCACTTCCAGTGCGCTCATACTCACAAGAGCTCAGGGACCTCTCCAGGAGTAACCACGATGATACAAACCTTTGCGTGAGACTGCAAGTTACCATTCCTCCAGGGAAGTCTCTCATTTCAGACTGTTACTCACACGAGAAACTTTACATCCTGTCATTTATTTTTAGGGTAAATACTTCACTCCACTGCCTCAGTTTCATGACTCTCTATTTCTGACATAGGAGATTCTGAAGAGAAAAAATGAGTAAATGTGTGACTTTGGAACAGACACAGTGATGCTCTTTGAAACAAGGGTCACTGGATAATGCAGGAGTCCGGTTTCTCTCTCAAATGTTTTCTGGGTTTTGGTGGGGTTATTTTCCCACAAACAGCTTTTTTATTTCCTGAGAAAAGGGCTGTGCAAACCCGGGGTGCCCGCTGGAAAATCTGTTGTGTTTATGAACGATACAATCGGCGGGGGATTGTGACATGAATAGCAATTTAGCAAAGGGACAGAAACAAACCATCTGTGCCTGGGTGGAACCACGTCTGCACAATGTCAGCTCACGGCAACTTTTTACAGAGGAAATACAGCAATTATAACTGAGAACACGTTCCTAATGGAGTCGTTGGCACGACCTTAACTGCAGCCATAGGAAGAAGCCATTGGGTGTTCACCACGACGGGTTAAGGAACAGACGTCTCTGTGCTGGCTCTCCAAAGAGATGAGGACATTCCTGCCAGCTGCCTGCCAGCATCCAGAGTGGGGGCAGAGCCGGTGGGCAGTGATGCCATAATGATTTCTTGCTTTTTCATACATCCCTCTCATATCTCCCTTCATACACACTTTTATACAGCTTCTATGTATCCCTAGTGCTTTTAGCCCACATACTTGTAATTCCACAAGTCTGATAATTAGCTTAGACCCAAAGTTCTGTTCAGCCAAGAGACCAAACATCCTGGAAGCCTTGCAGCTGGGGGTCAGAAAGCTGCAGATGCCAAGGTCCTCTCCAGAACACATTCTGCAAACCAAGATAGGCCTTCTCCAGGGGAAGGTTCCTCAGGACGGGGCTTCTCTTGAGCCTCTCATTGGGGCATCTGTGATAGATCTGCTCATCTGCAAGGTCTATAACNCCCTTTTTCCCCTCTAACCGTGTTTGGCTTTTAATTCTAAGCCCAGGAAAGGCATCAGCAGGGCTGGGCTGGGACCCCCAGAGCCCCATCCCGGGGAGGGGAGCCGCCCCACAGCGCGGGCGCTCCCGCGGGGCAGA
>WEIT01012289.1:216452-258739 GCA_013389985.1 Dryoscopus gambensis | reverse complement strand
GAAAGGAGAGGAGAGGAGTGGAGAGGAGAGGAGAGGAGAGGAGAGACATCTCACTGCCCAGGTCCAGCTGCAGGGAGGACGACGAGCTCTCACCTGGTGCTCGCTGGGGTGGGGACACCAGTGCTGACACAGTTCAGTGCCACGAGGATGGAAACTCCCTGGAAGCTGAAGCTTTTGTGGCTGTAAGGCCCCGTGATGTCAGTCATAATCAACCTCCTCTTGCAGAAACAGACCCACAGTGGGCTCGTTTTCAAACAGATCCAATATTTTGCTGCTTAGCTTGACTTTTAGGTTTATTTCCCAATTGACTTGCCCATAACAGCTTCCCTCGTACTCACATTCCTGGGACTGAGGAGTAGGGCCAGCTCTGCTCAGCCTGAGCTGAAACAGTGAGTAAGTTTTTATTTATTTTAATCCCTTAAAATGTCAAGATTTAACACAGCTTCAACCTTAGCTCAGCTGCTGCAGTGCAAGAGTTTCTGCGCTGTTTGCCAAAGCCAGACGTTCCGACAGCCCTGGCCTAAATCCACACACAGGGAGAGAGACAAGGTCTTTCCCCAGCCAGAGGAGATTTTCCAGCACCAGTGTGGCTTCTCAGGGGTGCTGGTGACCCCTTAGGGTCCAGACAAGCTCCTTCTAGAGCTGAAAAGCAGCGTTTTCCCAAGGATGGTAGGATGGAGTTGACACTGGACCAATTCGTAATGTGTACCACTGGAAGATCCTTAATTTTAATTTTACATAAGGTTTGTAGTTTCTTACCTCAGTTGCATCTGAACAGATATTTCTATGTACATTCACCAGCTTCTTTTTACACAGTTACTGCAGTCTGGGTTATAGTAACTCACTGTGTTTCATATTGGGAATTCTCCACATATTCCAGACTCTGAGTGCTGGGTTTGGCTGTGCCCACTGGTTATTTCAGTTCAAACGGTGACCATTGCCCCGGCTCATCCCTGGGCCTGGCAAGGTGCTGCTTTCCAGAGCAAATACTGGAATGTGTTCCTTGATGTTCTGGCCAGACTCATCTCCTGTGCCAGCTGATGCAAAGAGCAAGTTCCTTTGCAAACCACATCTGTGTTTGCATTCGAAACCCACGACTGTTTGTTTGTCCCAGTGCAGCCCAGCAGGGGCTCGGACAGATGGGGACGCACATCTGCACAACGGACGGACAGATGGACAGGGAAAGCTTGTGGTTAGGAGAGTGGTGATGAGCAGAGAGGGAAGAGGCAGGGTAGTGTTCAAACCAGCAGAAGTTTGGAGAAAGCAGGAACCCGGACAGATGTTACACTCAACCCACGCTCCTCTCCTCCAGTTTGCAGCCATCTTTTTCTAAAATATAAGATTAAATAGCACTATAAACTAAAATAGAATTGGCATGTGATGGTGCCACACCACCTAATGCTTTGCTTTCTTTTTCTTTTTTTTTCTGTGAAGTCTGGGACGGCCTGGAAGTCTTGGAGCATCTCTAACAGCCTCTTGATAAGGAAATTCCTTCCTGGGAGCTCGAGAGATAAAGACCTGTCCCCCAGGTAAAACAAAGGAATGGGCTTTCTCCGAGGCAATTGAAAAGCCATTTGGTGGTGATTAGGCAGAATCCTCCTCTGATCTGTTTGTTAAACTAACAGAAGAGTCAGGTGTTGATTTCTGTAGATCAAACACTCCAAAAAGTAAAATAACCGAAAAATAACCAAACATTTTAAAAAAGGAAAATAACTAAACATTTTAAAACGCAAAAATAACCAACAGCAAAAATAACAAACACTTCAAACAGGGCAAGTAGCCAAACATTTCCAGGAGCAAACAGAACCGAACGGTGTAGCAGGCACGGCAGAAAAAGCCAAGGTCACCAAAGCGATGTTTTTGCGCTGGGATGGGCAGGGGGAGGTGGGAACCTGCGGAGCCCGGGCTGGCAGCTGCCTCGCACACGCTGTGCCTGCGAGTTTGTCACTGCAGAGGAGCTGGACGTTAATTTTTATGAAAACGGCTTTGTAAATGGCAGCTTATTGGGATATTTATTGGCAGTAATTATTCAAATGGAGGAATAAAGCCCATAAATTTGGCTCTTCAGGAAATTAGTGCTGATTTGCAGCATGAATAAATACAAATACCCAGTCATGTCCCACGCCCGGCAACGACACAGAAACAACCGTGCCCCGCCGGGCAGCCCGGCCCCGCCACCAGCACAGCTGCTCCAGGAGGGACCCCAGGGCTCACACGGACCGTTCCCGGGAACGATTCCCACCTCAGCAAGAAACAGCGTGGGAAGGATCTCAACTCCTTTAGTTTTGCAGGCACTTAAGGAGCTTAGAGGAAATTAAAGTATGTTATAGATACATGAATTATAAAGAAGGAAACACTAATGGATCTTTCCTCTGTTATGTTCCACAGTGACTTTAATTCCCCTCCAAAGGAGGCTTAGCGTGCTCCCAGCAGGTCACAACAGAGTGTTTGTAAGGAGCACCAAAGTGGGGCCAGGGCCAAACCCTCAGAAAACAAAACAAACCCCAGCCTGGCGTTGGCTCCTCTGCCCGTGGGCTGGTGGCCGAGCTACGGGAGGGAGGGAGGGAGGGATGGGTCGCTGGCACAGGCTCAGCACCTGCCCACCTGCAACCCCAGCACCACAAACACATCCTCTCACCAGCGAGAGCCTCTTTCTCAATCCACACAACTGTTGTGGGAAAAGGCCCAAAGTTCAAGGTGCTCTTCCTTCTCCTCCATTCCATGGCCTCTCATTTCCTGCGTGTTTAAGGCCATCTTCTAATTATGTACACAAGGGAAATGCGACATATAAAAGGACAGGGTCAAAGGGAAACAGATGCGGAAAGCAAGGTCTTGAATCTATTAATTAAATATCAATATGGTCTAAAATACAAATATTCTCTTTAGAAAAGAACAGATGCCAGGGCTTCTAGACAGGAGAATGTATGTCATAGGAGTGAATATATGTTACAGGAATATAAGAGGTATCAGGTACCTTACTTGATAATAAAAATGAAAGACTTCCAGCCGAACACCCCAGGCCCAGGCGTGGGCTGCACCATGGTGTGAAGCAAAGCACCGCCTTGTGTGACTGACTAATAGGAGCAATAAGTCCTTAATGTAGATTTTCATCTGGAAATTTATTCCTGAGTAAATGGTAAGTAAAGATTTTGACTTTGGACTCATCAGTCTGTGATGATCAGCAGCCTTAATCATGAAGATGAATTTCTGAGCATGTCAAAACATTTGTGGAAAAGAGTTGAAGAATGAAAAAGCACGCAGTGATTCCTTAGGCGCTCAGGCTGAAGTCCGAGCCACTATCCCAGCTGCAAGATTTAGTTTCATTTCAGTTTCAATTATACGATTTTATTCTTGCTATTAATTTACACTGTCATCTGAAATCTAAAGATTTGACATAGTAGGACTCAATTATGGTGGGAAATAAAAGGTTCTCTAGCATTTTCTGTGTTCAGTACAGGGCATGTTTTTAGAATTAAACAGTGGAAATCTTAGCAAATATTTTACAAATATGTAGAAATGTGGCTTTGTATAAAAAAATTAATGATCTTGGTTTAGATGAGCTCCGACTCGCATTGCTGACTACTTTCTCTCAACTTCAAATCCCTTTTTTGTTGCTGAAATGGATTTACCCCTGCTGAGATCTCAGCTTTGAGCCCACCGTGCTGCTCCTCTCTCCTCCCTCATGCCTGGTTTGTAGCCACAGCCTCTGCTCTGGGGACATCCCAGTCACTCACAGGTGTCTGCATTTTGTGCTTCCTTCCCGTAGAGGATAAAAAATGAGAGCGGGAACCAGAGCGCAGAGCTGTGTCCAAGTGCAGACATGAAGAAGCGGTGACTCCAGACCCAGCTTTCTGCAGGACACCGGGAACTCAGATCTGCTCCCCTGACCAACACCAACACACACACTGCGTTCTCCAGCCAGAGAGTGGGATCAGGCTCTGGATGCTGCTTTACAAAGGTAAATCTGTGCAAGAGAGACAGATGAGCACCAGAATGAAGATGCTTTATCGGGATGGAAACACCAAACCGTGGGCACACGGGCGTTTCGGGCAGGGCTGGTGCCTTCCCTGGCCCTGGCCAGTGCCATGTTGGGCTGCCTGTGCACAGGGAGTGGGGATCCACTCTGCGATGCTGCGGCACCCGCAACGCTCAGCGGCAGCACCCGCTCCCGGCAACCCCACGGAGAGTACTCGCCTTGAGAGCAGAAGTTATTGTTCATACTCCTGGAGGGAGCATGAATAGACCAGTCCGATTTTATTCTCAGGTGGCAGCTCCCAGGGCAGCACTGGAATGCTGAAATGCAGGGCCCAGCCACGGAGCGCCAATGCCAGGAGGGGTGTGGAGCAAGGCCAGACAGGGAGGGCCCAGCAGCTGACACTGGCTCCAGCATGGATAATAACAAAGTCATCAGTTTTGTGTTTAAGCCCCTGAAGACGTGATCCTGACAACAGCACAAATAAATTGGGTGTCTGATACACAAACACTCCTGAAAATTTTATATTTACATGGCAACCAGCTTATTATATTTACATGAACATCTGCTGCAGGTTCACTAAAATCTTTAAAACAGATGGACATGAAGAAGGAGCTGGTAATTAACAAAGCTATATGTTGATTAAATCAGCATGTGGTTAATTTTAATGATTACTGATCTTTATTGGGGTCCATAAGACTTCTCAGAATCAAATCCACTTTAGCTGATGTGTTGATCAGCCGCGGGGCCGCAGCCGCCGGTGCCGCTCGCCGTGTGCTGCAGCACTGTGACAGCAGCCACGGCTGTGACACTGCACCCCTCTGCGGGGCCGGGGCCTGATCTCCCTGATGCCTTCTCCTGGGCTTAGAATTAAAAGCCAAACACGGTTAGAGGGGAAAAAGGGTTTTACGTCGGTGTTTATTAAGGATCCTTAGATGCATCACCAGGGAGCGCACCCCGCAGAATGCACCCCTGGAGAATGCACACACACAATGATTTGTGCATACAATTATAGACCTTGCACATGAGCAGATCTATCACAGATCCCCCAATGAGAGGCTCAAGAGAAGCCCCGTCCTGAGGAACCTTCCCCTGGAGATGGCCTATCCTGGTTTACAGAATGTGTTCTGGAGAGGACCTTGGCATCTGGGGCTCTCAGACCCCTCAACTATGAGGCCTCCAAGATGTTTGGTCTCTTGGTTTAATGGAACTTTGGGTCTAAGCTGGTTATCAGACTTGGGGAATTACAAGTATGTGGGCTAAAAGCACTAGAGATATATAAAAGCTGCATGAACGTGTATATGAAGGTGGATATGAGAGGGGTGTATGAAAAAGCAAAACTCATTATGGCATCACCGCTTCCAGCAAAGCCAACTGGAGCACATAGTCGTGGGTTCATAGCCAGGACGGGCTGCTGTGAGCATCCTTTGAGGCCTGGACATAAGACTTCACAGGACTGGTTCCTTTCCAAGTAGAGCAGCCTTTCAGAAACCACAGGACAAGCGCCCCTGAGACACTTTGGCAGTGAGGAGCCAGGCAGCCGCTCCAGTGGGGTGCTCCAGCTCCCAAATGGCTCTCACCATACTCAAAACATACATTTGTCATTCAAGCTTTAGATGTCCTTATATCCTCATCCACTCAGTTGAACCGCTCTCTGCTGCCAGAGGCCTGCTCCTCGTGCTCGTACCCACAGAACAAACCACTCTTGCCCATCCCCTTCCTGAGCTCAGCAGGCTGACCCCTCGGAGCTCCTCGGTGCCTGGCAAGCACCACGCACACGGCCGGTGCACCAGCGGCCTCCTCATCCACCACATTTGTCATCTCATTAAAAAAAAAAGTCAATCTCATGTATTGGTCCTATTCTCCATACTGCAAGTTGATTGACACTAATTAGAATGCATTCTAATTAATTATTCGTTAACCACGTCTCGTATCGGCTCTGCTGTTGCTGTGCCCAGGATCAGGGATGTGCTCCCAGCGCCGGACGTGCCTGCATGGCGCTGATCACTCCTCCAGCACAAACCTCCTTCCTCCCCCTCCTGCCCACCCAGGCCCCGGCACCGCAGCCCTGCTCTGGCAGGACACAGCTGCAGCCTCAAACAAAGCTTTTCCACTACTTTCTGGCCTGTTCTACTGGTGAGGGGAAAACAAGGTGTTAATTTCAGAAGAACTTCGAATTTGTGTGATTCAAAATTAGAATCGCAAATCACAGAACACCCTGAGCTGGAAGGGGCCCACGAGGATCATCAAGCTCAACTTCCGTTTGACTTCTAAACTCCTCACTGAAATACAGACAAAGGTACCAGTGTGAGTTCATGGCACCCAGGGAAAAAGTGGCCACGGATTAATGGTCCAAAGCAAAGCACTGCCCCGTTATTTGATCCATCACTCATAAACCGTGGTAACCGAAACAGCTGGCGCTCATCCCACCTGCATTTGGAGGAGGGGAGAATGTGACTGTCTGGGTGGACCATGTCTGAGATAAAAGCAGTGGCTCAGCTACTCTGAGTTATCTTTACTGTAAAAATAAAGGAATTAGTGAGCACAAGAAACATAGTTTCTGGTGATGTCCAGAAAAAATTAAATTTAACAGGGAACTTGGACCAGGAGTTGCAATCCAACCCCCCATCCTGTGCTATCTGACTGGGATTTCAAGTGAACAAGCTGCCAAAAGGGACCGCCAGCATCCAACTGTTAATTCATATCTCTGCAATTACATCTTTTCTCTGGAAAGCAAACCAAAGTGCCACATGGTTGGGGTCCTCTCTAGGGCAGCAATCTGCTTTACCCCAGGGTATTTGCCAGTAGGTCTGTGCATCAAGTCACACTCACAGGACACAGCACGAGCATGAGCTTCTTTTAATAACTGGAGGAAGAATGTTGAGCACTTGTACAGGTGTTTTAGGATAAAGCATGGAAGAAAATTCTCTTGAGGAAGTTTCTGCCACACAGTGTCTCAGATAGTGCTGTGGGCCTCCTGCGCATCCCAGAGAGCAGACGTAGGATAAAACGGGCCCAGCCTTGGGAGAAAATGGTGCTAAAAACACACAGACTGAGCCTCTGCTCTACAACGAGGACTAAATCAAATT
Source organism: Dryoscopus gambensis (assembly GCA_013389985.1). Taxonomy (NCBI): domain Eukaryota; kingdom Metazoa; phylum Chordata; class Aves; order Passeriformes; family Malaconotidae; genus Dryoscopus; species Dryoscopus gambensis. The sequence goes on along the minus strand of WEIT01012289.1, from coordinate 251,677 downwards.
GCAGTAAATTTGAGATTGGCTCTTCTGTCACCAACACAAACAACCACCCCGTGACCAGGACAGGGGGAAGCAAAGCCACAGGTGTGCAGGTACAGCACAACATCTCCCGGCAGCCCCAGAACAGATCTTTGTTACAGCGTGAGGAGCACCGTGTTTCACACCGTGGGCTGCTGTGCTCAGGGAAAAATCACCATCAGCAGGGCTGGGAAAATCATCGACTCAGAGGCCAAGGGCTCCAGCTCAGACTCCATGAGGGATGGGGCCAGGACCGTGGTCCAGGAGTCGAAGGAACAAACAGGACTGGGGTGATGCAGCCAAGAGAAAGAACAAGTGGAATAACTCAAACAAGATCAATGTTTGCATTGCAGATGCTTTGAAGTTTGATAGCCCTGAAGCAGAACACCCCAAACAGACCCGTGCATCTAGCCTGGGGTTACACGTTTTACTCTAAACCAACTCACCAAACTGCAAACTGCTGAGTCTGTACCATAAAAACCTCCTGTAGGTACCAGGCACTGGAACCCAAATGCTTCAGCACACCCATGGAAGGCAGGATCATCACCGCAGCTCCCACCTCGCTGGCCAGGAGACACCACTGACGTAATGTCACTGCTGGTATGACCACTGAGGGGCTGAAACCACGGCATTGCCATTGCTGGCCCCAGCCCTGGATTGATCCAGACAGGTGCTGAATTAAAGAGCATTATCCTTTCTGCAAGCATTTAAAAATAAACAACAACTCTTAATACTTCAGAACAAGCCTGTGCACCCCGCCACTGCCTTTCGCTGCAGCAACACCCAGTGACTTTGTGTGTGGAGTTTGCTCCTGCAAAAGTCTGTGGGAACACAACAGGATTCCACAGAACATTAAATCCTACAGCTTTATCAAAGAGGAAACACACAAAACCAGCCTAATCTCTTAGCAAGTAGACAACTCTGATTAAAAGAAAAAGTACTTGAAAAAAACCTCTGAAATGCTAAACTGAGCCATCACAGATAAAAAATTCTGCCATATGCTGCCACATCAGTTCGCTGGCATTCGGCAGTCACAGGGATCAACAAAACATTGTCAGGAATTATTTCAGTTAGCAGGATGATACTGCAGAGATTAGATTAATTAAACCAGTAAATCCCATGCAAGGATCAAAAGCACCCAAGACAAAGAAAGAAAGCGAGTGGGAGCCAGGAAGTGCCGCCGGGAGCCTTTGCAGAGGTCCCAGCAGCCCAGCGAGGCTGGCAAGGCTCAAAGGCTGCAGCAAGGAAATAAACAGAGGGAAGAGGCAAAGTCCCAGGAAACTCCAGCCTCGGGGTCTGACTCTGGCACCAAAGCCCAGCCTGGAGCGGGGCTCCCACCGCCCGCCCGGGCTGGTCCAGCCCCCTGCCCAGCCCCCAGGGCCAGCCCCCACAGCACCCACAGGCACTCCAGCTGGGGAGAAGGGGTCAGCAGCACCGGGGACCCCATCCCAGACCTTCTCCCCCTGGGAAGGAGCCGCCCAAGCTCCCCATCCTTTACAATATACTTTAAACTGCATTTTAAAATATACCTTGTACAAATACACTTTAAAATTCAAGTGAGGATGTGGACTGTAACTCACACGGCACAGCAGCCTCCTGGCACTCAAAAGGAAGGGACACCACATTAACGACAATCACAAGCGACACCTCTTTGGCAAATTAGCAAACCAGCACAGAAGATTAATCATACCAATATCATCAGAGGAAATACCACTGTGGACACAGACACCCAGAAAACCTCCAGAATAAACCTGTAGAACTCATTGCTAATGGATATTGCTGAGAGCAAATATTTAACAGGATTCAGAAAAGCATGGATATGTAGATTGGTGCCGAAGTGGAGCCCTTATTTCAGCTGGGTTTTATGGAAAAGGACAGAAACTCCTCTGCAGTAGCCCAGAAACACACTAAGAGTTTTTCCTGCAGATAAAGGTCTCCATGATGATCCATTTCTGTGTGTTCCTGTGTCTTCTGAAGCATCTGAGCCTGGCAAATTATAGAAGAAAGAATAACAAAAGGATAGATTGTCAGTCTGATCTCCTGTATCACTCCCTAAACTTCTAAGTAATAAGATGAGACTTAACAGGGGAAAAATGAAACCTATTAAGCAAGGGGGGAAAGCACATATTGGACAGGAAATGGAAACTTAGCAAAGCAGTAAAGCCAGAGACCTTGGGGCTGGGTTGGACAGTAAATTAGACATGAAAATGCAATAGACTTTGGCAGCCCAAAAGGTCAGTGCAATTTGGAACTGTATGTGCCAAGGCTCCCGTCACCGAGCGGGGATAGAGCCTATTACCCTGTTTTAGATTTAAGCAGCTTGAATAAGTTTCAAATAAATATCCAAACATTTGGATGCTTAACCAAATCAAGCCTCAAAATCCTTTTGGATTTTTGCTTTGATTTCTAACATCTTTATGTTTGGCCTCTTTTCTGAGAATTCAATCTGTTGTTAAAGCGAATCTCTCAAGATAAGCATCTGCAGTTGCCAAGAGACTGTTGTGTTAAGCCAGTGGATGATTTAGCATCTCACAAACTGGGATTTTGGAATTAGAAAAAATTGCTTTGCTCTTAGCAGCAGCTATGTTTCAATGTCTAAGAACAGCCGTGGCTTCCCACAACTTTTGATTCATTTATTCTCCCCAAAACCACTGCTATTTTCCTTAAGCAACACTTTTTTCTGAGGCCCATCACCTGGCTGCTGGGAAACGCACACCAATAAATAGAGAAAAGTCTCTAAACAGACACAAAATAGTCCTTTCCTTTCCAAACACCCTGCAGTGATCCCCGCATCACCGCAGCTCCATTGACTGCCACTTATGGCTCCAGAGCAGAGTGACAGCCCTGCCAGAGAACACAGTTCCCTGCACAGCTCTTCCTGGGAAACTCAAGGATCTGATGGGCTGAGTGGGGACTAAGTTTCAGAGCCATCAGCTGAAGTCTTACTATATAAATGCCATAAGTATTTAAATATCATGTTGTGGTGAATAGTAAGGATTATTTTATCTTTGAACATGTACTTGCTGTAGTCCTTTAATAACCAAATTGCATCTTTCGACTGCTCATTGTTGCTTGATGTGACTAAAGCTTCCCTGTCAAGGAAGTTAAAATCACTTCAGCCTCAACACTCACTCACAATTTTCTTTGAAGAAGGTGGAAATTTATTCAGTTTGACCTAATGATTGAACAGAGCAGGTTTCTCCGAGCCGCCTGCCAAGCTCGACGTGTTTACTTTGGGTGCTCGGAAGGTGCATTAGAAATATTTATTGTAAGTGCCAAAACCCCGGGAAGCTTTGGAATGACTGTTGTTGAGGTAAATCCAGGGCTAAAACCTGGGCATCTTCTTGAGGGTGGCCTCAAACCAGGAGGAAGGGACTTCCCACCATTTCCCTGGAAGGCTGCAGAATCGCGTTTTTCTGGGCACTTCACTTCCCGGCTAAGCAGCTGACACAGCCATTCAGGAGATGTGATCATCTCTAAAAGGCGTATTTTCTAACACAAGAGGGAAACATTAGGAGCAAAATGTACTGAAGGCATCATTCAGAAGATCCGAGTCAGACGGGGACAGTAAATGGAATATGGAAGGGAAGCACAGAGACTGAGCAGCCCGGGCAGCGCTCGGGGCCGGGGCCTGCCCTGCAGCTGCCCCTTACCTCGGCGGCAGCAGGGACAGGGTCTCTGCTCTCACCTGCCAGAGCCAAGGTCTCTCCCAGAGTTTCCCAGTGGCAGGTTCTCTCCTGGCATTTCCCAGGGGCTGGAACGATGTGGGGTTTCCCCCAGGACCCCAGGTCTGAACGAGTGAGGATCACAGTTCCCAAAGCAGTCAGAGCCACTGCTCTGATGCCACAGCTTGGCGCTTGCTTCCTTTCATCCATCTTGCAAGAAACTCACAGCTATTCCTCACTGGTCAAACTCTTAATTTTCTTATTGTTCCTTTTGACCTAAACTGCAGGTTAACTGAGACCCAAGTTGAATACAGCAAAGCACATACCAAGTACCCTTAAAGCCGGGGGATTTTTTAGTGATCAAAAAGGCTCAATGCTGCCAGTCATCTTCAGTCTTTAATTCTTGGTCATTACACCAATAAATCATAGGTTCAGATAAATATACTCTTCTCCAGGTTTTTGGAAGACAGAACAAAAACCTGAGAAATAGATTATTCTGCTCGGTACAATAAATGGAAAATTGCATTTGGCATCAAACCCATGGAAAAGAAAATTAAGCTGAAGGAATTCTTGTTCAGAGTTGCCCCAAAGTGTTCACCTTCACTCCACACCAGCTGTGCAATGGCTGGTGCTGGCACTAGAAGGGGTTACTGACTACAGGACGCTCTGAGGCACCTTAGGGTGTCCAAATGGAAACAGTCACACTACCATCAGGGCAGAAAGGTCAGAAACAATGGAATTTCCCACTAAGGCTCTGGCAATGACACAGAGCAAATGGGCAGCCCCCTCTGCCCCACTCCTCTGAGGACGGCAGGGGCTCTGGCTCCCTGTGCCTCACACAGGTGGCTCCAGTTGCTGGTGCTGCAAAACTCATCTGAGAGGTCTCCCATTAAAAATTCCCCATAAGGCACAACATTGAGAATGTAGTGGAAATCAGAATGAAGATGTTTTCCAATGAGGATGACAACCGAGACCACAAAAGCTGAATTCCATAAAAACCCCATTGTTCTGGCGGAAGGGTTGCCTGCAGTGTGTTAGTACCGTGTTACAGCTCTCTTGGAGCCCCTTTAGGCTCTGCAAGGGGCTCTGAGGTCTCCCCAGGGCCTTCTCTTCTCCAGGCTGGACAGCCCCAGCTCTCTCAGCCTGGCTCCAGGGGGGCTCCGAGGGCTGGCTCAGCTGCAGTGCCTTGCCCTGTTGCTGCTGGAGCACAATGGGGTTTTTAGGCATCAATTTTTACTCAGTTGCTTTCCATGCCAGAGTTCCTTTGCTAAATATCAGCTCTGCTTTGTGACAGCAGTGCCTGCTCTTGACTTCTATTCCCTGGCACTTCATCCTCCAACCATGCCAATCACAGCCTCCTGATCACATTCAAGAGATTCCTGAGATACACGCACGTATCATTTTCTCTCCAAGAGTTCTGATGGCTTTGCCAGTTAATTAAAATAGAACTCCGAAGGTTTTTTGTAATAGATTATAATATCTTTGGTTTCATGACATCTGTTAAAATTTACAACTAAGGATGTCATTTTTGGTGAAAAACATGTTCTTTTACAACCAGCCCATTTATTTGTGTATTTATTTAGTGACAGAGCATCTCATTTATAAGAAACATGCAAAAGCAATCATTAATCATGCTTTTGTCACAAAGCAGCTTCCCCAGCAGTTCGCTGAAAACCCACAGACAAGCTGCTCGGGTGTGGGTGTTCCGAGAACAGGGAAGGAGCCTTGCCAAGAGAGCTGATGGAGGAACCTCTATGTTTCAATGTCTAGCAGGGAGGAAACAAAGAGGAAAACAAAGAACCAGCAGATTAGACACTCGGGTTACCTGGGAAGGATGCAGCACCACGGATGGGAAAGAAAAGTAAATCAGAGGCAGCTGGTGAGACCAGGATTCTCGGTGTATCAGAACCATTCAGGACAAATTCAGCAGTGTTTTTCTATCCCTGCACAGCTCACAGGCTGTATTACAGCAGCACCTCGATTTATTCCTCTTCAAGAGGGAAACAAGTGATGCAGCCACAGCCAGCCTTGTCTGACAGTGACCCTGTGCTTGAGGCCACGCTCATTTTACTACACAGGTATTGTCCGTCCCCTCCTGCCCCCAGCGCCCCTGCCTGGAGCCCTGTGTGTGCCTGGGGTACTGCTGTGCCCTCCGTGGGCCACCCGGGACACAGCTGTGGCAGCGCCCTGTGGGCGTGGTGGTGGGTCAGCATCCTGTGAAGTTGCCTCATTTCCCCCTGCTGTGCCTGGCTCACCTTGGGACCTGCCCCGACACCACCAGCCCCTGGCACAAGGCAGCTGACCCTGCGTTCACCTGGGGATGCGCAGTGGTAACATCCCTCACACCCCTGCCACAGCATCACGGCAGGGGAAAAGGAGGAGGAAACTCACCAAAAAAAAAAAAAAAAAAAAAAAAAAAAGGGCGAGAGAGAGGGCAGAAGGTTGTGTTAAGCATCAAGGTTTGATCTCATTCCTAGAGACAAAGACCAGCAGGTGATCAAATTGCTGTTTAACATCAACTGCTGACTTCTCAGGTCACACAGATGCTGGTTTCAGCATAGGCCATCATTTCTCCACAAGTCTCCGTGGTGCTGGAAGCCACCCACTGACACAGCAGTGGAGGATGAGGGAAGCACAAAATTCTCTCAGGTAGAACATCATCTTAGGGCTGTTTGTCCCATTTCCACAGACGGTCTTTGCACTCAGTTGTTGGAATAGCTACAGAAAAAGCTTCATGCTTTTGCACATAATTCCTTTTAAAGGCATGTGCTCTGCCTTGTTCTGTGCTGTAACCACGGCTTTAAAATGCTGGCATAATCACTGAAACACAACATGCCTGCTCATTTGATTTCCAATTCGTCTTAGTGGTCATTCCAGTACTGGAAAGGACTCTGGACATGGAACAGCCTATGCAGATCTGTTCTGAGCAATCTGTACAAGATCCATTTCAGTACATGGAAATGCCAGACCCCTCTCTGTGCATCAGTGCCTTACAGAACAACGTCACCTGCTCTGGTTGGCGCAGAGCTCTCAGTGCTGTTTTACCCCAAGGCCCCCCTGGCCCCTGCAGGGAGGGCACCGGGGGCTCGCTCTCCCAGCACCAACCTGCTGGGGACTGCTGGGACCAGCCCCACTTCCACAGCAATTAACTTCTGATCCAGTTCTGCGTTCTGGGTTGTCCTCTGCACACCCATCCCGTTCTCTGTGGGTGCTGTTCCTCTGCACCCACCTCCGGAGAGCGCGTCTGCTTCTCACCCGGGCAGGGGACAAACGCGCTGTGGTGTCACCGCGCGGGCGGCCGAGGCCAGCCCCTGCAAGAGACAGGCATGAAGGTCATTCTGCATCCCAGTGATTAATAGACTAATGTCTTCCCTGAGCATTCCTCTATGCTTTAAAGAATGTACTCAGTGTTCAGCACGAACCAGAGGGTTTGCAGCTCGGCTGATGAAACTCATCTTGAAAAATCAATGAAAGATGAAAAGCCCAGTGTCCGTTACCAGAAGGCTGAGATGCAGCAAGTCATCTTCACAGAAACAGGAGCAGGAGCCCATAACGCACCGTCCTGTATCTGCAGGGCTGTGCACCAAATGTTACCAAACAGCTCTGCGTCTGCACTGTGCTGCAAACTAGAAATTGTCCCCATCACTCACTGATTTAAAGATAAAAGAGCACAACTATACCCAAACCCTGCATAACTGATTTTTTTCTTAAACACGCCTCTGCATTTGAGAGACTATAGACTCCAAAACATAAAACCCGGCTGCCTTACAGAGCCGTGCAGAGGACTGGCTGTCTGAGCAGCAGAACGCAGACTGGGCAGCAGCTTCACCAGATCCTGCTTCTAGAACATGTGGCCAACAGCGGCAACTGCTTCCAGCGCCCTTGGGGCTGTGAGCGAACACCCCAGAGCAGCAAGGAGCAAACTGAACCTTAGTAGTGGATGGCTGTCCCAGGTGACAGCCGTTTTCTCTAGGCAGGGACTTCTTGGAACAGGTGCAGGCGAACAATCCAGAGCAGGTTGAAAAAAATATTATTCCTGGTGAGTTTTGTGGCAAACACTGCAGCAGGATTGCCAAAGGAGTTGGTGTCAAAGGACAACAGCAACGTCACCTGTGAGAGTCCTGGGCTGCAGTGAATCATCAGTGGGGCATGTCAGGCCTTGACCAAGGCTGTCTGAGCCTGGGTGGAAGAAGAGGAGCTCCAGCCGTCTTCTTGCCCCAGGTCCAACACTGCTTTCAGCCACAGAACACAGGTCACACCATGTGCAGCCGCAATTGTCACTGTTTCCCACAAAAAGCTGAAAATATCCGCTGTGTTACACGTGAACCTCCAAAAGGCAGTAAAGATTCATGCTAGTGCCATAAATATGTCCCAAACCTCCCATTTAGATGAGCTGGTTTCAACCTCTCACACTTTGGCTTCTGAACTTCCGTGCTCTTTAATTATGTATCCGAGAGAAAACAGCAAAGGCCATCTTAAAAAAAAAAAGGTTTAAAACTGAAAATCAGTTGGATCTCTGCTATTCTGAAGTACAAATATAGACAGTGCCAGATTGCCTCGGCTACCTACACCACCTCCGTGCATCACAAAGCTCAGATGGCCTCAAACTAGCCAGATCTAGTTGAAAAACATTATAAAAGCATAGTTCTACTTTAGCTATTTTTCACTAAAGTGGCAGGGATATTCACAGCCTCAAACCCCTTGAGCTAATTGTAGATAAGGGACTTTGTGTGTGAGAACACAGAATGGTTTGATCAGGAACTTCCCTGACTATCTCTCCATGCTCCTCCACACAGTGCTGCCAACACCAGATATGCCCAGGAGCACAGAGCTGCAGCAGCGCTCTGGAGTCTCTCCAGTCTACTCCTGTGAAGGGAATTGCAGCATCTTTTGAAGTAAAACCCCCTTGCAGGAATAAAGCAGGATCCTAAAGAAGCAGGATGGGGCTATTGCATGAGTTCAGTGGGGCACCTGTTTATGTGACATCAGCAAGGGTCCAAAGTCGATGCCTCAGCGTCGGGAAGCACGCTGGGAGCAAACGCTGCTGGGTGCAGCAGGGATCGCTGTCACACTGCAGCACCAACGCGGCCGCTGAGCCACAGTGACCTCAAACACGCCAGTCCGTCACAGGGCGTGCGAGTGCCCCGGCTCTGCAGTGTCCCCATCAGCCAGCAGCGCAAGGATGACCAAAGAGCACAACTTTTGTGCAATTCTTACAAAGCTCGCTCTTGTTTGAGCTGCCAAGTGGCACCTGGGGGGACGGTTTAGGGGTGATTATGGTGGTGGTGGGTTAACAGTGTGATTAGATGACTCTGAAGGTCTTTTCCAACACTGACAGTTCTGTGACTTCACATGGCCCACCACGTACAAAGGCCAGGGAAACAACCGTGGTCATGACCAGTGACCACCACCAGCGGCCTGCTTCAGTCTCATGTGCACTGTAGTCTTCATGCAATACATAACTTCAAACATCCTGGGACCTTCACTTGTTACCAGAGTAAGGATTTAAGTGGTGCGCCAACTTCTGAGAAGGTGTTTGCTACCTCCTGCCTCACCTGTAATGCCCAGAGCCAACGCTCTTCCCCACAGGACCTGCTCACAGCTTTCCCAAAGCACCTCTGCAGCAACCAAACCAACTCTTAGGCTAATGAGCACCTCCTGGATGGGACAAAGACCCTTTCTCAGGCAGTGCTTCAGAGTGCCGAAATCACAACAGCCTCTGCTGCTCACCCAGTTACTTTATTTTACAATTTGCCGCCAAACATCCAACCTGAAGAAAAATTGCTGCAAATTAAGGGCTTTCATTCAATCATCTTGTAGAATTTGCTTTTATCACAGCTTTCCAAGGCGGTTCATGCGTCCATAAATGCAGAAATGGGTGACTGAGGTGAGATGCCTTGGTGCAAAGTCAGCCATGAAATGCAGATAGCAGCTCCAGTGACCCACGAATGCCACAGCGTGAGGTTTGCAGGACACTCTTACCTTCCCCCTCCTCGGGCACGGTGCCTCTGCAGGCTGGGAGCCACTCGTGCCACGATGTTCTGCGGGATCAGATCAGCGTTTTGGCTGTCTAGGGCAAAATGTATCCGAATCAAAGGGCATCTGAAGCAACAATGTCAAATATGACAAGGCAGGCAGGAGCCAGAGCTAATAGCTGAGGACTTCCTGACTTTTTAAGCTGTTCAATTGAACATTTAAAAGGTTTAGTCTCCTCTCAGGTCTCGAAAGCACCCCGGGGCAGGCTTAAGTAACTGCGCCATTAGGCAGCGAGCTGCAAATTGCCTATTAAGTCTGACTGAAACTGTAAAATTGCTTTTCACAATGCAAATTAATGTAAATAAGAACAATTGGTTACACATATCACAGACCATCAGATTGACGACAGATGATGCATACTGGTTTTTCCCCCTGAATTAGCATTGCTTTAAAGTTAAATTTAGTGCATGTTGAAGAGGTCTGGATGCTCCTATGACAGATTCCACCAGTGCATTACAAATGCACATCGGGATGTATAGCCTCCATTACATGAAATATAAACCTCCTCTTAGGCCAGGCAGTGATACTTGCTTTCAGGCCTAATAGAAACACCAGAAAGCAAAGCCGTTTGCTCAGCAGCACAGTCAGTCACATCTTAACCTCACTCTGAAGAGCGAGACCATGCATTTGTTATGAAGCCTCTAGGATGGAGGGAGCAAATCTGTGCATTTCAGAACCATCCATAGCTGATCAAAGCCCCATCTGGAGCCCTTGGGCCTCCGTCAGTCACTGGTGGGAGCAGCTGTGTGCCACAGCTCTCACCATCATCACCAGGAGCACTGCCTGGGCATTGCATTTTCAGATTTATTTCCCAGAGATGCAGCAGAATGTATATCAGAAAGGTAAATCAGAGTGTAAATCAGAAAGGTGTATCAGAATGTAAATCGGGAAGGTAAATCAGCAAGGCCGCTTCTTTGCCTCATTCCAGCTAAACGGAGGCACCACACACAGGCACAACCAACTCAGCTGCTGGCAGGAACAAGGTCTGTGTCAAGACGGACACTTTCAGTCCCAGTAGCCACTTCTACACCACAAATTCATCCTTCAGGGAAGCTCCTGACAGCAAGGGGCAGCAGCACTGCAGTAGGCAGAGCAAAGTTTTCTTCTCTGGTGGGGGGTGTTCTTATCAGAGGTTTTGCTTATCATTACTAACATATGTTATCTGAAAATTTACATTCCCATTAGCTACAGAAATAACTGTTGCCAGTTTATTACAGATTCTTGCATAAATCAGATATCCTGATAGCTCCCTGAGGATTACAACTCACCTTGGGGAGGGATGGGGAGCAGTGAATGAGACAGAGGCAATCGCAGCACTTGGTGCGGCCGGGCCTGGCTGCCCTGGGAAACGGGACACGGGAACCTTGTGGGGAATGATGAGTCTCCTTTAGCTACACACTCGCAGGCTTGGGTTCTCAGGATGGAGACAGCAGATGCCATGAGACCCACGAGGAGAATCAGCAAGGCTGGAAACTCAGCCCTTGTCTTGCACGGCGACAGCCACGGACCATGAACGCCTCCATGCAGCCAGCTGTGATCGCAGGCCGTGCTCGTCTCCTTCGCGCCTCGCTGGGCTGCTGTGCTTCCAGCAGCATTTTCTTCCCTGTTTCTAATATTTTAATTGCTGTTTCAAAGAACACCATTTGGAAAGAGAGTCTGGTACAAGGTGCACAGGTCAAATAAACTCCATGTTTGCTTATCTTCCAGAGGAAAAAAATAATTAGCCACAAGCTGGAGGTATTTACTTTTAGCCTCAGGGATCCTTCGGCAGCAGTCAGCTTTCTGCATCTCCCTCTCATTAACATATAGGCAGATATACATTAATTGGGCAAAAAGAACTGACAGCAAATTTGGAAACATTGACCTACATTTTAGGTTGGCTGTCTTGGTGTCCTCAGAGGCTTGTTCAGGTCGTGCTGTGTTTGGCTGTGCTGAATGCATTAGAATCTTTTTGTATCACATTGCTTACTATCTGGGACATTACATTTAAAGATCCTAATCCCTGGGTCAGTCAACCCACTCCTTGCATGGTCACTCTGTTCTTCCCCCTGAAAAATCCATAGCCCAGAAAATAACAAATGCCTGAATCTGTAGGATTTCTGTAGCCCCAGGTCCCAGCTATGATCGTCTTCAATTAGGCAATAATTCCATGGAAGCTGTTGCTGTGCTCTGTACCCGAATGCATTTCTTTGACAACAGCACTCAGCACATGCACCTGCACTGAAAACCTGTATAATTCAACAACAAGGTATGAAATGAACCCTGAAAACCACCAAATCTGAATGTTAAAGGCTGTTCCCCAGGCATCACGGCATTCCTGTAAATCACTAGTGCAGGACTTTACAACACTGTTACTACAGCCACAGGTATTTATTGGGGTTTGAGATGCTGGAAACAGGATCCCTGTGCACATAAAATCCCAGCGATTTATTTTAATGCATTTTGTAAGTAAATTCCTGACAGATGGATGAAGCACCAGAAGGGTGACACAAGGGAGTCAGCAGGTGGACAGAGAAGCCAAGAACGGACTGGCACTGATCAGATTATCCACTCCAAATACCTTGAGACAAGCACAATCTGCCCACACAGCAGACTGGCGCTGACCAGATAAACAGCAAAAACAGAGCGGAGCTGCAGCCCTCCCCAGCTCCACCCAGTTCCAGAAGTGGCTCCTGCCCGGGGGCCGAGGCTGCCCCTCCGCACGCGCCCCGGCCGGGGGCCGCAACGTGGGGCACGGGGGTCGCGCTGTGGGAAGCGAAACTTGCAGAAGAAATCAATCCTTCTGGGTCTCTCTTCTGCTGTAACCATCGCAGGTGTTGATGTAACAATTACAGATAAAGCTGCATTGAAAACCTGCCCCAGGTTCGTCAGTGGTGCCTTTTAACGAGCTCAGCCTGAGGGACAGCCCGCGCGTGCTGCTCCCTTCGTTACCTCGAGTCTTCGCTGATGTCTCTTGACAGGCTCTTCTACAGCTGAACAGATTGTTTATGATGTTCTAGCAGAAAAAGAGCTTCAACTGGTGAAACCAAAATCCTAACCAGAACTGAAGGTTTGTTTTCTTCTTTTATCCTTGAAAATTATCATTTACACAAAACACATTTCCAGAGGTTATTATATCCACATTGCACATCTGCAAAAGCTCAAGGAGTTTTGCTCGCCAACAGAGAGGTAAGAGCTTCACTATTAAAGTGCAACTGAAACAAGGTTTGGCTACAAACACTTCCTGGATTAAATCTTGCCTGCTCCCACGTTGTTCTGGAGGCAGTGGCACAGTTTAGCAGCACCTAGGAAGGATCACCGCCATCCCCTGTTTGCACTGCTGCTGCAGAGGCTGCTCGTGGTGCTGGACACCGCAGCTTGGGCCGCCCAGAGCAGGGCCAGCACGAGGCTTTGCCAGAGAGCCTCCCCTCGCCAGCGCACAGCTCTCCTCCCGAGCTTCCCAGGCAGGAAGAAGCTTGAGGACAGATCACCAAACTGGGTTTTTAAGTGCACACAAAGATCACTAGGGTCTCGTCTCACAGCCCAGTTAAGAACCATTAAACACCAGTGAAGCCAGCTGCAGACCGAGCGCCTCGTCTCATTAGGGCTAAACTACTGCTCACCATCAATCTTCAGCGAGATGATTTGGACAGTGCACTCTGCCCTTCTGTTTTGCAGATATACTGCTTTCCTGTGGCTCCTTCTCCCAGACCTCCTTTCCTCTGTTTGTTTTATTTTTCTCTTTTAGCAGAAAAACTGGCCTAAGCTGCCTAAAATGCAATTTTCAGCCACAAATTGTTTATGACTTTCCATGTGATTGTGGCAATATCCTCTGAGTGACAATAGAAATAAATAAATAACACCTTCTCACGGTGCTGTAAAGACTGATTTTTGCCCTTGGCTGAGTTCTCTACATTCATTTATTGACTTAATTCTCAGTGACCAAAGCACACGTTGGCTCCAGGACACGGCATTGAGATGTGTAAGCTGAACCGAGCCAAACAAGGGACAAAATATTACTGGTCAAGACTTCCCAAAATGATTGGAAATTTGTGTGGCCAGCTTGCAACTTTTTCAGCATGTAATTCCCCAGTATGTTTGTTTGTTTTTGAATGGTGGCCCTCAAAATAATTATTTATTTCAAAAAAATTTAGGCTGCCCTCTTTGTGCAAGCAGCATTCCCGCTAACTATGAAACACGAAACGTGAGCAGGTGTTTAACATAAGCCAAAGGACAGTCCCAGACATCGCAGAGCTGTCAGACACAACAGGTTCTTCAGCATCCAGGCCCACGGATCTGCCCAGTCGCTGCCACCAGTGTCGGTGTGGCAGTCCCAGTGGCAAAAGGGTGCATGAGAAGCCAGGTATGCAGGGAGAAGGAATGGGTTTCAGTAAGTCAAGGATCTGATATATCTGGGAAAATATACACAGCTCCTGCCTGAGAGCTGAGAAAGGAGCTGTGAATGTTATTTGTTGTCACCACTCGGGGAAGAATTCGCCCGCCTGGGCTCTCGCAGGTGACGGGGTGGGTCACTGTGAGTCTGCAGGCACCGTGCTCCCAACGCGCGTGCCCCAGGGACTGTGCGGCCAGGGTGTTCCAAAACCCACACGGGAGGTGCAGGGAAGAGCTCTGCCCAAGCAGTACAGGCAGGAGCAAGGACAGTGTGAGCTCTTGCATCTGATTAAATCAATCTGGCTCCTCAGCAGCTTGTGCCTGGGGGAAATGCGGCGCCAACCCAGCATTTGGCCTCACTGATTTCTGAACACCGCAGCACTGAGATTAAGTGTGCAGGGAGTGCTGGGCTGGAGCAGCCCTTCCCAGACAAATCTCTCCACGGCTCCAAGCCCGTGGCCAGGTAACACACAGGTGAAACAGTCCCCTCAGCCTGGTCTCAGGAATGGCAGCAGAGAGCAGCCTTCAGCTGGTGTGCAGTGTGGAGGAGCGAGATGGCACCAAGGGAAAACTCCAGCAGCTGTGCAGGATAAGCTGCCAGGAGAGAAGTTCATCCTGGCACCTGCGCACATGGGAAAGCAGGGAATGCTCGTGGGAGGCTGGAATATGCACCTTTGAGATGACAGGCCTGTCACCCCTTCCAGCCTTGGAGATGTGTCTGCTGGGAATGCAGCCAGCGATGCCATTAACTGCTTAGAGTTAAACCCGGTAATGGGGGACACCCCGAGGCACCATCCCCTACAAAAAAGAAAAAAAAATGGACAAAACCTCAGTAACCACTGTGATGGGCCAAAGCCCACCACACCCTGCAGGACAGCGATGTAAACCCCTGCTGCCCCTGCTCTCTGCAATACAGCATCAAAAGGTCAAGTTGAAACTTTGCTCACACCACAGAAGTTCCTGCCTGGCGATGACAGAGCACAACGACCGTGGTGTGCAGCCCTGCACGCTGCTGGCAGTGCCCCTGGCACCGCCGGGGAGCCCAGGCGGGCAGTGCCCGTGGGCCAGCACTGTGGTCAGGGACGGAGGGATTGCAGCAAAACCGGGCAACTTCCCACAGAGCCAAGGAGTAAATGCCCTGTACACACACAGCTGCAATGTGTTGTAGCTTTCACATCATAACTAAATCCCAGCTCCCTGGACTCAGGATTCAATATTCTGTATCAGCAATAATGACTAAAACTATTGAAAGTCATTAAAAAACTTGTTAATCAGTCTCTTAATTGAGGCTATCTGTTTTGCTTTACACAGAGACAAATTAGGCAGGTTAAAGCAGCTCCCAGCAAACATCTGTTGATGCAATTCAAAATTAATGACAAATAAAACTGAGTTCCCTTTGTGGCTGATTTTTCTCCCAGCTGTACCTATAAACATGCTGTCATGACTTGTCAGCTCAAAACAACTGCGCAGCACATTCCCATCCCCTCGCAACATCTGGGAGTCACGAAAACGTTTAGGTTGGAAAAGCCCTACCAGACCACCAAGTCCAACCATCCCCCAGCACTGCCAAGGCCACCCCTGCCCCACATCCTCAAGTGCCACATCCACACGGCTTTTAAATCCCTCCAGGGATGGGGACCCCACCCCTGCCCTGGGCAGCTGTGCCAGGGCTGGACAACACTTCCCAGAAGGAAATTTTCCCTGTATCGAACCTGAACCTCCCCAGCACAGCTTGTAGCCATTTCCTCTTCACTTGTCCCTGTTCCCTGGGAGCAGAGCCCGACCCCCACCTGGCCCCACCCTCCTGTCAGGGGCTTGTGGAGAGAGAGGAGGTCCCCCCGTAACGGGTCAGGGCTGGAGAGAGACATCAGGGTGCGGAGCCTCAAACCACAGCAGGTGGGGAGCTGCAACCCAGGGCCACCAGTGCCGTGCTCTCTTTCTCCAGGGGACCCTTCCCTCTCCAGCCCGGTGCTGCACACACGTGCCGCGCTGCAGATGGCTCGGCAGGCCCAGGCTGCGCCCTGCGCGGGCAGCAGCAGTCAGGCAGGTGCTGCACTTGGCACTTGCCAGCTGGAGAGCAGTAGCCAAAGACTTTTTTTGAAGGAAAGCGGTAAAATCCCAATACCGGATCCAGTAAGAGAGCACAAGGAAGCATCGGCACTGCTCAAACGCTAATTGGGACCTTGGAGAGCTGGCTGCAGCACGCCATCTGGGCAGCCCGTAGAGGCATTTTTGAGCGAGGTACGTTCAGCGCCGCAGGTACCAGCCGAGCCTCACGCCCGGCCCCAGCGCTCTCCCCTGCACCACACAGCTCGCTCCGTGCGCCGGCTGCTGCCCAGCAGCTGACCACAGGCCTCCTTCCCCTGGAGGCAGCTGTCTCCAGAGGTCAGTGCGTTGGAGAGTCTCCTTGACACTGACAGACAAGTTGTCACAGAGCAGTTTTTTCTCTCGGACAGGGCTGCAGAGAGCTCTGCCCATGTAGCCGGCTCGTGACAAACAGCCCGAGGTGTTCATTTGGTTGCTCGGTGATTACTTTGCCCATTAATACCTTTGCTACCCACACCTGCACTGCCGTGGCTGCGCAGCACCGAGTCCCACACGCCCCAGGGCAGCAGCTGTTCTGGCAGTAAGAAACTCCAATGGGCACCAGGATCAGAGACCTTCAGCAACAGCTTCTCTGTCCAGCAGACAGCGACGTGAACCATGTTTCCCAGCCAGGAGGATCTTCTCCAGCCCCCACCAAGCCCTGGCCTCCTGGCAGCTCTCATTCCCCAGCTGGCAGCACCGCTCTTCTCCCAGCCCCGAACGCAGCCTGCAGAGTCAGCTTGGGCTGGGGGCAGGGCTGAGCCTCCACCCGGGGACGAATGATTCACCTGGGAACTCACTCCTGTTGTCCATCATGGCTGTATTCAAAAGCCTGGCTTTTGAGGGTGTTTGGGTAAAACCCTTGCCCATAACTGCCCATAACTCCTCAGATGGATCTTCAAACTAGATAGATGCCCAGTTTAAACAGAAGTTGATGAAAACCTTATATTAGTAAGAATTAAACATTTCCAGAGAAAGTAAGGCTTGGGAAAATCCCAGTGAGCACCTGGCTGCACCTCTAGGAGCCCATCACCTTTTACGTGGTGTCTGTCAGTGACAAGAACTGCCCGCCTTTCCTTATCACACTGGTACAAAAGCCCCACCCACAGAAGATGGTGACGGAAGAGATGCATTCAAAGCCGACTGGTTTCAGTGAACACCAGCCAATGGACCTGGAAGGTCGCTGGGACCAGCTGGCTGCCAGTCCAGAGTCCTGTCTGGAGCAGTGGCGTGTGAGCAGCCCAGGCACTGAGCATGGGGTGACCCACAGGTGCAGCCAGAGCTCCCCTCTGCCAGGTGAGGTGTCCCCACAACACACGGGCTGGTAAATTGGGAACCTTATGCTTGGTTATTGCCAAAACGAGGTCGTTTGTATCTTCTGAATTCGAATTACGGAATTCTGGCATTTACATTTTAACAACAGTTTTCCCCTCCCTTCCATGCTCCACACATGCAGATGGTTCTGACACATGCTACCAAATGCTTTTTTGTGGATGTAGGTTTTTGGGTTGTTTTTTTTTCCCTTTGCAAACCAGAAAGCTCCTCTAGGAATCCTAATGCATGAATTGTCTGTTCTCCAGCTTAATGAAGCTGCTGCCAAGTTCCCAAGCAAGAGCCATCAGGGAGCTTTCAACCATACATGCTCAAGACAGAGCTTTTACATATGAAGTGAAACGGCAATCTCGGTGCTGTCCCAGCCCAGCAGGCAGAGGGGAGGCTGCGGCACAGCTGGCAGCACTGGCACAGCATCACCTCGCTGCTCAGCGGGGCTGTGGGCCAGAGCAGGAGCCCGAGGGCTGAGCTGCAGCAGTCCAGCAGAGCAGCGGCCAGGTGAGGAGAGCGGTCCCAGGGAGCACACCCAGAGCTCCCTCTGACTGCCCGTCCTCGGGTGAGCCAGCAGCACAGACACCGGGCGCACCGGCTGGCACAGCCCCATCCCAGCGCTGTTCTCAGGCTGGGGATTCCTCGTCAGAGACCTCCCAACAGAAGGAACTGCTTCTAGTACCTTCAAACCAGAAAATACTGCCTTCGGTTATTGTCTTACCTCAACAAACACAGCAGTTCAGAAGAGGAGGGCTCCCCAAACCAGCCTCAGCTCTTACCAGCCACATCAGGAAAGTTCCCAGCAGACTCCCACAAGCACGCCCTGGTGCTCAAACCCTGAGCTGAGCTCACCCTGATTTCTCCTGGGAGAAGAGAGGGTAAGTGCTGGGAAGTAGGGGTTTATCCCAGTTCTATCGCTGCCCTGGGGGTTGGCTCAGAATCCATCAGTGGTATCTGGGTGCTGGTGGGGACAGCAGTGACCGAGGGTACAGGTGAGTAAGGTGTGGCTTCCTGCAGAGACAGGCAGAGCAAATCCCGGAGTTCTGCTGCAAAGTGCTCTGAGCACCCAAACCTCAGGCTGAAAATAGGCCAGGATGGGTGCTCTGGAGGCACCATGCACAGACAGGAGTCCAGGCAGGAAAGAGGGAAACACCTTTTCCTTTCCTTTTGTTCTACCACCAGCAGAGTGCCAGACTGAATTCATGCTGCGGTTGTGTCATCTCCTCCTCCCAGGTGTGAGCAGGTGATTCGCTGCCCTCAAACACATCTCTGCCACATCCCAGCTTGACTGCACAGCTGAGACACACCATTTCCTTCAGGAGGAAGCTGCTTGGGAATATCAAATGGGGCTAAATAGGAAGACCAAACCACTTAGATGGTAGAAATTCCCCAGCCGGACTCTCTGCTGGGTCTTATTACAGCCTCCATGTCTGGAGAGTTTTGTATTATCATATTTTATAGGATATTGGATAAAGGTGACAACAGGAGAAACAGTGAGGAAAATGAGAATAACCTCAGAAAAAAAAAAAAAGGCAGATTATTGATCATAAAACTGAGACAGTTACAGACTTAAAATGAAAGTTTGGTTTGATTTCTCATGTTCTCCAGTCTCACAGGTCCCAAACAGAGTCTCTGTTTGTTTATTTGAAATATTTGATTGTTAGATTTTCCAGAAAAACAATGAAAGGTTTTAGCTCCAAGTTTATCCAAGACATATTCTTTTACCTTCACAGTGAAAAAGCACAAGATGGAAACAGCCTGGTTGAGGAGGTCCCAGCACAACACAGCACTCATCCTGCCTCCCACAGAACGGTGAGAGGGCTTTTGCTCCTTGAGCCATCCCATTGGAAGCAGGGGGCAGACGTGATGTGTCTGTAACCGCTACTTTTGAGGGCTAAAAAAAGTTAATTAGAACTTCTGAAACAATGAGACATCCAATTTTTCAAATATGATTCATCCTGTGTCTGCACAAGTCTCCTGAGGGTCATTTTCCTAGTAAATTAATCTCTCTGATGTCAGACTGAAGTTATCAGCAGTGACACCGTGGCCACAGTGGTGGCAGCAGCAGGGGCCGTGCTGCAGAGGCGTGGGGGTGACGCTGACGATATCGAGTCTGACAACACGAAAAATTAGCTTAAAATTAAAATAGCTCAAATGACACCAAATGCAACAGAGGCTCTTTCAGCCCCTGGCCATGTCTTGGGCCACGAGCGCTGTTCCTTCATTCTTCCATCTGGAACAGATGGGGATAACACCACTGGACTGTCCTGCAACACTCTGGAGGTGCTGCTGGAAAGTGCTGGAGACCAGGACAAAATCCCCAATTCCTGCTGCTCCCAGCTGTGGAGACAGGAGCTGCAAGGACTGTTCCTAGGCCCTTCCAGGGAGAGAGGGGATGAGGGGGTACCTGACCGGCCGACACGTGCCCGCTGGACACACAGTGACCACGCTGCCCTGCCTGCCCATCGCTCAGCCATGGAGGAGACAGGCCCTGATGCTGCTGAACTGAACACAGGTTTCTTTAGCTTGCCTTCAAGCACCGAGTACTGCAGCTGGAGGTCCTGAGCTGTGTTCAAAAGGGAGATTTCAGCAGTCACAACGTGCACCAGGAGTTGGGTAAATAAAAATAGTGAGTAGCTGTTCTAACTCCTCAACAGCCTTTGCCCCGGAGAGCACCGTTCTCTTTTATGGAGCTCTAAGCCGTTCCCTGAATACATCCTGCGAGTAAATTTGTCTGCTGCCTACTTGCAAGCAAGTCAGATAACAGTTCATATTTTTCTTGGCAAGATGAACTTAATAACTGGGTTCTAGCAAATACACTCTGGGATTTATACCCTCATTTCATATGCCATCAAAATTCTACAATATTTGACCAAATTTTTCTTTTTTGGCAAGCACTCTTGCCAGGAAGTTCATTAGCCAAGATTTGCAA
This sequence comes from Dryoscopus gambensis, assembly GCA_013389985.1. Taxonomy (NCBI): domain Eukaryota; kingdom Metazoa; phylum Chordata; class Aves; order Passeriformes; family Malaconotidae; genus Dryoscopus; species Dryoscopus gambensis. The sequence goes on along the minus strand of WEIT01012289.1, from coordinate 231,250 downwards.
AACCAGAGGGAAAAATCAATATTAGCAGAGGCAGAGCAAATTCATTTTCTGATTAATGCTGGGATTGCTGGTATTTTCTTTAGCCCCAGTTGCCCCTGGCAATACACAGGATGTGGCAACTGTTGAATCTCAAAGCCTTTAGTGTCACTCACAAACCAGGCTGAAACTGTGCCCAGCCTGGAATCCCATTAAGCCCAGGGAGGCATTTTGCTGAAGAACCCAATATTAACTCTCACTAAAAAAATGTAACAGTTAAAAACAAGACATGTGGCCTCCTTCCTCCCACATTTTCAGTTTGGCTGGCAGCCTGGGCCCCCTCTTCCCAGTTCCCGCTGCTCCCTCGGGCAGCAGCACAGGCTCCCTCCAGCACCCTCACGGTCCATCTTGGCTGGAGAGGTGGGACCTCCCTGGGCAGCTCAGCATGCCCCCGAGCTCCTGTCTCACTGCTCAGCCACCTGTCCCCCCACGGACAGAGCCTGCAGCCCTGGGTGGGCACCGTGTCCCGGGGCAGCGGGGTGAGATCCCTCTCAGCCCACCTGCGTGGCGTTACGAGCCAGCGAGCCGGGGAGTGGACGAGGGTGCTGGGGGGTCCAACCAGTTCCCACTGCAGGTGTTTGTTCAACAGGCACCTGCTGGCGAGGTTCACAGCCACGTCGGAGGCTCCCTCCTCCATCACCCCCCTGATTTGAAAGAGTGATGCCACTGAGGGAGGGAAGCCCCAGCACCGTGGTCAAACATGCAGAGATATTTCTGGCAGCCACATTCAGTGCTGGGAACTTCCTGGCAGCAAATGCCCTGTGGACAAAACACGAGCAAACCCAACTCCTCCCCAGACTAACATGCTCATCCTCACTGTGATGCTCAGCAAAAGCTGGTCTAAATGAACAGGAGTTGTGAATCTACAGGAGATTGCTGAGACTTCCCTCTGTCTATGTGGGACACTCTTAGAAGTAACATTCCCATTTGCCTTACGCTTAATGCTCTTAAAAAATGTATTAAAATGTTATCTTTCAGCCTTCTTAGGATTGGGGGCCACTCAGAGCTGTCAGGGTGATGGAGTTGAGCGCTGCAGAGCTGCACAACACTGTGGGCAACCAGCTTCTCTGGGACTCACTTTCAGAGAAAACCCCAGGCCTCCTGAAACAGAGCCTTAAAAAGGGCTGGCTGAGGCAGAGAAAACCCACATTAGTGCTGCCTAGGAAAGCTTTTGCATTAATAAATCTATGTTAACTGCTAATTTGGACATTTTCCCTTGGTGTCCCACCCAGATGCGGGATCAATACTCCAAGGCTGGTTGGCTTTTAGTAGGAAATAAAAAGATGCACAGATCAGTATTTGCAAACTTCTGAGAAGTCTAGCAAGTTACATTTTGTTATTTTAAAACCCCTCCCAGCCACGCACACTCCCGCCACATTCGTAGAACTTACACACGATGCAGAGGCACGTTTAAATCCTGTGGATGGGAAGTGGACACGCAGTGTGTGGTGCCAGCACGTCACACCACGCTGCCTGGGCAGCACTGGGCACCCTGTCGAGAGGAGAATCCTGCCCCATCCACACTGCTGGAATGGTCCCAGCTGCACTGACAACCTAAAAACTGGTTTAAATCCTTGAGGCTGAGTGAGTTGTGCAGTCAGTGTGCCGTGGTTCCAGAGGAAGCAGCACGGAGGGAAGCACAGTGACCAGTCCTCTCCCGACCAGTGTCCGAGGCTGGACAGGGCTTAGAGCAACTCGGTCTAAGGGAAGGTGTCCCTGCCCATGGCAAGGGGGTGGAATGAGATGAGATTTAATGTCCCTTCCAATCCAAACCAGCCTGTGATTCTATCATTCCATGAACCAGAGACATCCAAGCAGTTGTGCCAACAGTCCTCCGAGGGTCACCAGGCACTCAGTGCCACGTCAGGAGCATTCACCATTCCTGAGGCAGACACACACCCACCAGAGCCTGAGAGCCCCCCCAACCACCACCACCCTCCTCCTGTAATTACAAAACAAACTATGCAACAAAATAAATGAGGTTGGTAATTTGTTATTGTTCTGCTGCTCCAGCAGCATGCTGAGGGTTGTAAATTAGGTGCTGTATTAAAAATGACAGAATCACTGTGAGTCCTGCACAGAGAGGGGGATTTCACTGAGGTGTTTGTGCATCTCAGCATTTGCACACAGCAACAGCATAGAGGGAAACAGCAACACAGAAACACTGGGAGGCCACGATGCTGCTTAATAAAGCACGGGAACAGAAATCAGAAGGGGAATTATTACATGGGTGCAGTGTGTGTTGGAGCAGGGTCCGGACAGTGGCAGCAAGGCAGGGAGATGAGGTGAGGTAGCACCAGGTCCCCAGGCAGTGGGCAGCAGGTAGTGGGCATCCTGAGAAAGCCACGTCCCCACAGGGATCCATCCTGAGCTCCACTGCTGCTCCTGGAGGAGCAACTTTGAGCCATCCTCAAACAGCTGCATCGCCTCTCTGAGTGCAGTGTCTCCCTGCACCAAGGGCACAAGGAGCCCATAAACAGACAGAGGCAGTCAGAGCCATGCCCTGGGCAGCACCTCGGGGAGCAGAGCACGCAGACTGTGCCAAGGGCAGCAGAAGCACAGCAAAAGGGAACATGGGGACAAACTCCTGGCAGGTCAGGAGGATACTGGGACTGCAGAGCAACGCAGCCAGAACAATCCGATGAGCCTGGAGAGCAGTAACTGAGGTGCTGTCTGTCTGAAACACACAGAGCAGCAGCTCAGACACTGCTTGTTTGTGAAGCGTTGCACTTCCCCAAGGGCTTTACTCGGGGTGATCCCTCACTCTAAGGCAGGATTACCTCCCTCCCTCCGTTCTGCCGAGCACACAGCCCTGTATGTATTATTGAACTCCCCATTTGCCACACGCTCTGGGTAATGGCAGTCTGTGTGCTGAGAGGACAGCCTGCCGATTACTCAATTTCCATGTGCACTATTAACGTGGCACATCGAGTACACACACATCAACAGCCCACGGAAAACCCTGTTTGCTTTAGACTCACACATTATGCAAAGCAAAGAAGTTATTACAAAGAGGGCTTCCCCCCATTTGTTAGCAGGTTCAATTACTGGGCCACTTGACCTGTTTTAATGTTCATCTCCTTCTTGCTCCACATGAAAGCTTTATTGCTAGCACTACAATCACATAAATATAAGCTAAAGCTTGAGACTGCTGAAGAGTTTTGGGTTCAGAGCTGAAGTAGAGGAGCACAGCAAGAGTTACTGAGTGGGAAGGAAGCCGGAGTGCCCCATGCTGTGGGTGGATACATCTCCGACGCCGTTACAGGGGACAAATTAACTCCTGGGTTTAATTAAAGGAGGAAATTTTGGTTTAGCTCTTCTGATGCCAGCATGACACAGTGAGGCTTAGCATGGCCCCTGTCCCCTTGCACTGCCCAGGCAGCTTGGTAAGAGAGCCTATCTTTGTTTGTATTTGCCTCTATCAGTCACACGTATCCCAACAGTTGGTGGAAAATGTGGCCACATCTAATTTCCTTCCAGGAATCAAACAGAAGCTTTCAGGCACTCTGTGCTATTTCCTCAGCAAGAAGCAAGGCTGCATTGGAGGCACCTCCTGCCCCAGCCCTGCAGCCACAGTGTACAAACAGCTCCGGGCACCAGGCTGGCCAGGCACCCCTTCGGCCACTGCTGGGGGCCCACACGGACAGGTCAGCCCTGGGCTGGCTTTGTTTTCGGGTGTAGGTCAGAAATTAAACTCATCAGACTTCAGCAGCTCTTTGACCACCCTGTTTTGGAATGGCCACTGCAGCTTGGTCGTACATAAAATAAATGCATGTGAAAACTTCAGGAAACTCATCAAAGTAGCACCAAAATTTCAGTCTGACTCTGTGACTTCCGTGCTGTTCCTTGACTCTCTTTGAGCCTTCATTCTCCCAAAGATTTAAACAGATGTTTGATAAAGTGCACTCAGGGGAGGCAGTCAGGAGGGAACTGAAAGACACAACTGATTTTGGACATGCTAAACACAGCTGACAGAAGCGGGATTGCTCACGTGTGTCACATCAGTCACGCGTGCAGGGATCCTGCCAGATCAGAACCGCACGCTGAATCCCAGCTGGATGGACCAGGCCGGCTCCTGAGGATGCTCGGAACAGGAATGTGCTACAGGAGCTGCCCCCGCCTAACAGGGTACCATGGGCTCAGCTGAAATACAGCCCACACAAAATGCATGAAAACGTTTTCCTAAATTTGAAAGGGACATCCATTTAACAAGACACAGAGATGCCATCATGATTTAGTAGAACAATTCATACAAAACCAAAGTTTTCAGTAGACTTACTCAATCACACTCTGTCTTTACGTATGTAGAACAGAAAGATCTACTTATTTGTTCAACACCTCACTTTTCAAAGTGTAACATAAAAATTGAATTGATAAGTAGTGAAAGCATTAACTGTCGTATAAAGATTATTACTCTGGTGCTTGGTCATACAACTAAATTTAATGTTTGTTTCTCTGTCTCTGTACAAAATGATAAGATTTCCCTCGTGAATATCTAAGCAGTGACTGATAACATGAGGACAACTGCTCTGGCTGGCCAATGCAATTCATTACTAACTATGCATGTCATTAAAACTGAATTTTGCAATTACCTTAAGTGACCTCAAATGCTAAGCAAGAAGGTAATATTTAGGTGTGATTACAATAAACATGCATAAAACTATCCCCACACCAGGTCACCCATAAAAATCAGAACTCATTTGAATAAAACTGAGATGTAAAGCTGCATTCATTTTTTTGTTGTGTGTGCTCTGATGGACTGTAATAAAGTTGTGATTACATCCAGAGATGTGAGTTTATAGTTCTCATTTCTGGATAAAACAGCCAGGAAGGCATTAATAACAACTGAGGATCAATCAAAACCAGAAATGCTTTCTGAAAAAGGGGTAATTGAGAAACAGAAAACTGGACACCTACAACAAATGGTTCTTGAGAGAGAGACATTGTGTCTGAAATATGTTGACTGTTATCTAATTAAATAGAGGAAAACATCGCGGTGGCTGGACTCCCAGAACCCAGCGTCGCAGTTGTTGTTCAGGAGTGCTCATTAGCCAGAGGAGCCGTGTTGTGTCACAGCAGCGTGCGCGCGTTCCAGAGCGGTGCAGCAGCACTCAGCCCTCGGGAGACAGCGAGCGCCTCTCGGAGGAGCAGAGTCTGGAGACGTCAGGGCTGCATAAGCACCCAAACCGCTCAGCACAGATCGCTTCCCTCGCTCGCGCTGGAATGTCTGTGGGACACATCACTCGCTGCCTTCTCCGGTTACTTGGCCGGCCTCAGCGATGTCTCAGATGTCTGGATGAAACCATCAGTCTCCAGTGATGACAGCAATGATCACCCTGTCCCCTGCTTCACCAGGCCGTCTTTCACCAACGCACACAAAACCTCTGTGATGGCCCTGACTGCAGCTGGGGCTAATGAGAAATTAGGCAGGCCTGGACAATAGGAAGAAGCTGATCCACCTAAAGTCGGGTCAGCTGTAATTGCACTGTGCTAATGACCAGGCTTGTCCTCGCAGCAAAGTCGGGTTCTGTCGTGCTCCCTCACCTGTCTGGTTCTCAGGGCTGCTGCCACATCCCACCGGCACCAGGTCCTGGTGTAACGCTACTCCTGTCTGCTTTTCCAGCCCGAGCTCTTCTTTTCCATCCATTTTCACCACTGCAGCCCTGTATACCCTGGCTCCACAGCAGCCAACCCCATTGCAGAGACAGCTCAGCACTGCCATGCTTACTGAATCCATCCAATGCTTCCTCAATCACCTGAGTTGTTGGTGATCCAAACTTATTTAATGTCCCCAGGAGATTCAGTTCATCAAGGTGGTACAATATGTGATCTACAGGATGTGACTGGTGCTGTTAAATTGACTACAAGATAATTAGATGCTAATGTCACCATTGTGTCAAGATGACAAGAGTGTCACCCTCTACCACATCTGTGTAATTTCTGAGTGACTGAATGTCACCTTGGGGGCTGTGTAAGGCACCCTGATGCCATGACTGCAGGGTTGCCCCGTGCTGGGTGGGCTGTTTAGGTGTGAGCAGGCAGGGGTGTAACGCTGTCTCACCCACCGCATCGCAGAGCCTGCAGCCAAGGGTGAGGGCATAAACTCTGGCCTCAAGCATGTTAATTAATGTCCCCCTGAAGAATGAGGACTTAACCTCGGATATTCTTCTACACTGCCTATTTAAAAGCCAAACACACATAGAATTGTAGAATCACAAACTGGTTTGGTTTGAAAGGGGCCTTAAAGTTAATCCAGTTTCACCTCCTGCCATGGGCAGGGACACCTTCCGCTATCTCAGATTGCTCCAAGACCTGTCCAGCCTAGCCTTAAACACTTCCAGGGACGGGGCAGCCACAGCTTCTCTTGGCAACTTGTGCTGGTGCCTCACCACCATCACAGAGAAGAATTTTTTCCTAATATCTAATCTACACCTACTCACTATTAGTGTGAAGCAGTTCCCCCTTGTCCTTGTCAATAGTCTCTCTCCACCTTTCTTCCCAGCTCCCTTCAGGTACTGGAAGGCCACAATTAGGTCACATTGAAGCTTCTCTTCTCCTGGCTGAACAATCCCAATTCCCTCAGCCTTTCACAAGTCAGCATATCACATCCATGAGAAAAGACCATGATGCTTTACGTTGAAATATTAAGGAAGAAATAAGAAACTGCCCTACTTGATGCAGCCCAGTCTGTGCATCTCCGCTCCCAAGGTTTGCTTTCTCAGCTCTGGATTTTTTCCAGGGTGGATTTGGGTGACAGCTCCTTGCGCTGGAGCCTCCTCTGGGGAGCCCTGTCTCCTCACACCTGCAAGTCCCCCCACCAGCTGCAGCCACAGGACCCCAACACCAGCCCCTGCCAGGAGCAAACAGGGAAAGCCCAGACAGCAACAAACACCTGATGTGACAAGGAGAGGCTATTCACAAGGAATTCCACAGTCAGCAAGGACTTCTCACGGATGATTCCATCTCTGACTCCTCAGTGAAACAGCTGCAATAAAAGGCTGCAATAAAAGATTTCAGTGGCCTTTGCGGCATCTGGACCAAGACCAGCTCCCATACCATGTGATCTAATGAGAGGGTAAATGAGAGTTCAGCACCCACCATGCATCCATACCTCCTGCTTTTATGAGATCCGATAGGTAGAAACTGTTCTCTTCTCTGCCACAAACCTGAAGTCATTTTAATCTCAGCTGGATCTTATCAGCCCTGATGTACGCATCAGCTCTTTGACACAGAAATCAAAGAAAACACTTGAAATAAAAGTAGACAGACATAATATGAGAGAGGAAGGGGTTATCTATACAATACTATGAACTTTAAATGCACAAATATATTCCAGAATCGCCTTCTTTTTTTTTTTTTTTTTAAATAAAAAGTTGTTGCAGACAGATGTCCTGTTCAGCACAAAGATCATCAGGAGGAGCCCCATGGCCCACAACAAACCCATTTCTACCTCCCCGGCCTTGAATTTAATTGGGGAGTCAATATTGGCCCTGGTGTTTCAATTATACTCTGAAAATTTTCTTAATTAAGGACATGTTGAAGGGACTTAGAAGAAGAAGACTTCTTCTTAGAAGAAGAAGAATTAAGGACTTAGAAGCGCAGACAATCTCTGTCCTAACAAATCCATTTTCCTAGGGTTTGTGAGATCTGGGCACATGCATCACCTCCAGCTCCCATCCAACACCCCCAGCTCCCATCCAACACCCCCAGCTCCCAACCAACACCTCCAGTTCCCCTCCAACACCCTTGGCTCCCGTCCAACACCCCCAGCTCCCGTCCAACACCTCCAGCTCCCAGCCAACACCCCCAGCTCCTGTTCAGCACCTCCACCTCCAATCCAACACCCCCAGCTCCAATCCAACATCCCCAGCTCCCATCCAACACCCTCGGCTCCTGTCCAACACCCCCAGCTCCCAGGGACGTGGCCTGTGCCTGCAAACACCATTTATCCGTGCATGTGACCACTTAGGTACGTAATTACCACCTCATACTCACTCTCAGCTGGAGCTTCTGAGTGCTGGGCATGTTCAGAGGCTTGACACTGAAACATGCAGAGCAGTGCATTAAGGCATCAAAAAGGGTAACTTAAAAGTCATTGCCATGGCTACATGACAACTTATTTTGCAGTATAATATGTTCTATGAAATATGTATGATCCTATTCAATATATATCATTTGTTTTTTAGCATTTCATTCCTGCTAATAGCCTTTAAATGATAGTCATGGTCTTGTAATGAATGTAATAATTAGGCTCTTATAAATCAACAAGTTTTATGTTAAATATGCTGAAATCCTTTAAAAATATTTATTTTTCTCTGCACTTTAGAAAGTGCTTTGCTCTTTTGCAGTGTCTGGAATCTCTTCAGAGCCACATTTAAAAGTCTTCCGGTAGCCTCACTTCCTTCCCTGGCTGCCAAAGGCTCCTCATGTCTTTTTCTTCTTCCTTTAAGGATGTGATAAAGACAAAAATCACGTATCCATTTTTTGCATCAAAAATGTAACTGATAACATTCTTCATCTTTTTACTAACCAGAAACCATTATGGGACTAAATCTTGGCGATGAACTTGTAAACCAGGGTCTCAGAACAGCAACACAACACTGAACTTGTTCCGCACCCGTAAGCTCCCAGCACTGCCGGCTCCTGGATGTCCATACAACCAACAACAGCTCTCTGTAGACTTTGCTTTTTTCCTTTCAGAGCCAATATTAGGCAGCTTTGTAGTCTATAACTTCCCCATTCCTCAAAAAAGCCACATCTTTCAGTCTTTCTTGGTAAAAAATATTGATATCTTTCAGTAAGGTCATATATCCAGAAGGGAAACCTCATGGTTCATTTGATCTTGCAGGGCCCCAGATTACACAAGGAGGTTTAATTATACATCTAACAGTTACTCACCCATTTTGACACAGCTTCATTAGACTTTTATTAAAGGCAGGGATGGGAAAAGAAAGAATTATTTGTAATTCTTTCTACTTTTTTCTAATTTTAAAGGGAAAGCTAGATGCTGTGGAAGTGTTCCCACGTCTGCCCACCGACACAGACCTGACCCATCTCCTCTGTTGGTCACACAAGAGCCAAGATTAATTGTTTTTCAAATAAATGGTAAATAAAGCCAAAAGTTTGAAATGAACAGCACTATGCCTCGTGCCTACCCTCCTGCCTGCACCCCTGGAGCCTGCCCTGCACACCCTCGACAGCAGGATGAGCAGGAGACAGAAGGCACATTTCAGCCTGGCCCAAAGCCAGCACATTTGGTCAATGTAAATTCTAACATTTTCAATTAAGAAAAACTCACTTTAAGCAATAATTATAGCAGATCCCCTCTACATAGTAACGATGGAAGGAGAACATCGTCACAACTGCCCATGGCAACAACTTGAACAAAAATGGGTTAGAGGGGAAAAAAACATAATTAGGATGAGACACACATGCATGACTCTGAAAGAAAGAAAGTTAGTTTGTGCCGAACGCATCAGAGAAGTTGCTCCAGAAGAGCCCAGCGAGCCCCGGGCCGATCTGTCCCGCACAGGACACTGCGCGCGGGCTCCAGCGGCTGCAGGAGGCCCACGGCCACGAACCGAGCGCAGCAGCCAGCGGGAGCGCATGGCACCAGGCTGACCCCTCCCCACAGGCCCGTGAAATACACCTCACCTTTATCCGTGAGGGATGCTTGGGAAAACGGAGCTGCGGAAGATCGCGAGCATCGCCCGGCACCCCGGCTGCCCCCGGGGCCACTCCCTGAGCAGACAGCAACGAAGGGCAGCAGTTGCCTACCTGGCTGGCCAGGAGCACTGGCCAGTCCCGAAAGCAGAAGAAAACCTCTCTTCTTTCCCTGTCTCCTTCCCTGTCTTTGAAGAAAAAATTCCCAAAAGACATTTGCGCAACCAGTAGACAATAATATATTTATAACAAATAAGTGCAACAGAAATAAAAGCGATGTATTAAAAGGAAAAAGTGCAGTATTGAAAAGGGAAAGTGCTGGGAATGAACAGAAAATAAGAATATTGAAACTGCTGCCAGGAGCAGTACAAAATAATCATTCCTGTCTTCCTGCATCAGCATCACTGTTCAGGGAGCACACCTGGAGAATGCAAAGCCAGTTTTTGCTACAAACCCCTCATTTCCATACAAGTGCGAAGCTACAAGGTCAGACCTCAGTGGGTGCCAGGAGCCAGCCCCGCTCAGGGTTCCCCCAGGCTGGGGCCAAGGTGAGCCCTGGGGCTGAGCCACAGCCCAGCTGAACTGCAGCATGAAGCCATCACCCTTGCCATGGCAACCGAAGGGGAGATCCTCTGGGGGCTTAAACAGAAAAGAAGAATCCCAAACATTTAAAAACAAACAAACAAACAGGGAAAAAAGCCCCACCAAAACCAAAAAACTAAGTATTTCTCAGGTGCATTTGCTATCAGGGAACCTGGCTCCAATCCTATCAATCCTACTAAAAGTATCGTCACGTTTAGGGTAAAGCCTGGGTTACAGGCTTTCGTGTTCCTGGAGGAACAAACCAGCCCCACACCCCTGTCTTGTTCTTTTGTGTCTCAGGCCCAAAAGATACACTACAGTCAGAAACAGAGACTTTCTCCCACTCACTAAACACTCCGCTGGAGTCTCCCTGCTGAACTCCTCCACTCTGCTTCTCACCAGACATTTCTCAAAGACTGGTTTACACTAGGAGTAATAGTTATCAAATCTTTGGTGATTATATCAAAATAGAAACTTGTACACAACATTGTAAGGATAATATATTGGACTTCTGCAAGCATTTCCTCAATACGTTTTGAAGATTTTACTGGGGTTAGGGTTGGGTTGTTTTTTTTTTAAATAAAGACTGAATGTATGGTGCCATCTCCTGGACAGCATAACCTAATCCAGCAACAGTTAAGTGTTTTTCTCAAAAAACCTTGAGAGGCTATCGATTTTACTTCCCTACAGTTCATAGAATCACAGACTGTATCAGGTTGGGAAGGACCTTAAAGCTCATCCACTCCCCTCTACTGCATGGGCAGGGACACCTCCCACTGTCCCAGGCTGCTCCCAGCCCCAATGTCCAGCCTGGCCTTGGGCACTGCCAGGGATCCAGGGGCAGCCACAGCTGCTCTGGGCACCCTGTGCCAGGGCCTCCCCGCCCTACAGGGAAGAATTTGTCCCTAATCTCCAATCTAAATCCCTCCTCTTTAGTTTAAAACCATCCCCCCTTGTCCTATCACTATCTGCCAATGTAAAAAGTCACTCTCCCTCTTTTTCGTAAGTTCTTTTAGAGACTGGAAGGGGCTCTGAGGTCTCCCTGGAGCCTTCTCCTCTCCAGGCGAGCACCCCCAGCTCTCCCAGCCTGGCTCCAGAGCAGAGGGGCTCCAGCCCTCGGACCATCTCTGTGGCCTCCCCTGGACTTGTTCCGGCAGCTCCGTGCCCCTCCTGTGCTGGGGATCCCAAACCCAGGCACAGTGCTCCAGCAGCCCTGCAGTGCCAGAAAGGTGCCCCAAAGAAGGAGGAAGGCAACCCAACACCCAGCCCATAATATGACAGCACAGCTTAGCTTCAGAGTGTTTATACAGAAAGAGAGAGAGAGACTTTTTTTTTCTGGGCTTTTTAAATTTATTTCTAGCAGGTATCAATGTCTGTTTAATTCGAACATACTGCCCCGTGGGACTCATTAGCAGTTTAACAAACTGTCCGGGTACAAACACACAGCAGATAAAAAGACAGAATCTTAAAATATTGTATGTATGCCTACAAAAATAATCCGGGTGAATGATGAAGGGTGTCAGGGAAGTGCTCAACCACATCAAACATTGAAAACATTCCTGAGATGGGCTGTTTAAATATTAAATAAATACCCCGAACTTCTGTAAATGTCAAACAGGAGAAATGATGGAATGCTATTTTTCCTAATCTGTTTCCACTGTAATTATGGACTCTATACTCCAGCTAAAAAGATCATTTATCTTCTGCTAAGCATTTCAATTGCTTTGTCTCCAATAAATTGCAGATATTACCTTTGACAGGTAACTAAGCCCAGCACAGACACAGCTGATGTGCCTAGAAAATATTTAACATTTTTCTTACATATGAGTTTTATAAAATGTTTATAAAATATTTTATCTCTATTTTTGTGAAAGCTTTTTTAGCAAATTATGTATTGCTAAAAAAATTATTTCTTCTACCCAGAAAGACTAATTTTAGGGAGGGAAAGGTTATTCCCAGGCAAATGTTTTGAACTGCATCCCTTTTTCTTATAATACCACCAGTGTAACAATATATATACTAATACATAGTGGTATGCAAATAGCAACACATGTAAGCTATTTTTCCATGAGCTGACCTGGCCACTGGCATGCAGTGGGGACACATCCTCTGTGACACGGATACACAGGTAATTTATGCAAAATAAACCCAAACCATAAGTACCTGCATGTGTGAGCACTGGGAAACCAATCAAGCGGAGGCAGCGCTAATGAGGGCTGGCAGCCGGGAACAGCAGCTGTGCCAGGCGTGGGGACAGGGGAGGGGAGAGCACGGCCAGGGGAGTGGAGCGGGGCCCTGCTCTGCACACCCTGGGCATGGAGTCACAGGATCACTGCGGTTGGAAAAGCCCTCCAGGATCACCGAGTCCAGCCTGTGCCCACTGCCCACCTTGTCCCCAGCCCAGAGCACCCAGTGCCACCTCCAGCCCTTCCTGGGACACCTCCAGGGATGGGCACTCCAAACCTCCCTGGGCAGCCCCTGCCAAGGCCTGAGCACCCTTTCAGTGAAGAAATTCTTCCTGCATGGCACAGCCTTGTTTCTATTTTGCCACCTGAACCACGTAGGTATTTCCTCCCATTTTTATGCAGCATTTAAAATCTAGTTCTAAGAAAAAGGACCGGTAAGAGCACAGATTCGCAGCACTTATCAACGTATTTAATTCACCTTGAAATACCAGATATTTACTGTTCTGGGTGGGATTACCGGAAATCTGAGCTAAATCAGAGACTGTACTTTAGTCATTATTTTTTGTTGCTATTTAAGCCAGGCAAAGCTGAGCAGCGGGTCTGGTGTTACAGGTCCATCACTGCTGAGAACAAGTAGTTTCTCATTGTGCCTCTGCAAGAGCTTAAATTACAAAAATGGCATCAAATCTCAGCACTTACATAAATACTTAGAGCTTGAGCATATTCCATCTGAGGTGTCGGAGGGACTCAGGCTCTTGCACTGGCAGCACAGGTCACTGCTGCTCACACCGCAGGTGTGGGAAACCTCTTCCTCACACGGTTTGGTGGAATTTGGTGGAACAATTGTGCTCACAATCAAATGCCTGTGCTTGTTTTATTACTGCTTGTTTTATTACTGCGTTACTCGAGTACAGCAGCGAGTGAAGGGATACCTGTTCAGTGATAAATTTAGCTTGGATTGTGTCCTGTGTAATCACAACCCAAGCGAGGTGCCGGCCCGGCGGGGGCTGCGTTGGAGGCGCAGGTGGAGCGGGGACACCCTGGGAATGCCGGCTCCAGTCCCCAGTGCAGGAGAGGCAGAGGCACACTGCACAGCCCAGCCAGGGGCCACCAGTGTGAGGGGCCTGGAGAACCTGGGCTCTGAGCCGAGGCTGGGAAAGCCGGGACTGCTGGGCCGGGGAAGAGAAGGCTCGGCGGGATCTCACCTTTGTGTACAGAGAGCAGCAGGAGAGAGCCAAGGGAGCAGAGCCAGGCTCTCCCAGTGGTGCCCAGAGCCAGAGGCCGTGGCTACACACTGACACAGAGAAGGGTCCCCTCGGACGCCAGAAGACACTTTTTCTCTGTAAGGTGACCAAGCACCGTAGGGAGATGGTGGAGTCTCTGTTGTTGAAGATACTCGGAACCCCCCTGGACGTGGCTCTGGGTGGCCCCGCCTGAGCACTTCTGCTCCCCCTCGGTGTCGCATTCTGCTTTAACGGTGTGGCACAGGAGTTTTTCCTATTGCAGACCAGAGCTTTGCTTTGACAGTTAATGCCTTCAGCCTCACCTCTGGCGTAACAGCTTTGCGGTGGAAGTTCAGGCAAAGGAATTCCACTTTAAGAAGCGCCGCTGCAATGTTACTGTACAGGAAAACAGAAGCAGGCAGTGCTCAGAGTTGGACTGATGCACAGTTCATTCTTTCTGTGCAGCTTAAACTAAGTGAACCGACACGTGTAAGTGTTTGTTTAACTCTACTGAAATATCTAGTCTCAAGTTTTAGAAGATTTTTAAAAATCTCTATTTTAACTCCTCAAAGCTTATTTAATGTATCTCAGCTGCTGTCAGCAATGAAAACTCAGTACAAAAGAGCAGAGGTGTAGTTCCAACAGAACAGACCATCGTCCTTCCTGGAGTGAGTCAAGAGCACAAGGAAGAATCAAACGGATCTTTGTGGTGTGCATTGCTCTGATTAGGACTGTTATCACCTGCATCACAGCAAAGCCTCACGCTGAGAAAACACAGTGAAGCATTTATCTTTTTTCTTTAATCTTCTCTGCCAGTGGTTTACAACCATGAAAAACTATGGATTTGTCATACCTTTTTTTTTAACTTCATAAATTCTTTTTGTTTTCCCTCAGTAGCTCCTATTGTGCTTTTACGGCTATATTTTTTTTTGGTAAGATTTGTGTATAATGAGATCTTACCACGGCAAAGCCTTCTTTCATTACCCTCTGATTGCATTTGGTATCTGTAATCTCAACAGACTCTGAATACAGACGGAATCGGCAGATCCCAACCCACAATATCCACGGCAAGGAACCGCAGCGGGAAAAACCTCCAGCGGGAAAAACC
>WEIT01012289.1:189223-215829 GCA_013389985.1 Dryoscopus gambensis | reverse complement strand
CTCGGTGCGGCGGTGCGGGCGGGAGCGGCGGCGCGGCGCTGCCGGTGGATGGGCTGCTCCGCTCCCCAGTGTGTCCTGTGCGCACAGAATTGCACTAACCCGTGTGTTCCATATTCGTGCTTACCTTAACCTGGTCATTTAAGCAGTTTGATTGTGTTTTAGTACACTGCCCAATGGTGATGTAAAACTGGTCTCACTGCCCGTAATACCATCCTGTAATTCCTAATTCCGATTCGCTTTGATGTACAAAGTAAGTAATCTCAGTATTATTATCTGCAGTGTAGAGTAATATGCAGAGGATAATTCTCGGAAATATGGCATTTTTAAGTTGTAGGAGCACATAAAATATCCCAAGCCATTTCCTCAGATCCCAAATCTTCCTTATTTCCGTACTGTAAATGTCAGAAGTACTTCTGAACATTGCCTTGAATCCATTAGTAGGCTTTTGTGTGACTTGTTTCTTACAGGAGCTGGTTTTTATGGCTGAGTTATGGCCTCTTTAATTGATTAAATGCTTCAAATGGTGGGGCTGTGCAGAGGTGACTGGGAGGGGAAATCACAGAGTTTTCCCTGGAGCTGCCTGCTGAGGATGCCATCCCCTCAGAGAGCGCACACTTCCAGAGGGACTGTCCATCAGCTTCTGTGCGTGATCTTATCAACCATGATACGGTAGAAAGACTATCCCATCAGTGCTGGCTGGGCACCAGCACACCTCACCTCTCAGAACAGGAGTTCTATTGGAGCTCTTCTCACAGATACTAAAATACTTTTTCTTTAGGAAATGGTGGATCAACTCTCCATGTTCTTCAGTGCTTGGAAGAGCAGTATGGTGATCAGTGGACTTCCTTCACTGTGCTGGTGATCCATTCTGGTAAATTTAGTTTTCCTATTTTGCTCTAAAATTACACCTTTTCCTTTTTGTCTTCCTTAAAATAATAAAATGGCATACGAGTCAGAGTTCCAAAATACAGTTCCCTCAGACAAGTAACCCACGTGTCTGATCATTTGAAATTAGGTTGGTGCTTACAGGATGTTACTGTCACTTCAGCATTTCTTCTCAGCACTAAATTTGCTCAGTCAGTGAAAAAGAGATGTGATTCACAGGTGTGATTTAAGTTCCTGCCTTGAAATATCCGTATAAGGAACACAACCCTCTCTCAGGGGACCTTGGGCTCCTCATACCTCTGGGCAGGCTCTATACTTGCCTTCTTATCCACTTCATCAGGCCACTTCCAGATCTGGAAGAACATCAGTTCTGCAGAGGAGAAAGAAACCAAGTGATAACAAGTGTTGCCACCAAACCTCTGCTTATTTAACTCATCTCTGGCTTAAAATTCTCATTAGGAATGTGGGGGTTCTCCTCCAAGCCAAACGTGGGTATCATTTGCTTTTGTCACTTCAGCAACAGGTAGCTCTGAAACAAATTTAAAAGGTAACAAAATCAATCACAGTTTTAATATGAGCTATATAAGGCAGGCTGGGTTTTGGACATAAGGTCAGATCTGCTTTGGGGCTCGGTATATAACCAAGCTGAGAGGTTTTAATGCCTTTGTGTACCTGTGGAATAGCTGCATGCTTTTTGTTTTTTGCTGACTTGCATACAGTGTCTCTGTGTAACTCAAAGAGTCTTTTTTCCAGGTGGTTACAGCCAGCGTTTGCCAAATGCGAGTGCCCTGGGGAAGATCTTCACAGCCCTGCCCTTCGGCGATCCTGTTTTCCAGATGCTGGAGCTGAAGCTGGCCATGTACATTGACTTCCCCCGTCACATGAAACCAGGAGTCCTCATCACGTGTTCAGATGACATAGAGCTGTACAGCACTGGAGTCACGGAAACCATCACGTTCGATAAACCCGGATTCACCGCCTTGGCTCACCCCTCAGATTTGGCAGTCGGGACCACTCACGGGGTGTTTGTGTTAGATCCGTCCAGTTTTTCAGGAAAAGGAGGACTGGAATATGTATCGTGCTATCGTTTCCTGCACAAGCCTGACGTGGAGACAATGCAGCAGAGTGGTGCAGTGTGTGTGAGGGGGGATCGCCCTCAGCTCAGCTCCTCTGGGAGCCGCGGCGGCTCGGGAACGGCCTCAGAGTGTGTGTACACGGACAGCGTGTTCTACATTGATCACAGCACTGCCAGGCAGCTGCTGATGTTCTATAAGCAGATGGGCACTCTTCGCTGTGAAATAGATGCATATGGTGACTTTCTCCAGGCCCTGGGGCCTGGAGCCACTCCAGATTACACCAAAAACATGAGTAATGTCTCCAAGGAGGACTCGGGGTTGGTGGAAGTGCGGCAGCAGCTGTACTCCCTCCTGCAAGGCACCGCCCTAAATGTCATAGTCCTCAACAACTCCCAGTTCTACCACATCGGAACTACTCAGGAGTATTTGTTTCATTTTACTGCTGAGAGCAAACTGAGATTTGAGCTTGACTTGCAGCCTGTGGCTTTTAGCATCTTCCCGGACACTGCCGAGACCTTGGATCAGTTAAGCGTCATGCAGAGCATCCTTGAGCCCGGGTGTGTGGTAGGGCCTGGGTCTGTCGTTGAGTACTCCAGAATCGGGCCTGAAGTCTCGGTAGGGAGAGGCAGCATTGTTAGTGGGTGCTACATAAATTTCAGTGTAGACATTCCCTCAAACTGCTTCCTGAGTTCAGTAAGTGTGAAAATCAGTGGTCGAGTGGAGTATGTCACCGTGGTGTTCGGTGTAGGCGACGACCTGAAAAAGAGCGTGAAACTGCTGTCGGATATACACTCCCTCCGGTTCTTCGGAGCCAGCTTGCCAGAATGCCTTGACCTCTGGAGCCTAGAGGCTTCGGACCAGCTCTTCTCCAGTGAGGATGCACGTTTGGGGCTGTGGACTGCAAGGATTTTCCCTGTTTGTTCTACTCCAAGTGAGTCAGTTAGGATGTCGCTGAACATGCTGAATTCTGTGCGGCACATGTCAGCTTTCAAACTGAGCGGCTTTCAGCTTCTGTCTGTTGAAGAAATGCTCACCCACAAAGATGTGGAAGACATGCTGAAGTTTAGGAAGCAAATTTATGACGAAATCTGCCTACAAAGACAAAAAGAGAAGTCTGATTTTAGAATGAACAGTACTTGAACAAATCTCCTGGTTTCATTTGTGGATGATTGATTGCTTCCCAGCTTGTAAGAATCCTAAGGGAAAAGTACACAGATCTCTTCTCTGATCTCATTGAAGTAGAAATAAAGAAATTGCATAACATTAATAAAGCAGCAAATGCAGATAAATGTTCTTTGATTAAAGTAGGGAAATATTTCAGATCTGAAAACAATAATTGGTGACTTTTTGTGGGTTGCATGTTATGTCTTGTAGTCTTTGTCAGTAAGGATATGATGCAGAACAAATTAATTGTCTGTTTAACTGAAAACTGGTTTAAAAGCTTTTAAAGGGTAGAATATTAGCTCCAGCAACGTGGAGTAAAACAACAACAACTTAGGTTTTTCTCTTTTCATGCTGCCATTTTGCAATACAGTTTCAATTGGGTAGAGGTAAAATTATTAAAAGTGCTTTTAATTCAAGACATCTTGTCTTAGGCACTAATAATTTTTTTCTCTTTTGTTTTGTAACTTTTTTATCCTTTCCTGGTATTTGTCAGAGGAAAAAAAGATTGCCATGAGAGATTATTCTTCCCCTAGTGACTCGTAATACTGGGGTCAACACCTGTCATCAAGACATACGGATTAATTTTTTTTACTGGTAGTTGTTGGAAGCTGGCAGCGTGATTGAGAAGCTGCCCATGGATTCGCTGAACCCTGCCGTGCAAAGGCCAGGATTTTGTGTTTCTGTGAGCTGAGCTGTTGGAGCCCTTGGTGTGGTTCCTCCTGCGGGGCGGAGCAGGCGCCGCAGAGGTTCGTGGTGAGCGGCACCACGATGCCACAGTATCCTCGGAGAAACTCCCTTCCCCTGCTCCCCCTTCTGCAAACACACCTAACAATAAAGTCCCCCTGTTTCCGGTTTAGAGGCCCAAGATCCAGCTCCAAACAGATAAATCTGGTGGTTTTAGGAGTATGCTGTGCAGTAAATCAGCGTGATTTGTCTGTAAACATGATGGATCTTTTTCTCTTGAATTTCTCTGTGGGTTTTCATGTTTTATTTAATGTTTCACGATGACTGTGTTTTATCTCCCTGCTGACTGAATTCCCAAATGACACCTTTCTTATGCCACCTACGAGGCAGCAGAGTAACATCCCCTGAGCATTACCCACCCTTCTTTAACCTGCACGAGGTTTCTTCTTTGTTAATAAAGAAGCCTTCCAAGAAGAAATACAAAGAAGCTAAACATGGAGATTGAGAATTGCTGGAGTTGACTTCAAAGGAGTAAGAGTTTCTCAGCAAACAGAGGGTCTAGAAGTAAGTATGAAATACTAGTTAAACAATGGAAGCAGTGGGTTTGGGAGCACTCAAGTCCAAGATAAATGCCTTAAGTCGCAAAGTGAAAGTAGTCTTAGAGCATGGAGTTGTCGTTTGTATAACACCCTGTTTGCATGATTTATTCATCTATTGTTACACAAAACATTTCAGGAGAAACGTGTTTGACACAGACTTTGCACCTTCGGTTGGAGACCAGACTTTGTTTGGCACAGACTTTCCTGAGGGTTGCTGTGCTGCCAGGCGAGTTCTGCGAGTGTTTGGTAACAGCGAAATGCATCCTTTTAACATGGTTATCCACTTTACTGTTACAGTTGCATTTGTGCTGAATTCCCTGAGTACCGTGCGTTGGTTTCATTAGTGAAATGGATGAAAATAGGAAGTGGGTTTGCTTCTGGCGCATGGGTATTGGGAAAAGAGGGTGAGGAAAAGCAGTGACTGGACAACTTGTGGAAAAGGTTGTGGGAGGTTGGGCCAGCAGCAGCTGCTGTGGTTTAGGAAGCAGTGTGAATTCCAAGCAAGAAAAAGGGGCAGGAGTGTCATCCTGGTGGTAGCCATGGACTAGCACAGCTAGCCCCTGGTCAGATTTTGAGGCAAAGGTTTTACTGGAAAAAAAAAAATCTGTTGTAATGGAATAAGCATAGATTTACCAGGTAAGAAGCACTGCACTGCTTTAAGTCTGTATGTCACCCGGTGCTTTCCTCTTACACTGAATATTTTTGTCTCAAAATGAGAAGGCAGATTTTGGTCAATGTTAGCCCTGGATAACATCAGCAGGTTTAATGGATTTACTCCACAGGTATTGGAATATCTGGTGGGGTACCATTTTTCACTTTTGAACTGCAATCAAGTTTAATGTAAAAAGTTATTAAAAACATTACAATAGATATTTTATTTATACAGAGCTATATAAATTATTTTCCCATATGTTTTTGTCTCACATAGGGCTCTGTGTGTGCAAGTTCACTCTGTAAGTTCATTATTGGATTCCACACTTGGCAATAAACACTTTTTCATATATAGGCTTCCACTAATTTTCATTGAGCAACAGTTATTGTATATTTGCACATTAAATTTCTAATGCATCCATCATCCTTGGTGGTCTTACTATCAATAAAGAGATCATGTGAAGTTGGAGATTAGAAAGTTTATGGAACTATTCAGAGGAAAGGGCCTGTGCTGCAGGGAATGTCAGTGCGAGGAGGTTGGTTACAGCTCTGGCACTCTTAGCATGCAGCAGTCCAGGGCTGGGGGAATTTAAAAATTAAAATGCACATTCATTGTACTGTGGTGAATTTTGTTGAAAAGACTCGGCAGACGTGAGGCTTGCTTTTGTGCAGGCTCCTCTGTGAGGTTGAGGTGTGGCTTTAACCCACCAGCTGCAGAGAGCAGCTAACCCTAACCAACCCTAACCCTAACCCTAACCAGAGCAGCTGGTTCTGTTAACTTCCTGTATCAGCTTCAGACCAAAAACCCCGAGCCTGAATGAATTCCGTGTCCGATGAAACTTCGCTGTTTCTCCCCATTCCTGGAGGGGTTTAAAAGCCATGTGGATGTGACACTAGTGCACAGAGGTTAGTGGTGGCCTTGGCAGTGCCGGGGGATAGGTTGGGCTTGATGGTCTGGGAGGGCTTTCTCAGTCCAAGTGCTTTTTTGATCCTACGATTCTCTGTATTGCAGCTATTTATGAAACGTGTGCATTTTTAGCTATAACAAATTGCCGTCCTTACAGCAAGGGTCGTGTTACAGTGTGAGCACATCTTATTAAAATCAAAGAGCCTGCAGACCAGACCCTTCCTGAGGAGAATAATCCAAGTCTGATGTGTTCCATCTGTGTATGTATTTTATCTGTATTGCATTTACAGCTCCAGGTAATCTTTGTATTCCACAGTCTGCTGTTAATGTAGATGACAACAATTTTCTCATGCTGCCAGCTGGGATAAGTGTGTCCGAAGGAAACCAAGAGACCTGTGCAAGGCCACGCATTAAAACTTCACAGCAAGATTGTAGTAATTTGGGGGTTGCTGGTTTCCAGTACCAGGTTCTTAAAACAAGACCGTCACAGCATCCTGGCCCATGACTTTCCTGCAGTCTGAGTGATGAAGGATGCAGTACTGAGAGTGCCAGGTATGCAGAACCTTCTGCGGACAGAAGTCATCTACTGAAACCTAGAGTTTGATTTTGGTTGAGCCTCGCCGTTTCCCAGATGAGTGCAGTGTTCATATGTCCTCTAGATCATTGCTTGGCTCCATCTATCCTGAAATGCCATTCAGGCTGGTACAATCTCAAATTTGCAAAGTCAAGATGAGCTTTTAATGATTTTTTTCATGTCAGCTTTCTTTATTTAATTAGTTTTTCTGTGTAGTGCAATAATAGGGCTCATCATGAACATCATTGCAGTGATTTCCCTGAATGCCTGAACGTGATCAGCAGAGGTTTAGCCCTTCTGTCTGTGTTATGCTGAAACCTGAGAGGGGTTATTTGAGTGACCTTTGGTGCAGGAAACTGAAATCTGAGAGACTGGGCACTTAACAAAGAGCACAAGGGAAGGCAGCTGAAATCAAGATGAGCAGCTGAGAGGAGCCTGAGCCAGAAGGATTTGGGGAGCTGACGAGAGGAAGTAAGCTCCAAGGATCAGTTGGATCTGCAGAGCAGTGTTCTTGCCCTGTCAGGGTGTTTTTGCTGGAGCTCAGAGGTTCCAGCCTCTCATTCCCAAACCTCTGATGCAAGAGCTTCATTTTTTGCTCTCCGCAGATGTGGAACTTGAGTCCCCGTGCAAAGGCCCCTCGGGTGCTGTGAGAGCAAAAATAGCAGCGCTGTTGTGCCGGACACTCTGCTCATCTGCAGCCACGGGAGCCACTGCAAACACCTGCTCCCTTACAGGAGCCACAGAGCTCCTCTGCTTTCTTCTTAAGAATACGTATTTTCCTTCAGCGCCCTTTTCATTTCCTGTGATGTATCTGAATATCACCAGAATGGCAGTGAAATTTTTGGGAGCAACTTACAGCTTCTTCAAGTAAATTATAGACATGGATATATGTTAATTGTGGATATGTTCTAATTAATTTGAAATAAAGA
The DNA here is from genome assembly GCA_013389985.1 of Dryoscopus gambensis. Taxonomy (NCBI): domain Eukaryota; kingdom Metazoa; phylum Chordata; class Aves; order Passeriformes; family Malaconotidae; genus Dryoscopus; species Dryoscopus gambensis. Next base: position 208,360 of record WEIT01012289.1, on the reverse strand, counting down.
TAATTTCAAAGGACTTACTCCTGTAAAGCCTCCCTGTGAAGGACATTTAAAACCAGAAATGGGAAAAGAATTTTTCACACATTTCTGCTGTAAGATTGGCCATGACAGCTGCACATTCCAAACATAAAGCTGCAACAAAACTTAAAAAAAAAAATAAAACAAACCAGAAGTAATTTGTGCAGCTCAGTATTCTGTGAAATTCACATCTGAAGAATTTACTCACTGACAAATATTGCTTGTGATATTCCAGTGCTTCTTGTGGAGATGTTCATTCAAACTGGCCTTGCAGAGAGTCAACGCAGTTTCTTTCTTGTTTGCAAATAGGCTCTACAATTATTATTCTTTTCTGTCTTCCTCCCCGATTTCAATTATTCTGCAGCGGCTTCTCACGGCCGAGGATGTGGATGCTCCAGGAGTTCAGCCGAGGCTGCTGCCAGGTGAGCAAAGCTGCGTTGGCACTGATGGGGTCAGCCCCCAGAGCTGCCCTTCCCAGGGCTCTGCTCCCACCGTCCCTACAATGAATCCTCACCCACACACAGGTTGGCAAAAAACTACAGAATAGAAACTGATGACTCCTTTTTGGTGTATTTTCATGAAGTTGGTGGTACTAGAATACAAGCACTGTGCAAGGTACTTACTTCTTGTAAAGCAAGTAATTTCTTCTCTGTCTCTTCTTGGAAATTTCACGCTCCTAATTTATAAAGCTGTTGTGTTAAACTGCATTTTCTGTGCAGGATAAATAGGGTGTTTCTTCGATTCTGGGGTCTGTCTTATTCCTGTCACAGCTGGCTTGGTCTGGATGGAATGAAAGTCCTGTTCTTCAGGAGAGGGACTCCCATGGAAGAAGGGGCCCTGTGGGAGGGGGCACATGTGGGAAAGGTGTCACCCTGAGAGAGGGAATCCCGCCTGGGAGCGTATCCCCAGCTCTCCCAGTTGGCTGGCAACTGGATGTGGGAATCAGTTGCCAGGCTGGTGCCTTTCTGCAAATAATTGGTCGAATATCACAGGATATGTTGCCACAGCAGTTCAAACTCTTATGAAATTGATCCTTGGATTCATATGTAAATTTGTGCAAGTGAAGGGATGAGCTGGTAGTGCCAGGAGCTCTCAAGGCAGCGAGGTTGTTACAGGGGGATGCAGCATGCGGGGGCTTTTAGAGGTGTGTGTTCTATTAACATGTCTGCTTGCCTGAAATCCTTCACTGAGGTGAGAACTTGCACACAGAACAGCTGCCAAGGTCAATCACCACACTTTAAATACATAAATACACAAATATAAATATTTATGTGTGAATATTTGCATTTCACTTTGAATTATATATTGCACTTCCTAAGTGCCACACCCAGATGCTCCCGGTGCCACCTCCTGTGTCAGGGGGTCGTGAGTTGCAATCATCCCTGGCCTCTCTGAGCTGGGGACCCCCTGCACCCCTTGGGGATCCTCACAGAATGCTGGGATTCAGCTGCTTAAATTCCATTTTCTCTACAAAATTGGTAGCAAGCTGCCAAATTACCACTTCCCACTAGTTTTAAGTGTTCAACAGATGAAGGCAATGTTTGTGTGGAAAAAACAGGAGATTTTTGAGCAAGCTGAGTGGGTGTTTCTATGACTTTAGCCCAATGGACAGCATAGGCTGTTTGCTCCACGCTATTGTTGCGTGACATTCCTCTTGGCACAGTGTTTATTTTTAGCCAGAGACTATCACAAGTATTTTTCAGCAGGACTGTCACTGCCCCTGAACAGGGAATCATATTACTGCAAGAACTTTGCTGAAACAAAGAAGATATATTGGACGAATGGGAAATTATAAATCTAGACCAACCCAGACTTGCACGGGTAACTAATGTCACTTTTTTACAGGCAATGTGCCATCCATCCATCGGCGAGGAGCAAATGGTATTTCAGGAGATAACTCATTGCTGGTTTACTCTTGAGTTCAAGGCTCAGGTATTGTTCTTGACTTAATCCAGATACAGACTGTGAAAGAAGACAAAAAAGCCAAAAAAGCTACTAAACTAAATTTGTTGGGGCAGTTATATAAGATCATAATAACTTATATTATTATGTTGATTTAACTCATACTTCATGAGAAAAACCTTTATATCTCCAACCTTATTCTGCTGTGTGCCTGTTTAGGAAATAAGAGCTAACAAATGCAACCTGAGCTTTAAGTTTTCTCTTAAATATTATTTAATATTAAAATATTTCTGGTAAAGATTCATACATACGCCCTGTCTCTGAAATCCTTGTATGTGTTTCTGTATTGGCTGCAGCAGGAGCAGTTTAACAGCTGTAATACTTTAAACTGTAATAGAAATATATGTGAAATTGTACAATTGGATGTTCAAAAATCAAGTGTTTTGGTTACAGGGACATTATGATTTTTGTGCTCTGAAGTGTTTTATCCATTAGGAGTTTTTGTTGTAGATGAATGGAAGAAGAAAGTCGGTGAATCCTATGCCACAGTCACAGAGCGGTTGGAGGACGACCTGCAAATCAAGGAAAAGGAGCTGGCAGAGTTGAACCATGTTTTTAGGTAAAATATTCTGGGAATCTGTTTATTGATTTCTTTCAAATGACTATTTGCTATCAAACAGTATTTTCAGTTTCAGGTGTTTTTTATGGACAGAGTTTCTCACATATGGAATGCGTGTTCCTATGTCTATTTTTGGGAATACGTCATCACAGTGCTGGGCAGAGGCCCACAGCAGAGTACCAAAATTAGCGGCTGCTGATTATTAATGCCAATATGTTACAACAAATACCTATATACTTTTGTAAATTAATTAGCATTAGTAGAATGTCTGATTTTGCTGTGCACTTTTCAGTTTTGCTGATGTGTTTCTGCAGCCAGGAATATTGCTGAAGTACCACACTGTAAACAAACAAAAAAGCAGTGGATTCAAAATTAGGATTGTACTGGTTTTCTCAGGATAGCACATGCTCACCTGCAGGCTCACCCGACCGAGTAATGCACTGACGTGTTCATTACTGGCAAAGCTCCAGTGCAGCAAACACCCAGCTCACAGACTGGAAACGAGTAGAGAAAATGACCAGGCAAATAATTTCAAAACATCAAAACCCCTTGAAAAAACAGGGCATTCTAATCAGAAATAAATCACAAGCTCAAAAAAGCCGGGTATACCTGGCCATGTATGGTTCAGTTCCTGGCCAATGCACAGAAAGGCACAGGATTCATGTCTGGGCATAGAGCAGGCTATGGGGGATACGCATCATAAAGTCACCCCGAGACACCTACTCACCATTTTAGAATCAATACACACATTTGTAAAATACTTCTTAGTTATTACTGCATTAATACAGAAGCTGACTTTGTATTATTTATATTTTTAAAGAGTCCTTCCTCTTATTGCCCCCAATTTAGAAAAATTTAGTATGTGTATATTATGATTCATAGCAGGATTTCTCAGAAGACAATAAATCTGGACCACTCAACCTGATAGTAGTAAAGTATTTCTAGGTTTACAGACTGTAACCTGGGTATAAATTTAGCCTTATGCCTCAAAAAAATTACATCGAGATTTCTCTTTTAAATGTTTCCCACATGCAAGAAGCTGTGCTGAAAGATAAAAGAAGTAATCATCTGTAAAATCCCTTTTTCAGCTCCGATGAAGCCTTCTGCAAAGTCAACCTGAACTACCGCACGGAGAGCGGGCTCTCGCTGCTGCACCTGTGCTGCGTCTGTGGGGGTAGGTGTTGTCAGCAGCGGGCTCAGACGCCGGGGTGGTCACTGCTTTGTTCTGGCTGGGAGCTGTCAGGAGGGCTGTATTTTCAGGGAACTTCTCAGATGGAGCAGCGTCTCTCAGTATCGCTCTGAGCTGCACTGCCAGAGGGCTGTGCTGAGGCACAAAGGGCCCCCCAACAGCCGACTCCTCAGTCTGACCAAAGTTCTGGTTGATGGTGCAGCATGATTTACTGCAGGGGCTGTGCTGAGGCACAAAGGGCCCCCCAACAGCCGACTCCTCAGTCTGACCAAAGTTCTGGTTGATGATGCAGCATGATTTACTGCAGGGGTTCCACTCACTCAAAATTGCCTCTGTATGCATTCGTTAATCCACGCTCACCACAGAGCATGGCTTCATATTCCTGGGTTCTGTGCATGGCTCAGGCTCCAGGACAGGGACCTTGTTGGAGCGGCACCTCAGCGTCCTTACACCACCAGTTTTTCTAGTGTAATGAAAATATCTGTATTTTATTTCACATTGATTAACAGAAGAATAACTGAAATGCACAAACGTCAGCTGATCAGGCTTTGGCAGACAGGAGATCAGAATACACAAGAGAAGAGGGCAAGATGCATTCTGGCATGCTCATAAAAACGTACTAATGGTGGGATTTTCCTCTTGGATCCACACAGCTGCTCTGTTATCCACACCAAGTAATTAGTTCATGCACTTGCTTTGCTCTTGTTATACAATTTTCAGCAGGAAGTGTCTGAGAGAGGCAAAGAGACTTTTACCCTGAGGTTTCAGCTCTGCAATGTACTGACTAATGATATGCATAAATGATTTTATCAATCTTAGCTAGATGTTCACCATGAGGAACAACCTGATCCCGCACTACTGAAAACTGAGTGGATCTTTACTTGTCATTTTTGAGTGCAAGATTCTATCCAAAGGTGTCATCAGTACACGGGAACATCAGAGCAGTTGGGGTAGCTGAGAGGAAGTTTAAGAAAACACACACAAATTATTAGTTATGTGAACACTTGGAGGAGGGCAAAGAGCTGCTAGAGCTGACATTGTCCTTGGTTACTGTCACAAGTATTCAGAAGGCAGATGAATTTATTGAGTTTATTTATGTATTCACTGTGCATCAAAAAGGTCAGAGCAAAGCTGCTTGCCTGTGCAGACCCACGTTAGCACTCCCCAGAACAACTGTCCTTGTGAGGTCCTGTGGAGGGAGACTGGTGCTCCAGTGGTGAGACAGCAGAGGAGCTCAGTGACAGGAATCAGAGGTTCCAGATGCACCCTCTGGTTCATGGAGCTCTTCGCAGCATGGTCTGGATGTTAAAGGAGGAGTTTGCTTCTCTAGAAGTTCAGGTACCTTACTAAATCCTCATTAATGTGTGAGCAGTGAGCTGATATGTGGCCAGACCTGCAATCGTCCTGGCCAACGAGATACTTCCATCAACCTCATAATTTCAAGGTTTCAAAAGATACATTTTATTAGTTGCCTCAGGTCAGCAGTCGAGATACCTATTTCTCTGCTTTCAAACTCACACAGGAGCTTCTTACCTCATCTGCATGTTCTTTCCTGTAACTTCCTTTTTTATCACTTTTCTCTATAAAGGCAACAAATCACACATCAGAACTCTCATGCTGAAAGGGCTGCGCCCATCCAGACTAACGAGAAATGGATTTACAGCTCTGCACTTGGCAGCTTATAAGGTAAATTATTTTAAATAGAATTGATGACAGGAAGTCTGAACTGAGCAACTGATTTGTGTGACCTGTCTAGATGAGCTCTCTAGTCATTATTTCTGGTGAAAATATAAATTTCACAGTTGTGGTTCATAGGAAAATGCCCTTTGAAGAGCCCATGCACAGGAGTCAGCATGTGCTTTTGCCATGTCATCCATAGGTGGGATATTGCGCTGGAATTACTGATGGAGACGTCCAGTGCAACTCAAGACAAAGGAGCTGTCCAGTGCCACCATAAAATCAGGACAGAGGCTTTTTTAACATACAGGCTTTAGTATAGCAGAAGGGAGATGTCTGGTGCCAGGGACAAACCTTCCCCCAGCCTCTCCTTGCACCCCGAGCCCCCGGACCACGGCTGGTCCCTCTCCATCGAGGCCAGCGGTGTCACAGCTGGGGAGGCCAAGGTTGGTGCTGCTGCCTTCAGCTGTGAGAGCTGTGTCCCAGGAATGATGTGGGTTAAATCCATGGCTTTCAGGACAATGCTGAGCTGCTCACAGCGCTGCTGCACGGCGGGGCTGACATCCAGCAGGTTGGCTACGGAGCGCTGACGGCCCTGCACGTTGCCACCATCGCCGGCCACCACAAGGTATGTCTGTCCTTTGCAGCTGAAATGGGTGAGTGCTAATACTGGCAGGTCATTCTGGTTTACATTGAAGTCTTCCAAAACAAAACTTAGAACTGATTAGGTAGAGCTGGATTTTATTTGATTTTTTTTCTGCATTTGGGAAAATCACATCTGTGCATATGTTCAATTTTTGCATTGAACAAACTTGCACAAAGGACACAGACCAAAGGTTGGGCTCGATAGGTCTTAGGGGTCTTTTCCAACCTTGATGATTCTTTGATTCTCATAGTTCTGTGCAGAAGGATGGTGGAGCTGTTACCCTGAGCCCTGGCTCTGGGATGGTCTCATGCACAGATATTTAATGTCTCCTCTGTGGACAGTACAAACTGGTCTTCTCTGAGCACTCTGGGGTTTCAAATAATTTTTAAAATGTCTGCGCCTTTTGCTGTAAATGCCAAAGGCAGACCTGCTGTTGCTCCCACGTCCCGAGATCCTGCTGAGGTTATGGGCAAATTAGGGTGCTCACAACCCAACAAGGATGAGTCCATTAACTCAATAATAAATAAACTGTAAGTAGTTTGGAAAAGTTCCTTATTTATTCCTTGGGAATGATCAGCTCTGTAGCAGAAGTATCTCCATAAATGGAGTGAGACTCTATGTAACTCGTTTGGTTCATCTGCTGCTCTGGGAACCACGGATTTATAATCCAAGCTCTTGCTTTCCTTCATTATATAGCTGTGAAATTTTCAGTCAGCTTAGAATTTCCTTTGCTAGATAAAGTAGCTTGCTTTGTCCACAATTTTATTAATATTCATGGCAACATGGAATAATTTTTTCAACTCCCCTTGAAAGTACAATAGAAAGAGGAAATGGATTTTTGATTGTCTTCCTAATTCAAATAAGGTAAATAATTATTTATAGCATTAAATAAATAGCAGAGGTATATATCTATGCAACACAGTTTTTTACTACAGGAGAGGACTGACTATATTTAGAAGAAAGGTAGAACTGAGAAAAAAACGCTTTTTTTCCCACTTCCCTGAAGAGACAATCTTTGGCTTTTCTGCATTTCCGGACCTGAAACCACAGAACCCTCTCTCTGGGATGAGGCCATCAGCATCAATGGGATGTTGCAGCTCATTTGAGCCAGGGGGCTGTATAAATACTTCATGTTCTCTATGACTTAGGGCTGTATTGTACTTGACCAAAACTGTGCTGTTTGCTGATTTTGACTGGGAGTGGAAATTGCAGTCCTCAGTGAGAAGAATGAAAAATTAATGAAAATTTTAAAAATAAATAAAAACCCCTATAAGATAAAAAAATTAATGAAAAATTACAAAATAAAATTATTAACATATTGGAAACATCAGCAAGTAAGTTCAATAAATCTCTCACTAAAACTGTTATTTTGAAAACATGAAATGTTTCCAGTCCAGGAAAGTCATTGCTAAATAAATGGTGCATGGACCTCTTCCACGTTTATGTGCTGTCCAGTATTAGCACCTTGGGAAGCCAGTGTCACTGCCTGTTCCATGTAAATTAAAGTTTTCAGTCTGAGACTGCAGCACCTGCGGCTGCGTGAGCTGGGTGCAGGGTCACGGGCAGGATGAGCCAGGGCCACTCAGCTCCTGCACCTGCCTGCCTGAGGGTCTGTGCTGCGAGTGTCCGTGTGCCAGGGGTCTGCTGGGGAAAAGGGAAGCAGCCCCTTCCCAGGGGAATATTCTGTAGATATTTCAGTGTAAGGCTGTTCAGAGGCCGGCACTGTGCAAAGGCCTTAATGGCTGAAATTGTCTTCTCATTTAAATTTTCTCTGCTAAAAAGTCAATAATCACTGATCTAGTTTCCTTAGACGAGTTTTTATCCCTTGCCCTTGTCCAAAACATAAAGTCCTTATGTGTGTCTCATGGGCTTTTTTGTTGGCTCCTTCTAACCTTCAGAGTGGCTTAATTAAAAAATTGTCTTTGAAGTGAACATCATTGACTTGAGTGTTCAAAAAACTTCTGAATAAACCTTTTTTAAGAAAATTTTAAGAAAAATTACACAGTAAGACTGTTATACAAATTGTTCAAAGTCTTATTTTGAAATAAAAACTGGTTGTACAAGGAAAAGGGAAGTATTAGTTCCCCTTGTTCTCCAGGCTGTGATGGTGTGAACCCCACCGGGATGCTGCTGGCTGCCTTTGACCAGCCCATCCAGCTTCTTTCTCTGCAGCTTGGAAATGTCCCCTGGCTTACGAGCTTCACCTTCACTCACAGTCTGTCTCTTGAGGATAATTTTTTTTTTTTTTTCTCCTTGGTTTCTGAAGTATTTCTATCCTTGCACATCCCTCCAGCATACCCTCCTACTTGTGATGCCTGTGACAGCTTTCAGGGCTTTCTAAGACTCCTTTTTTCCTTCCTAGAAAGATACCTTGTCTGAGAGACGATCAAGCCTGTCTCTGTACCCCTCTCATCATTTACACTTGAGTGGAGTTTGCTTAGTACAGCACACAAAATTCTATTTATCAGGAGATCACAAAGCAGCAAGCACGGCTGCCATTGCTACAGCCTGGAAAATGTGTCAAAACACATCTAATTTTATGTTCATCATCAGAGATGGATCCACATCACTCAACACAGTTTTTTCATCTTGAAGATCCACCTTGAAAGCTTCTAGACGAATCTAAGTTTTGAATTCCAGCTCCCAAAGAGATTAAGGAGAGTTGGAGTTGTGGTCACATCTCTGAATGTGTTACAGCCTCACAGTTCATGGCTAAATTAAAATCAAGCTGATCCAAAGACATTTCAGTCATATTTGTGTAAAAGCTACAGGCCCAAACATCTCTTTTCTGAGACAACAGCTACAACTTCATAATGGTTTTATCGTGGTAGTTTGCTGAAAAATGTCTTAGATGAATCATTTCAAAGCCACCAAACCATTAAATCCCTGGCCAGCTGGCTCTATGTTCCCACCTCTGGCCCACCAAGATATTGAAAATTGGCCAGACAGGGGAAACACAGTGGAGGGAATCAGTTGTTTGTTAACCAACCAGCTGTGTTAACTAAATACCCGAGCGTGTTCTTTATTTACTACCCGAACATGTTCCCACCCATCCGGTGAGGACCTGTTGCTGAGCTGTCCTTCAGCTGATAGAAGAGCCAGCAGCTTCTCCAAAGATCTCAGGGGATCTTAATATTTTAAGATTAATAATGTAGTCAAATGCTTTTTTGAGATCAGCAGCAAAAGGATCCACAGCAAAGGATGCCAACACATGTGACATCTAGCAAGGGAAATTCTGACTGTATGTAAAGGGGATGAGGGGATCACAATGAGAGTGATGCAGCACTGAGAGCATTCCAGGGATGATGCAGAACCTCCACCCATGGGAATAATCAGACCTGGCCCTGCAGTGCTGCCTCCAGGGGAAGTTACAGCTGATGCCATAGAAAAATGGCTAAAACTAATGGGAAATGGACCCATTTACATATGTCAGGGCACAGACTTTATGCAGAAAATATCTTCAGGCCATCAAATGGAAAAAATAATTTAAATTGTGTAAAGAAACAGTCCCTGTACGCTGATGTTGCTTGGGAACAGTTTGTGTTCTCTGAGCATTTGGGGGTGACATGGATTGAGCTGACTGTCCTTGTTGTCACACGTGTGACGTGACTTGGGGGTCTCAGCCTAGGGAGCAGGTGACAGACACGACTTGGGGGTCTCAGCCTAGGGAGCAGGTGACAGACTTGAGCATCACTGCAGCCGGCAGTGGCTGGCATCCTCCGGGGCTCTGCGTGGGCAGGTGCCGGCATGAACAGCGCAGTACAGCAGCTGGCCACCTCCCCATCCTTGGTAGTCCTTCAGTCCCAGATCTTCACTGTACTGTGGTGACTCATGGTCCGGTGTCTTTCGTCATCGTGACATTCAAAAATTTGCATCCATCAAAATGTTAATGTAGAACTTCTGAAGTAATCCCCAGCCCGAGCCCTGCCTGTGCCCAAAGCCTCCCTCGTGCTTCAGAAAAACGAGCAGCCCTCTGGCTTCAGTGTAGAGCCCAAAGGGGTTTCATTCCTGCTTCTATTTTGACAGCTATGCAGCAAGACATTTCCTGAGAGTTCATAGCTTTCCAGAAATACGTGGGCCTCCTGAAAGACCAAAAAAAGGTAGAAATTTGAAAGAAAACACTTAGGGTTATTTATTGAAGCCAAAGAGCTATTATCTTCTAGAATACAAAGAAATCTTTCTGTATTTGAGGGTTTACCTCCACACATTTAAATTTAAAAGGATCTTTCATTTTGTATGTCTTTTTCACTTCTAAAAACTCTGATATTTTTACAGCTCTTTGTTCATAATGGCTAAAAGAAAATTAAAGGTGGTTCTGAGAAAATCCAGACAGCCATTTCTGTGCCTCTTATTTCACAAATCGGGTTTTTTACTGGCACACCGATTTTCAGGCTTATTTATAAAGCATCAGTGACATTCAGTGTTCAGTTCAAGTACTGTAAGTTAATCACTTTTACATGCTGTACACAGGTCTGCACCTTCATAACTTGTTTGTTTGGGGCTGTTTGGCTTTTGTTAAACTGGAGGCGAGAGCTTTTGAAGTCCTGTTTTACCAGCTGGGCACATATAACATGCAGTGCTTCTAACTGGAATGTCCTGTTGGTTTCCTTGCAGGCCGTGGATATTCTGCTGCAGCACGGAGCCTATGTGAACGTGCAGGACGCAGTGTTCTTCACCCCGCTGCACATTGCTGCTTATTATGGCCATGAGCAGGTAACTGAGGGCAGATTCAGACCCCTGGGCAGGGGAACCAAGGCTCCTGTAGGTTTAGTGTTAGATGGTTTTGCTTTACATTCGAGGCTCCTTCCATGCAAAGACCTCACACACTGAAATTACACTCTGTGTAGCTACACATCTCTGGTTGCCCTAAGAGTCTGAATATCAACAGGAAATTTCTATACTTCTATCCTCTGTGCTAGACCCCAGCAAAAACTGGAGTTTTCCCCTTGAGACCTCTTGAAACAAAGGGTTCTTTAGCAGGCTTTGATAAGCAGGCTTGGGCCTAGAGGCACTTTTCATCTGCTGTTCATTCATCCCATGTCAGAGATTGCCTGGGGAGTGTGAATGTGCTTTCCGAACCTCTCAGAGGAAGTGAACGTCACTTTCCAGTAATACTTTAATGGCAATTCTATTGGTTTTCCTTGGAATCCACAAATTTTTCGTTTAGTGGGAAAAAATGATTATTCAGAGAGCAGGATTTTCCCTGGGGCGCTGTGCACATGATCAGTGCAGCTGAGCTTGCTCCACTCACACAGATCACAGACTGACTGAAACACAGTCTGGAGTTCTGACCAAAGCTGACACTGAGCCCTTCGACTCTCTTTCTTCTATATATTTGGGCAGTACAATTGGCACATGGCTGATCCACAGCCCAGTGCTAGCCCTGAGCAGCCTTTTATGTGAGCTGTGACAATGGGCCTGTTTGGTTTATGCAAGTATTCCCTGTGTCTTTTTCTGGCTGAAGCCTCATGTTCTGGGGTGTTCAGAGTTTCAAAGGATGACTTTGAACCGTGTCTTTTCCATTCCAGTGACATGTTACTTCGAGTGCATGGAGGAGCTGTCTAGGGAAAGCTTTTGAAAGCAGCGAGCCCAGATGATTGGAGTGCTCTGCCCTGCAGCTGGGCGAGAGCAGGGGTGTGAGTGAGCCAGGGACGTGTCCCCGAGGTGCTGCTTTCATGTCTGTGCACATCTTCATCCAGAAGAAACTGCTTCTGTGGGGGCTGAGAGATTAGTTTGCTCATTTGCCACAAGCCACTTCAGAATAAAGAGTCACAGTCCTGTGAGATGATGCGGAAAGCTCCCGTGGGGCTCTGGGACAAGAGGCCTTTCAGACAGCAGCCGCAGCTTCGGCTTGTGGGGACTTTGAGGGTGTTGCTTTATTGTGCTGACTGGTCATTCAAACGTGTCTGGTGAGCATTCACCATGGAGAACGTCTTTGAGAATGAGTGTGCACTTGCTTTTGAGAATTTTAATATTTTTATAGACATGGAACTTAAAATTAGTTTTCTATGTAATCTCTTCTGCCTGTTTTAACTTTACAGAAATGCTCACATGTAGTATTACCCAATGCAATATTGTATCCGGTTTTCTCAAAGTTTTATTTTCAAGTGATATTTTAATTAGCCTTAATTAAATATTTAGGTAACCCACCTCTTACTGAAGTTCGGAGCTGACGTGAATGCGAGTGGTGAAGTTGGGGACAGACCTCTCCATCTGGCTGCTGCCAAAGGCTTTCTCCACATCACAAAGCTTTTGATGGAAGAGGGAAGCAAAGCTGATGGTAAGAAAAGATATTTAAAAATCATCTTTAACACTGTGTTTTATAGACAGTCTTAGCTTCCTAACACATACTCTTTGTGTGTGTGTGTGTGTATCCTCTTTGGACAACTGGAACAAGAAAACCGCAGCTGGAGAGTTTTCCTCACTTAAGTATGCTGGGTTGTCTTCTCCCATTTACTCTATTTTCAGTAATAAGTTAGAGGTGAAAAACAGGGGCAGAAAACAAAATTAAGTTTAATATACAGAGGTGGCTGGTTATTTAGACATTAATCCAGGCAGGGAACATGTGGCCATGTGGTGGGGATTTGTAGTCAGTGAGTAAATGCACAGAGAACTAGTGCATGAGGTACAGGAGAAGGGTCTTAAGTCAAAATTACGCAGCAAGCAATTTCAAATAATTCATATGGAAGTCGAAATTCCACAGAGAAGGGGATTTTTTAGCATGTGATTTATTATGCTCCACAAGCTTCCTACTCTTCACTGTGGGCCATTTTCTGTCAGAGAAAGTGGCTGAGTGAAAACGTGATGGGCTGAGCAGACACAAAAGTGTCTCAGCACCCTCTGGGTGTTCTGTGAGCTGGTGTGTTCTTTGTCCAGGGGCCCTCACAGTGATGTCCCTCGGGCTGTGGCGTTGCACTTCATTGCTTGTATTCTGCGTGTGTCACAACTCAAAACATTCTCTCCTGTGAGTAATGTCAGCGTGCAGCTGGTGGGTTCTTACTCTGTTTCTGTTCCCTCTCCTTCTGCTGTTTCAGTAACACTGAAGGCACAAAAGGTGCCACACTCCAGCCTCACCCCCCCTCACAGGTGTGGCCGTGGTGACACATCCCACAGAGGCATGCAAATGTTGTTACTTAGAGGTCACATTTTATGCATATTGTGATCGTTAATGCAGAGATTCTTACCTGTACCTGAAGGGAGCCTTAAAGAAAGATGGAGAGAGACTATTTACGAGGGCCTGGAGTACCAGCACAAGGGGAATGGCTTCACACTGATGGAGGGTGGGTTTAGATTAAACACCAGGAAAAAATTCTTCCCTGTGAAGTTGGTGAGGCCCCGGCACAGGGTGCCCAGAGAAGCTGTGGCTGTGCCATCCTTGGAAGTGTCCAAGGCCAGGCTGGACAGGGCTCGGAGCAGCCTGGGACAGTGGAAGGTGTCCCTGCCCACGGGGAGGGACCTTAAAGATCAAGGTCCCTTCCAACCCAGGCCATTCTATGATTCTGTGAAATACTGAGCAAAGTTCAAATTATTTGGAAATTAATTTCTTATCCTCAGAGCAAGTGACAGAAATGTTTTTGGAAAGGAACAGTACATTGCTTGGAAACGTACTGCTCTTTAATACATCAATTTACCGTGTTCTCTGAGAGCCGTGCCTGCAATCACACATCCTCCTCACGCAGTAAAAAGCATGGAGGGAAGCAGCACGGTCAGGTCTGTGCATGCTGTTTGCAGCAGCGAGCTCAGGGTGTTTCAGCCTCAAAGTGTGTGCACTGAGCTGATATAATTATAATAAAGGGGGGGGTGGGGGGAAGAGATGTTCTCTCATCATGACAAGGCAGTGGGAGGTTTGCTCTCCGTTAGAGAGTTTATTCCAAAAGGAAAGAATCTGGGGCACCATATCAGGTCCTTTTCTTTAAACTCAGAATCTTCAGCACAGAAAAAAAGAAAAGGGAGACTGGAAGCGGGAAGCCTTTAGCTCTTAAAGTAGCACACTTTGAATTTGCTATAAATGCAGCAGTGGAGGAACAAGTCTTTAGAGCCCAGGAATGAAAGGAACTGGGGAAAGAACCTGAATAAATTTGGCACTGTTCAGTGCAGATCAGTAATTGGGGTCACAAACTTGAACTATTTCTTTTAACATAATGTGACTCGCTAGTCAGCCCAAAACCACAGCCACTGAAAACAAGCAGTGACCACTGAATCAGGCTGAAAAGGTCAGAATGCTGCTGAAATTAAGAATATTTGTGGCCTAACAATGGCCAAAGTCGTTCTCCAGCCCAACCACAAATTATAAGAAAAACATATAAAAGAAATGTGCTGCTTGTGTATGTGTCATCACAAATGTCCATGTTTCACACGTGGCCCGTGGATAAACCCGGTGTTACAAGTGTGGCCGGCTCTCCAGATGCCAATCCCATCATGTCTTTTAGCATAAACACTCTGCGGAAGGACTAAGTAACCTCTCTATTTTCAGAAATCCCATAAGCTCTTTCAAGCACTTCCTTGCACTGTCTTTTTCCATCCATTCATTTACAGTGGTGGTTTCTACCAGTGTCACGTCTCAGTGCTAAGAATGACTTCTGCAGAATTCTTTTTTTTTCCCAGACAAGAATTTGGCGTTTGCTCAGTTTTCCTGTTTACTTGTAAGGCAACCTCAGTTTTCAGTCCCTGACTGCCCTGACAGTCGTACTCTATGTTCTCAATTTAATATAAAAGTACTTTAAAAATCTCAATTTGAAGAACTCTTCTGTACTCTTCTTGAGTAAATCCTGAATCAATAGGATGGGCTTTTTTCTCCATAACACTCTTCTAAGATGTTTTTGACTGATTTTCTGTTGTATTGAATGTGAGCTTCTCCTTCTTTTTAAGACAACATTCTCCTTCTTTTTAAGACAAAGTGTATCTGGTATGCTTCATTTAGAAAGCAAAAAGCTACCAATTGAAACAAAACCCATTATCTCATGGTGTAGTTATAGATCCTTCTAGAGGCAAAGGAAATGGTTTTCAGGCATTTGGCATCAGTTCTGACTGGGTAAGTAAAGGAACGTTCCTTCCTTGCTCCACCTTGCACCTTGCTGTGTTGTAGACTGAGGCCCCTGATGTCCTTCAGGCCATTCTGTGGGGACATATTCTAAAATGCTGATATTTATCACCATAAAATGTTGACATTTATTCCACTCTTATTTATTGCACTTCAGAATGGATCTGGTAAAACGGTACCAGAATGTCAGGTCATAACAAAAGCTAAAGGCCAGCATGTCACATGATGCCATAAAGTGAAGAATTATTTTAGAATGGAGAGGGAAAAGAGTCTACTTTTCTTTCCTTCTTATATACAAGACTGCTGGGAAGGTTAATGGGAGCAGTTAAGGAAGTTTGTGGATTTCAGTAACAGAACACACCACTGGAGCTCTCTGTCACTAGACAGAAGGGAAGTTGTAAGTTCCATGCATTTCAAAGGACTGTCCATTTCTGTGAGCATTCAGCATTATTTCAGACAGGTTTTAAAACAGGGATTTATTTTAATTTCCATTGTTTGTTATACTCACAGAAAATCAAAGAGAAGACACCCTCAGAATGTGATTGGTTTGACCTCTGTCCTGAGGGGGCTCAGCTATAGGAGATGCTCCTGAGGGATGTTTGTCAGAGTGGCATGTAAAAGCCTGGCAGTACAGGTTTGGACACCTCCAGTGGACAGATATCCCCTTGTAGTCTATTCATGTTTGTTAACTGCCTCAAAGACCTGGTGCCAGGCCGAACCAAGAACTGAATGTTGCACAAAGGAGCCTGGGTTTGTCATTTCTATTGGTCACAAAACCAACCAGTAATGGCTGTCCTCGAAGGACATACATGCATTCCAGGAGGTTGTTCTGGAAGAACATAGGAAGAAATACACCAAGAGTCACATAAACACATGCTGCCTTTAAAACTGGCTAAAGACTTATTTGGGATAATGAAAACAGTACTTGTAGGTGTCTGTACCAACAGAGAACTCTGCCTAGAGCCTTGTCCAATCTCTTCTTCACCGCCTACAGGACAGATGAAGGAAGAGCCATGTAAGGTACCTCCATTCCCGTTTCTGGTGCTGGAATGCAATTGCCTATCCCATAAACAGGCAGAAGGCTCCCTGGCAAGGTTGTGGTCTGTGACAGCTGGCAATCTCAAACAATTCCCATCTGTGGATCAAGTATCCTCCAGGGACACTCCATGCCACTGCTGTTGGAATAGTTTAGTACGACTGGTAGATGCCAGCAGTTCTGTGCTGCCTGGATGTTCAATCCTGTTGATGTTGTTATTATCTTACTTTTGCTTCAAAATTGCTCTAAGGGTCATTTACAACTCATGATTCCTTCATGGAAAGCTTCATCAAAACACTAAATAATTTTACACATACTGTGTTAAGGGTAAAATCCTTTCTGTGGTCTTTTCTTGGGTCAACCGGCAGTGAATGCTCAGGACAACGAAGATCATGTGCCTCTGCACTTCTGCTCTCGATTTGGGCACCATGATATTGTGAAGTTCTTACTGCAGAGCAGCTTCGAAGTGCAGCCCCACGTGGTGAACATCTATGGAGACACACCTCTACACCTGTGAGTGCCCCGAGCAGCAGTTGGACAGGGCTGGGGCTTGTGGAAGGCTGGGTTGGCTAACGCCTCTGTACCGGCTTCCTCCCCAGCGCCTGTTACAACGGCAAGTTCGAAGTTGTCAAGGAAATAATTCAGCTCTCAGGAACAGAAAGTCTCACTAAAGAAAATATATTCAGTGAAACAGCTTTCCACAGGTGAGGTGTTCAAATGCCATTATCCATAGAGCTCGACTTGCACTGTTTGTGTGGCACAACACCCAAAATTACAAATGTCTCACCAGCAGCCAGGTGAGGGACAGAGCGAGCAGGGAGCTACACTGGGAGGGTGAGTTTGTGTCGTGAGATACATGACAGGGCATGATGTGAGAGGCAGAACCAGGCCGTGAATGAGGAGAGAGAGAGAGCGGGAGAGAAGAAGTGAGAGCAAGGAAGGTAAGAAAATCAGGTTCACCAGCACCTGGTGGGACAATGGTTCCTTTCCTTGTCCAGTTTGGGAGCTGAGATCAGAGTTTGTTCCACCTGGATGTCTTCTGGAGCCGGGTACTCTGAATGAGGAACCAGGTGGCAGAACATGGTTTGGTTGGGATGCTGGAAGTTTGTACAGGGCTATTTAAGAGGCACTTTGCAACACAGGCTGTTTGCACAACCATGTAAAATTAGGTGATTCAGTGATAATTAGAATGTTTCTGAAACAATAGAAATGAATATGCTTTGGTGGATTAATCATGCGCTTGCACATTTCTAAAGATCCTTCATTACTGCATTTTTATCTCTGTGTAATTCTTTGTAAGTTTTTGGCTACCCAAAGTACTTCTTTTATGGACCATAGCACTCACCACTCCTTTTGCTTCTGCAGCGCTTGCACCTATGGAAAGAACATAGAACTTGTCAAGTTTCTTCTTGACCAGAATGTTGTAAGCATCAATCACCAGGGGAGAGACGGGCACACAGGTATCATCATACTTACTGTGTATGAGGGTATATACCAGCACCAAAATATTGAGAAGCCATACACCAGCAGGATTTCCAGGGTAATTACAGCACCCAGGGTAATTATGTCTCTTTCAGACAGAGCACAGCTTTCTTGAAATATTTTTACAGGAGGCATAGAAGTGATCCTCACTTCAGTGAGGATGTACCAGGCTCATTAGGGTGTATTTGAGTAACAAAACCTGGTGTAAACTGTTCCTCCCATAGTGAGGCTTCTAAGTAGTGTTTGAAATTATTCTGCAAAGAGATGGGCTCCTGGGATGTAGTGTCTGGAGGGCTGCACACCTTCCTGTCCCCACTACAAAGAGCTGCCTTTGTTTCCACTTGCTTTTTCTCACGCACAGAGTGGTTAAATGGGGTTTGCAGGTGGCAGAGTAAATGGTGGCACATTGTGCAGAGGCAATAGATTGGTTCTTGCAGCCTTAATGTTTAATTTTCACCTCTCGCCTCAGGTACTTTTTTGACAGTGTATTTGTTTATCAAGGACATCAATTTGTCCTTCAGAGCTGTTGCTGCAGTCGTATTGCCACGTTCTGACAGCTGTGCTCCCCACACCTCTCTGCTGTTCCAGGATTGCACTGTGCTTGCTACCATGGCCATATTCGCCTCGTGCAGTTCTTGCTGGATAACGGAGCTGATATGAATCTCGTAGCTTGTGATCCCAGCAGGTCCAGTGGAGAAAAGGATGAGCAGACCTGTTTGATGTGGGCTTATGAGAAAGGTATTTCAATTTTCTAGTTTCTGCTACAAAATCCACAGAAGCTGTGCAGGAAGGAGAGGGCAGCATGGGAAGGAGATAACGCTGCAAAATAACCTGCCAGTGCCTGCAGACAGAGCTCTCATCATCTGCTCCCCAGGGAATGGCACAAAGGGTTATAAACCCCAGCCCTTCAAGTTGTCATCTCAGGTCTCTGTTAAACATCAGTTTAATTCTGCACAAACTCAAGAAGAGGAGTGTTTCTGTGCCCCTGAAACAGGAGACACGCAGCCTGTGCAGCAAGGGCTGTTCCTCCTCTGGCATGTGCATAAGTTCTCATTTTATTGCTGAACCTTGTGAGAAAGGATGAACCAGTCAGTAATCTTGAATTCTTGCAAATATGGATCAAAGTGAGGCATTTCCCATGGTTCCTGTTATACTGTGCTGCAGGTACAGCCAGGTAGCAGCTCCCATCTTGTTTCTGAGTCTGTGACTTCTGGGACATTCCCCTGCAGTGCCTCTTGTTGTGAGACTGACTGTAATATATTAAAACTATGAGTTTGCAATTCAAAACCTGATTATTGGCAAAATAATACATATGAAATTACTGAGGGAAAACTCATCTTGGAAAGGTTTAGGAAAGAATTTTAAATGCTGCCGGAGTTTTGTGCATCAAACACCCAAGCAGGTGGCCCCGCTGCCAGCTGCTGCCTCGCAAGGGGCAGGGGCAAGCATAGCCTCCATCTGCAGCAGTAGGTGTACAAATTTCTCTGGGTTAGGACTACAAAAAGAATGTTTACAGGCATTGGTTTTCCTT
>WEIT01012289.1:171619-189179 GCA_013389985.1 Dryoscopus gambensis | reverse complement strand
ATTTTGTATAAATTAAATTTAAAAAAAAAAAAAGGTCTTTTGAGTTACCTGCAAATCCTTGTATTTCCTCTTTCTTTCCTAGGTCACGATGCAATTGTGACCCTCCTGAAGCATTACAAGAGACCTCAGGATGAATCCCCGTGCAACGAATACTCCCAGCCTGGAGGAGGTATGGGCGAAGCAATCATTTTATTCTCTAGCCAAAGGGCCTGATCCAAAGACTGCTGAAATCTCTGGAAAAGCTCCACCCATGTCAGAGAGCTTTGGGGCAGTTCTGTCTGGCATGAATAAAATCGTTGTCATGGGACTCAGCATTTTCTGGGTACGCTTAATTTAATGTTCGGTTATTTAAATTAAAGTTGTCAGTTTGTGTTATTCCTGGAAAGGAGAGCCCAAAGCTGTGAGCTGAAGATCAGTCCCTGTCAATCATTGCGCACACCTTTTCATGTCCTGAGCAGTCTTCTGTGGCTGCTCCTTTTGTGCTGTTTAGTCCTGATGTTTCTTTGACTGTTGACTTTTTATCTTTCCGCACTCAGCCCCCTTCATGCTTTTTAATATCTTTGGATATCTAATGCCCCCTTTGGAAGAACTAATTACCTATTTTGCTACAAAAATACTCATTTGTGTTGGTGGCTAAATGACAAGAGCCAGAAGTGAGTTAGATTAAACAAAACCTCTGGCCACGTGTTGGAGCGCTGCCTCAGAGAGGATGAGGATGCTGCACCCTGCAGCTTGTCTGGGTCATGTTCTGCTCCAGGTGTGGAACCCGGAGGAACCTACAGCCAGCAGCAGCATCAGCATCAGCCTGCTCCCTCAATCATTCAGCCTGTTGCAGGTTTAGGTGTAGTACAGCTCAAGTGTGTGTAAATCTGTAGGGGACTAAGGTCACAGGTGTAATGGGAATTTTTTTGGCAAGCGATTAGCACACGCTGGGATATTCTGTAATTCTGATTTCTAAAAGGACTTGGCTCCCACTTGAGCAGAAAAAAGGGGATGAAATTTCTGCTACAGGGAGAAAGCTGAGGCCTTTGGGGAAGTCTCGTCAGTGCACTACACAGTGCAGTATGTTCACAGTCCAGTTTGGGATTCTGGCCAGAGCTCATTTACAAAATCGAGTGGATCTAAAGGCTCCGTTGGGTCCCGTGATGCCTGGGGGCCGATTCCATTCTGCAGCCAGTAAAGCCACACACAGACTCCTCTCGAGGCTGCGGGATACAACACCCCAGTCTGCTGTGCCTGGTACAGTGAGGAAAATGAACTGTATCCCTGCCCAAGCCAGCTCCTGTCAGATGTGTCTGTGTGTTTATCTGAATTCTCACCCTTCATTATTAATTCTTTCAGCCATCATTGACTCTCTGATTTATCAGCACTATCACTTTTGCTGTCGTTGAACTCCATAAATTTCACTCTGTTCTTTATTTCAGACGGTTCCTACGTGTCAGTGCCATCCCCTCTAGGGAAGATTAAAAGCATGACAAAAGGTATTTGCAATGGCAAGGGAAAACTTGAACTTTCGTGGGTTTTTTATCCAATGTGTTTGTCAGCCTGAACATCCTACACAGGATTCATTATTCCTGGAATTTTTATGGTTCTTTGTTCCATTTCCCTGGGATAATTTTAGGAAACAATATACTTAGTTTTGTTACTCAGCACAATGACAATTCCTGCATTTGCCTTGTTTTCATTCACTTTAAAAAAAAAATTCTTTTTCTTACTTTGAGAAAAGGCTGTGATGTGAAATAGCACTAATGAAATACCCATTTCTCCATGAATGCAAATAAATATCATTTAAATCACACCATAAAATGCCTGAATTATCCTTATAAGAAAAATTCTATCCAAAAATAATTTGTGTTACTCTGAAACAAATACAGCTGAAACATTCAGATAAATATGTTAAGGTATTTTAAGATATTTCCTCTTTTTTTTGTTGTGGTATTTTTTTTTCTATTTTCCACTTTAAATGTTCACTCTGGATGTAACCAAATCCTTACATCTTTTACATAGCAGCATCAAAATACTCTGTTTAGAAATATTCTGATAAACTTTATAGTAATAAACTAACAAGATCAACAAGATAGAGACATTTGACAACTACTTGACAAATTTAGTTGCAAAGTTTAGATTCCACATGTCACTGAGAGCCAGTCGTCTCTGGAATAGCATCCCCAGCAGCAGCAATGAGCACTGGCAGAGGAATGAATTAATTCCCCATGTAAGGAATTCTGTGCTGCCATCCCGTGGTGCAGGCAGAGTTTGGGAGCGTGGGACAGCGCTCGTGGCTGATACAGCGCTAGAGCCAGGAATGCCCACGGCAAGCTGTGCCCTTGCAGGGATGTGTCTGTCACTGGGGTTTATTTTTTCAGGGAGCAGGATTAGCAGTCAGTTTACAGGCAAAAATCAGCTTTCCCCAGGCAAGAGTTCTGAAGTTCAGAGCTTTTACGCTTGGTCCTCCCCTGAGCCGTGCCTCACAAATGGGATGAGTGTTTCTTTGCAGAAAAGGCCGATGTCCTCCTGCTCCGCGCTGGGTTGCCATCACACTTCCACCTTCAGCTCTCTGAGATAGAGTTCCATGAGATTATTGGCTCAGGTACCAGAAATGAAAGTGCATTCACTTTAAATGTTTGATGTTCATAACAAACATATTTGAGCTTATTTATTTTAAACCATTTTAGGGTCTTTTGGAAAAGTCTATAAGGGACGATGTAGAAATAAAATTGTTGCAATCAAACGGTAAGTTCGTCAGGCTTTTCCATCCTGCTTGGTCAATGACCTAATTTGAAGTATTTAAAAAGCCCGTATTTTATGATTCTTTTGCCTTATGCTCCCTCTCATGTCAATTCTAAGTTATCGAGCCAACACCTACTGCTCCAAATCTGATGTGGACATGTTCTGCCGTGAGGTTTCCATTCTCTGCCGCCTGAACCATCCCTGTGTCATCCAGTTCGTGGGAGCCTGCCTGGACGACCCCAGCCAGTTTGCCATCGTCACCCAGTACATCTCTGGGGGATCACTCTTCTCCCTGCTCCATGAGCAGAAGAGGTACGACCCTCACCCACCACGGGGGCCTGCCGTACAGAATTTGGAAGAGCAGGGAGTCTATGCTGATGTAAATACTCATTTCAGTATAGGACTACAGAGGAAGGAGCACACTAGAAAATATTGAGCTTTGGTTCACTTTGTTGGGTGTACAAGGTAAATTGATAAGTAATCACAAAGTTGTTGTCGTTGTTTTACAATCTATAGATTTACTTTACATAGATTGGGTAACATTATTTTGTATGTAAAACAATTTCAAACATTCCATGATTTACAGATAAGAATAATTTTCAACTCTTTATTAGCTTCAAGTAATTTTTTAATTTTTTTACGAAATACAGAATTCTTGATCTGCAGTCTAAATTAATCATTGCTGTAGATGTGGCCAAAGGCATGGAGTATCTCCACAATCTCACACAGCCCATCATACATCGGGATTTGAACAGGTCAGTTTCTGTCTTTAACCTGAACATTTAGGCAACATGAAAGCTCAAGGCCACAGGGACACCCTGCAGTCTCCTGCAGCCCCACAGTGTCTCATTGGCACTCAGCTGAAAATAATCTGAGGTTTTACACAAACCCCTGCGAGTCACAGTTGCTGAACTGTGATTGTCCTTGAAGGCTGCAGTCACTGGTGGTGTTTTCCTGCATGTTTGTTTTTCTGAATCTCTGTTTTCCAATGCTCAATTTCAGCTTAACACCTGTTGTCAAAGGGCTCTTGGTCACATTCCTTCATCACTTCATCTCCTTCCCTTTGCTTTGTTTTACTCTAAATATTTTCCCGTAGTCACTGGGTTCATGTGTTTCTCAGTTTGCTTGGCTCGTTTGTTACAGCTAACAGCAGCTCTGATTGCTCCCCTCTGGGAGCTGAGATCTTCACGGGACTGGGCACTCACCCATCTCCTCGGTGGGATCCGAATGGGAGCGCTGAGTCCTCGGTGTCTGCAGGGAAAAGCCTGTTCTTGCTGTTCTAGCTATGAAAACAGTCTTGTGTGTGTTTCAGCAACAGGGGGTGAAATACCTGAACTGCACTGATTGCAAGATTGCAGATGAAAATGATCCTTTTGCCAAAGCCCAAACGTGGTCCTTAGCTCTGTCAGCCCTCGAGAGCAACAGGCATGCTGAGTGGCATCCTCCACTCTCCCTCTGAGTCTCCTTCACGCACCTGCATCCCTGCCCAGGTTCCTTCCAGGTCACAGACCTGTCTATTCCATGGGAGAGCCTTGCTTTTGGGGCAGTGGCACGAGCCAGGAGCCCCGTGCCTGACTGCTGCAGCCTGTGGAACTGCTCCAGGGGAGCCAAGGCTCAGACCAGGGCAGCCAAGACTCAGACCTCACAGTTCAGCTTCGTGCTTTGGTGGCGCTTAGAAGAACAGTTCTGCACCGAAAGGTTTTAAATAATGATTTCCACAAAAGAAAACCCAAACCAGTATCTTCTAAGAGAGCTGGAAAGCACATACTTGCCCCACAGAACTCATACAGGTCGTGTTTGTGAGGGTCAGAAGATAATGTGCTGTAGGGATGTTGGTGCCATTGATGTGTGCTGCTGAGAGAGCTCAACTTCTGAAAGTTTAGTGCAAGAGCAGGAGTCATGTTTGCAGCATGAGTCCCAGCCAACCCACAGGCACAATTACCAGATGAAAATCTTTGCAACAACTTAAGAGAAAGACTAAGAGTGAAAATCCGTGTTAAGTTTTGCCAGTGGCTTCACAGTAGCCTCATATTTTTTACCTTAAATTTTCACACAACTCGTAACCACCTTTGTGAGTTCTGAAATCTAATGCACTGCACATAATGCATTAAATAAACCTGCAATATGGCTTGACAGAATAGAGAAGAAAATTAATCTTTCGTGTCTCTACCCTGGAAAAGGGGTTATCCTTCCATTTGAAGAATAATTGGGAGTTTTATTTTGCTATTCACTTCTGACAGCCATCAGCAATGGTGACATGCATCAACTTACTACTACTTACACCGTGGTGAGGGATGGCAGCCACAATCATTATAGCACTTTAATAAAAGAGAGACCATTTTAGTATCCATTTAATTTAAGCCATGATAGCTGAACATGGCTGGAGCAATCCTTTGAGCGACTGACCTGCTTTTGATGGCTCTAACAATCTGTGAACACTTCTGAGAGCTGCTTGGTGAGGGAGATGAAAGAGAGGATGGCAGCCTGGCGGTAATGGGCATGGAGTCTGCGACTCTTTGTTGAAATATCCCTTGTGAAATCTTAAAATATCCATTGCTTCTCATTACACCCACAGCGTGTTAAAGGCAGAAGGATCTTTTAATGGCCTGAATCCTTGGGAAAGGGACATGCTGTGCCTGTCACTTGCCATGGGAGAGAGAAGCCTCCGTGCCTGGCAGACCCCAGAATGGTGTCCTTTCACAAAGCCAGGATGATTGCACACTCCTCGTTCTTACCTCGTTTTCTTCCTTCCGTGGTTTCGTGAAGAGAACAATGCCTGCTCTCACCATTGCAATCCCTGTGTGACCTTCACAGAAGACAATTAATTTCTGATTCTGCTGAACTCAGTATTAGTCTTCTGCCATCTCAGTTCAAGCTTGGATTTTTCTTGCTGTATTTCTCAAAACACAGGCTTAAGAGCACCAGTTTCACCTGGGATTTTCAAATTTTCAAGTGCCACTGAGGCAATTACAGCATTTTTAAACTCTACCTTCCAAGCCTCATTTCTGTGGGGTGTATTTTTTTACTTTAAAAAAGAAAAATCAGTAACTGTAGTGTTCTCTGGAGGTACCAGACTGACAAAACCCTCCCAGAGGCTGCTTCCTGCCCTCAGATGTGCCCATCAATGCACACCAAGATGAGCATTTCAGCGTTGTTTGTCAGATTCTGGGCCAGGGGAGGTTCCAGTTGGACATCAGGGAGAATTTCTTCACTGAAAGGGTGCTCAGGCATTGGAAGAGGCTGCCCAGGGCAGTGGTGGAGTCACCATCCCTGGAGGTGTCCAAGGAACAGCTGGACATGGCACTCAGTGCTCTGGGCTGGGTGATGAGGTGGGGATTGGGCACAGGTTGGACTCCGTGATTTTGGGAGTCTTGGAGACTTCTTTTCCAGTCTCAAAGATTCTGTGATTCCATGAAAGGCTGATGCATGCCATGAGGAGAAAGGGAATTTCAACTGATTTCTCTGCTTCTCCACAAAAACTGTCAACCTAGGTCCTGATTATGTCTTGACTTGTCAAATTGGATTTATTCAAGTCTACACAATCCTGGAATAGACTGAAGCTGAAGCTAGGGCTCAATGCAGTTGAGACATGGTGATAATTTTTGTCCATACTGATAGAGGCCAAATTTGGGCAAAGACCACAGCAAAGTCTGTAGCTTTGTGTGGCTCGGGTACCTACCCTCAGCCCGGGGTGCAGCCTTCAGGAGTCTCTGTAGTTCTGCCCTGTGTTTGATGCACATTTTCATTTGGCATATGGTGTGGGTCTCAAAACAATTCCACATGTCATACTAAAATCATTTCAATATTTTGATGGAAAGTACATATGAGAGCTAAAATCAGATTGAATATAAATAAAGAGAGTCATGGTTATGTGTTTATGATTAAATTTATCATCCCAAGAGTTGGGTTTAGGTGAAAGTGGAAACCTTGAAGACAGTGATTTGTGGGAGTCCTGCTTGGGAAAGCTTAAATTTTTTTCTGTCCTAGAACTGTTATCTGGTAAAATTTGTGTTCCTCGCTTGACTCTTCTTGTTTCTATCTGCAGCTCTAATATGAGCAAGTTGTGCTTTTTGTTGAGACCATCAATATTACTTCTGTTTTCCCTCCTCATGTAAACTCTTGCCAACTTTTTCATTTCTGTTTTTCATACACTTTTCACTCTTCTGAATTTTCTTGTCTCAGTCAGCATTTGATAAATTTCCTGACAGCACCATTGTGTCCACATTCCTGCACTTTTATGTCGTGATCTGCTCAGCCCTTCCAAAGCCCTGTGCCATGAAGGCATAGTCACAGGGGTAGGGAAACCTTTGTTTCCAGAGGTACTGGAAGCTTGTGACCTAGCTAAAGCAATTTGTGGGTCTTTCCCCAAGGTTCCATTTTCTTTGAAACCCTGTGTTTGTGTTGCCGATTTCTGAAAGTCTCTCTCTGGATTTGTTGCATGCAAAACAGTCAGAGGCTGGATTAGCAGTCAAATGTTTGACTCTGTGATCTTTGAGTTTTTTCCAGCCTTGATGATTCTGTGATTATACAGTTTTATGAACTGCTCTTTTTTCTGCTTCATCTTGTGTGGGCTTTGCTGAAAATCAAATCAGTTGCGGTAACTTCCTTGAATCGGTAAAGAAGTTTTCAGTAGATTCTAGATACGCTTTTCCTGCTAAATGACATTTTGCAATAGGCAAATACTTTTGGCTTGCATGATCCGTTCTATACAGACTCTTCAGATCTGCTCCTTCTCTTCTATAGGCTGGCATTCTGTGTTTAAAAAAAGACTGGATGTGGCACTCGGTGCCATGGTCTAGTTGAGGTGTTAGGGCACGGGTTGGACTCGATGATCTTGCAGGTCTCTTCCAACCCATACATTCTGTGAATTCTGTGAATAAATCAGGGATTTACCTGATTCACCTATAAAAGCCTTAGAAGGAAACAGAATCAGTCCACGCAATTTTATTTTAAGGTCACCGCTGTGTTTATATTTAAATATCATGATCTTTGTCACTTCATCACTGAGATTCAGTGCACATATTGAATAAAGCTCTTAGACTTGGTCTGTAACTAATTACAGAAGGTGTTTTGCTCTGATATTGATTAGAAGCTGACATTTTGGTTTCCAAAGCTTTGGGTTTGCCCTCTCAGGGGTAATGTGCACTTTCTAACAATAAATGAGACATACCTATAGACATTTAGCTACCCAAGGAGGTGATTTGAACTCAAATGTTTAGCTATGACCCAAAAACTATAGTATTTTCACCATCTTTAAGACACTATCAAACAATTACCTATAGTTTTTTTTTTCCGTAGTCACAATATTCTCCTGTATGAGGATGGTCATGCAGTAGTTGCCGATTTTGGAGGTAAGGAGTTTTTATGAAACACTTATAGATTAACCCCAAATTCTCTAAAACTAAACCTGTGCTGACTGAGAGGATCCTGTGGAATTGTACTTAAGGCAGGACTTTTGTATAATAAGGTGTGTGTCCGTATTGGCCTGAGAGTAATTCTTTTTCTTCCTCTGTTTCAGAGTCTCGATTTCTGCAATCCCTGGATGAAGACAACATGACAAAACAACCTGGGGTTTGTTTATTGTTTTGTTCCACATAATTAATATCAAACATACAGGCAAGCACAGTTTAGGAGAAGAAGACACTGGAAGCAGTACTTAATTCTTATTTTGTGACATATATGGATGTATCTCTCAGACCATAGGATGTGGTCTCCAGACCTTGAGCCTGGGGTTCTGTTTTTATTCTCACCCTACGGTCATGTTTAAAGCCTGCTCAGCCTGGCTCTATGGAGCTGAGGTAGAACCAAGCTAATGCAGTTACATATCATGCACAGTAACACACTGACTAGATTTTGCAAGCCAAAAGTTTTTCCTGGCAGATTACCAATTATTTTATACAGTGATGGAGGCAGGAAATAAGGAAACAAAGGAAAATAACCATACAAATACAGGAATAAGTGCTTGACTGAGGAAGTAAACACTGCTAATGTGTGATTGCTGTTTCCTGGTGTGCAGAACCTGCGCTGGATGGCCCCTGAGGTGTTCACCCAGTGCACAAGGTACACCATCAAAGCCGACGTCTTCAGCTACGCTCTGTGCCTCTGGGAGCTGTTAACAGGGGAAATTCCATTTGCTCACCTGAAACCAGGTAACATGCTCAATTAATTAATATTTTAAATTTCTCTAAACTAGAGAAGTAGCTACACCATGTAATTTTAACCAATATCTTACTGAAGTGTGTTATTAAGTGCTAAGATATTGCAGTCAGTGAAAAGCACAGAACTAGCCTACCTAGGTCTAGGACTAGGAACAAGGCACTCTGACTGCAGGCTTTTTTGTCTCTCACACGGGTGTTGGGATTGCAGAGCCATTCCTTGGTACATCTCCTTGTGTACCTCAGGACAGCACCCACAAACCAGGAGTACAACAGCAGAGCAACATTTCCAGGGCTGCATTTGGCACTCCTGAGGTTCTGACCCCTGGATGTCTGACAGGAGTTGTTAGAGGTCATGAGCACTGCAGGACGTGGTCGGAGCCAGCGTGGGTAAGGAGGGAGGGTTCAGCCCCCTCTGCCAGTGAGACCCTCACTGCTGTCTGACCCGTGACCAGCGGTGGGCCTGTGGCCATGGTGATGGGCATCTTGCTCTGCTCTCGGTCGGACTGGAAAAGCCTCCTTTATCCTCCAGCCTCCATCCAAGCTCCTTTATTCGTAGGCTGGATGGCTCAGCGTTTCCATACCTGCGGGGTGTCTCAGGAGTGGGTAGGCGCGTTCCTGGGGCCCGTGTGCCCCGGGTGCTAACGGGTGTCCCTGCGCTGTCCCTTGCAGCGGCGGCGGCGGCGGACATGGCCTATCACCACATCCGCCCGCCCATCGGCTACTCCATCCCCAAGCCCATCTCCGCCTTGCTGATGAGGGGCTGGAACGCCTGTCCTGAGGTGAGTGCCTCCGGCAGCAGGAGATTGGGCACATTGCTGTGGCTGATGCCCCCAAAATCGCACTTTCTGTGGGAAGGGTCACTGCAGAAAGCGCCCAGGCAGATAATGCCTAATCTAATTGTTACAGAAAAAGAGATGATTTGCAGTTAAAGTTCATATGTACGCACGTCTTCATGTTGTAGCTCAGCACTGAACTTGCAGTTTTCATCAGATTCCCAAACAGACTGACAGCTATGCCATGAAATTTGGAGAGGGGAAATTCTGGGGACTGTGACTCATCCCTTCCCTGTGTGTCAATCTAATCACATCAGATCTGCCCCCTTCCATTTTTAACCCAGCTCTGGTTTTCCTGTTGTGTTCACAGGGGAGACCAGAGTTTTCAGAAGTCGTCACAAAGTTAGAGGAGTGTCTGTGCAATATTGAGGTAAGGACCTGGCTCCCAGCAGGGGAGGTCTGTGTGTGTACAGGCAGGTGGGAGTGCAAGTGGGGACAGGGAGAGTGGCAGCAGCTGAGGACAGCGGTGGCTTTGGAGCGGCTGGAAAAGTCCAAGGAAAAGTGGGATACGACTTATGAGAGAGAGAGAGATGAGAAAGGACTTGTAAACATGCCATAATGGTACCTTTATTTTTTTTTAACCCAGTTAATGTCTCCAGCCTCCAGCAATAGCAGCGGGTCCCTCTCTCCCTCCTCCTCCTCGGACTGCCTGGTGGCCCGGGGCGGCCCCGGGCGCAGCCACGTCGCCGCACTGCGCAGTCGATTCGAGCTGGAATATGCCTTGAACGCGCGAGCGTACGCTGCCTGGTCACAGGGGTGCGTACGAGCCACCGCGGGGCCCAGGGGAGGCAGAGGGGCTCTGGAAGGCTCCCACTGAGGTGACTGAAGGAAAGAAGTAGGCCCTGCTGCTGGGAGGTGGCGTGGCAGGACCAGGAGAGAGCACCGCCGGACCTGTGCCATCACCTGTGCCCATCACAGAGCCCAGGCTGCCACTGGGAGGGCAGCGGGGGAAGGTGAAAGTGTCCTTGCTGAGAAGGGAAGGGACAGATGGACAGACAGAAAGACAGACAGAATCCAGAGCCTTCCAGCAGGTACAGAGGCAGGAGACAACTATGTAAGGAAGAGTCTCACAGGGGTTTGTGGGAGTGAGCATTGCTGGGACTGTTCCTACCCGGGTGCATCCTAAAAACTGTGTATCACTCATTTCATGCCCACAGAACTGTAAGAAGAACTCCTGATGTTTTTTAAGGCAGGGACACAGATGGGTTCTCTATATTATTGTACCATTAAGTAAATGCCTGAGGTGTTCTACCCTACCAGTGGGAGAACTGATATCAAGGACAAACATAGCAGCTCTCATCTCTAGGATCAGGGATGAACAACGTGTTGGCAGGACAGTGGATTTGGTCCATGACTGGAAAATAATTCCACAATCTTCCTTGCCTGAGAAATGTATTGCAAATGTATCTGCACCTTTTAGAAGTGACACATAAAATAGGTGTCAATGACCCTGGGCTGATGCCTGGAATTGCTTCCAAGATGGCAATCCAGAGACATCTGTGAAGCCCCAAATGGGGCATTTGAGGGCAGTTGCTCTGAGAAGGGTAACTGAGTGCCAGCCTGACTGGGGGTCATGGTCTCGCTTCATGGCTTATTCCTGCTTTTTGTTTACTGAACTGCTGTGGCAGGGCCCCAGGCTGATGTCTCATGGTACTGTCCTTTCCTTCCACTCTGGAAAAAAAGTTCTTGTGGTCTGGAGATGTGCCGTCATCAGTCTTCCCTAAACTGACACCTCCTGTTTCCATTGCAGCACTGGGCAGCCCCCTTCCCAGGGCCTGTCTCTGGAGGACATGAGAAGGAACTTCCAGTACCCACCCGTGGACAAAAACGGTGAGCTCCTGCCACGTGCTGCCCGAGCTCACAGAGCACTGCCCCCGGTGACTCTGCTGGCACGGAGGGAGGGGCCGGGAGCACCGCTGCTGGGCCGAGCTCAGCTGACGCTCTCTCTGCACCTGGCAGGGTACGTGTCGGACCCCCTGAGCACCATGAGGTTCCACTCCTGCGGCAGCAGCGGCAGCTTTGAGGACAGCAGCTGAGGGAGGGAC
The DNA here is from genome assembly GCA_013389985.1 of Dryoscopus gambensis. NCBI lineage: Eukaryota > Metazoa > Chordata > Aves > Passeriformes > Malaconotidae > Dryoscopus > Dryoscopus gambensis. The sequence goes on along the minus strand of WEIT01012289.1, from coordinate 177,413 downwards.
CGTCTACCTGCCGCCAGCCTGGTCATCAACCTGCAGCCCTGGCTGCACCACTGAACCCTGAGTGTCACCCTGAGACCCCTGGACTGAACAGCTTTAGTGTTGATGACAAATACCCCTGTCCTGCATTCTGCTTCTGCATTTCCCTCAGCTGACCTGCCCGAGGGCTGGGTTCGGTGCTGTGCTGCTGTTCTGTATGATGGCAATGCTGCATTTTCACCTTGGGCACTGATAATACAATGAGATGAAAGTAAAGGGACATCAGTTACGTTCCAGAGCTCTGAGGCAGGATGCCCTTAGCTTGGATGGCCCTGAGGCAGGGCGCTGTCAGCCCACCCTTGCTGGGAGGTACCTGAGAACCATCCCCCCCATCCCCAATAAGACAAGGAACAGCTTGCAAGCCTCACCTCCATCCACCCACTGCAGGGGCTCAGTTGTTCCTGCTCATGGGTTCTGAACCAGTCCTGGTTTGTGTTTGAGTTCCCCACGGCCCCAGACACATCCTGTGTCCCATTTCCTGCTCCGTGGGTTGATGCAGCTCCCCAGCACAGCAGCCCTCCCACAGCTCATCAGGGCCCTGACCTTTGGGTACTGTCCTGCTCACTGAGAACACGGACATATTGGGATGCCCACCTTCCCTGAGCTCCTCCAGACATCTGTGTTTTCTTATCCACTTCGTTTGCTTTGAGGGATTGTTTTCTCCCAAGAGTGTAAGCTTTCCTTCAGTTGTTTGCTTACAAAAAGCAACACAGGAACTTCAAAACAAACTTTTAACCATAAGGAAATTGTGTAAAATTGTGTCACAAACATTAACACAGTGCAAAGTGGCATTTTTGACTTGAAGTAAACATGTGTCAGGATGCCATCATGCTGGGAGCCCAGTGCCACCAACAGGCCCTGCAGCAGAAACTCTGACCATGGGGCATTAAAAAAGAGAATAGAGGCAGGGTAGCACAAGTTGAACTCCTCCTCTAGAAGCAATCACAGAGTTAATTGCACTGTTATTTTCTGGGGTCTTTTTTCAAATTAACAAAATTTACCTGTAATACTGTACATGTGGACAAGGCAGAGCTGCCTTCCTGGCTGAGTGGGAGTCAGTACTTGCCACTGCTGGGCAGAGTCCTGTGCCTGTCACTGAGGATGTTGTTTTCCTACAGCCATGATCCCTGAAGCAGGTGTGCAGTGAGGCCTTGAGCACTGAGATAGACATGAACTGCGACTGCGTGGTGGGCTCTGACAGTGCTTCTGACACACCTGCCATGACTTCCATAGTCCTGAAGCAATAAAAATGGGGGAAATTTCACTAAGCAAAGCTTAGAGGTCATTTTCCATTTGTTTTGCTTCACTTGCTGAAAAGTTGAATGGGGAGAAGCTGTAAGTGCAGCTCTGCTACAGCTCTCCCACCACTGGTCCACTGGGCTCCTGTCTCAGGTGCGGTTCCATTTACACCAGCAGCTGCTGGGACAATGGAAATGTCAGAATAAATACACAGGAAAGCCTGGGATGGGGCTCACAAGGAGACCTGCTGGACCCTGTCCGCAATCTCCTGGCCCAAGAAGTCACGAGATTTCCATGGAAGGGGCTGAACAAGAGGAAATATAAAGCTCCAGCAAACCACAACAAAACAACATCCAGATTTATCTACAGCTGGAGGAAATCTGTTGTATTCTTTCTAGAAATACAAGCAAGCTTGGCAGTTTGCATGCTGTGATGGAAAAGGGGCAGAGCAGAAGGGAGGGGGTGCATCTCAGATGCTGATGGAAATTCCCTACCTGACTCTAACTGGCCAGATGATGATCTGCTCCATGTGGCACAGCTACAGAAGCACAGGCAGGGAACAGGCTGAAGGAGGGTGGGCAGAGATTAGGTCTCATTCCTTGGTCTAGCATTGGCCAGAAACACCAACGGTGCAGAAAGGATCCATTGTCATATCTGAAAAATCATTCAGCGCTAAGATTCTTTTTCAACAGGATTTTTTTTCCTCACAAATATCTCTGCATTCTGTCTTTTTCCCTTGCTTAAAGTAGCCATGCAGTGACTCTGCATTTAGTGACTGGACCTGGAAACCAGAAACTAAACTGGATTAGAGAAACAAAAATGGAGCAAGGAAGGAGACTTCACGTGCATTAATACCTCTGTGTACTCACTGATACCTGAGCTGCTGGTGTGATCCCTGAGCACCTTCTCAGAATACATCCGAGGGGAACACATGGAAACAACAAAAAAAAATCAGAAGGCAAAACTTTTTTCGTTTAAAAGGCTCTTTACAAAGACAAGTGCTTGCAAATAATTTCAATACTAATTAAAATTACTGGTTCCTTGAAGGAAACAATGTCTTAGTTAATTGCTCTCTATAGAAGGAAATCAGGCTCAGGGGGAAAACGTGTTTCGTAGGAGTGATCAGTTAGTAAAACAAACAAAAACTCTGAAAAATGTAAATGAGTAGAACATGTTCCAAAGCAGTTTGTGGGAATGCAAGTAGCCTGTGCTGTTCCCAGAGAAGCCTGAGGAGCCCAGCACACTGAAATATTTACCAAGAATGAGATACCAAGAGGATTCTTACACTGCTTTGGAAACCTACCAGTGCCTGGAAGCTGTAGTGATAGTCTAAACTGTTTAACATATCAGCAATAGGTGATCTAGATTAAAATAATCTGGCATCCAACCAGACAAGGATTTGGACAGCAGCCAGAAGTGAGCCCGGCATGCCTGCATCAGGTCCCAACATCCCCTGGCACACCACAGCACAGGACAGCCAGCACAGCGCAGGACTGCTGGCACAGAATGGCACAGGACAGCTGGCATGGCATGGCATGGCATGGCATGGCATGGCATGGCATGGCATGGCATGGCATGGCATGGCATGGCATGGCATGGCACGGCACAGCCAGCATGGCACAGCACGGGATGGGACAGCACAGCTGGCTCAGCACAGAAGGGCCACCTCAGAGGCTCAGCACAGAAGAGCTGCCTCAGAGGCTCAGCCCCAACGGGCAGGCAGAGGGTCTGGTCATGTCTGGTTTGTACAGCTGAGCCCCAAAACTGCTCAGGCAATCCCCAGCCTGGAAACCCACCTTGCAGCCCTTGTTTCGGACAGATGGGTGAGCTGCCAATGCTGTCCACACCTGGCATCCAAGGTGGTGTCTGGGAGTCACCATTCCTCATCTCTGCCAGCAGTGGAGGGCTGGGTGCCCAGTTCCAGGAGCTGGACTTTAAACTTTCCCCATCCTGTGTCCTCAGGGCACAGCTGGCATGGTTTTGAGCAGATGAACTGCATCTCCGCAGCTGTGGAATCTCACCAGGTTCCAGCTGTGTGACACACGTCTGAGGCACAGCATTAGCAGCCAGTGACAGGCAACTGAAAATACCTGACACTTCAGGGAGTTAAAAAAGCCTTCCTGATGAGCCAAGAGTGAGTTTTGCCAGTGGCAAACACTGTTGGATAGTTAGCTTTGCTCACATATGCTCACTTTATTAATTAGTCTTTTTTTCTTTGTGCTACACATCTTGTTTTTCCCTAAATGCAATCTACTTTTCACTTTGAAGTTAATTACTAATTAGCACCATATAGGAAGGCAGAAAGGACCATGGCAAGCATTTCCAAATCTATACAATTATCCATTTCCATGGTTTTGTTTATTACCAAACTTCTGCCTGCTCAAATGACAGGGACACTAATGTTTTGGACGTCCACATACATGTTCCTAACAACAGGATTCTTTCCCTCAACTGTTACAATCACACACGTAAGTGTCACTTTTAAGTATTTCAAGAATGTTAAATAATGAACTGTGACCATTCCAGTTCCTTACAATCACACTGCTCTGTTCATCAGGGCCTGCTCTGATGCCCTGGGTCTCCTGCAGCCCCAGAGGGGCTCGTTTCCAGGGACTCCCTGAAAAGGCAAATCCCTGCATCCCTCTCTGCCTTTGCTCACCTGTAGCCCTGGAATTTCCACCCGTGTGTCCGAACACCCAGGTGCGGCCACACCTGCAGCCCTGGGCATGAGCTTTGCAGAGTTACCTGCACAGGGCAGCTTTAGTGGCACAAACACTCAGCCCAGCATCAGTCAGCCCACTGGCAAGCAGAGACAGACCCTGAAGCCCAGGCCCTGCTGCACTGGCAGGGGTTACTCCTACCAGTTAAACCATTGGCACAAAGTGAAGGAGCTGCACAGACTGGTACAGGTATTTAATAGACCTGAGTGAACGTGCAGGTGTGGGTATGTACACAGAAAACACAACCCTCTGAGACAGTCCTTAGCACAAATGTGGGCAGACTGAATGTACAAATGCAGCCATCTCTAGTACAGGAACATTGCTGGGAGGAAACACACAGCAACCACTTGATCACATTTGAGTTTCCAGTTCCACGTATATTGATCTGAAGTGACTCACAGCACCAATCCACCCAAAATTCTGCTCATTCCAGCATCTTTTCCCTACTTGAAAACGCAGTTACAGTCCCCCACTGTGTGGGGCTGAGTCTGCTGCACCCACCAAGCTTGAAGTGCCTAGAGGCTGCTGCATACCCAGCCCCAGGTGCCTGGCCCAGAAGGGTCTAAGGGGGCCCCAGTGTTGCCAGAGGTGCAGCAGAGCTGAGAAGAGCCTTGGGCAGCAGAGATGGGCAGCCGGCACCAGGCTGAGACAACTCTAAACTGACCACCCTCCTGTCAGCCTCAGCTGAGGTTCCGTGGACCACTCCTGAGTGACTCCAGCAAAAGCAGAAGGCCAGGCTTTATGCACTTACAAATACTTGTCAGAATTTGTTCCGATTTGACAACTTTCAACAATATTTCAAATGCCTTGAAGTGTGGCCAGCAGCAAGCCTGGATCCCCAGCGAGGGGGGAGCCCCCACACGGCTCCTGGCACAGGGGCCACTGTGCATGCAGGAGGGCTCCCTTCCCCTAACACGGGCCAGGGAAGTTCCCAGGCTAAAAGCCCTGCCCGCCTGCATGAGCAAGTGGTGCCTGGCGGGGGAGAGCAAGTTCCGTCAGTCCAGTATTTCTCTGGTTTTCGAGGAAAACAAGCAAGACAGCTGTGGAACAATCCTTGTGATTACTGTCTCCGTCATTCCAAAGGAGTGCTGTTTCCTGGGCTGGCAAAACAAGCTTGTTTCAGTTGTCTGCTGCACGCTGAGGAGCTGCTCCAGTGAAACGTGACAGGAGGTTGTGGTACTCAAAGAGAAAACAAAGGAGTGACATCCCAGCCAGCACAAACCCGCAAGGTGAGTCCATGTTGCAGGACACAACACTGAGCAGCTGCAGAAAGAGCTCAGAGCAAAGTTTCTTCCCCATCCAGAGGCTGCTCCGAGGACACGACGACTAGGTCTGGGTTTGCGCCGTCCTACGAAACAATGACCAAACGCCAAGAAAACGTGCTGAACTCGGAGCTACTGAGGTACTGCTGTGACATCCCCCACGAGGAGAGCCAGAGTAACAGGGAACCGAGTGTTGCCAGGGCTCACCCAGCGCCACCAGCACTGCGACACGCTGGGTGCGGGGAGCTGCTCTGCACGGCCGGAGGGGAGAGAGGGCGGAGGGGCTGTGAGAATTAGTGCCACAGCAGCGGGATTTGCACGGGACTTTGGGAACAGGAAAGAACGCAGAAGCCGCGACCCAAAAGGAGTTATCATCCCCTGACCCAGACACCATCAGCAGACATTAAAGGAATGGGTAAGGAATGGAACGAGGTGGCGCAGCCTCTGCTGGGGACTGCTGGGGGCAGCGGCTGAGCCGCGCAGGCCTCACCTGGCGGGGACTGCGGCTCCTGCCGCCCGCCTCAGCGGCTGCCGGGA
>WEIT01012289.1:151405-171081 GCA_013389985.1 Dryoscopus gambensis | reverse complement strand
CGGACTCCCGGGCCCGGCTCCCGGGCAGCCCCGGGGGCGGCAGCGCCGCCTCGCCCTCCTCCCCCTCCCCGGGAGACCTCCCCTTCCCTCTCACTTCTCCACACCTCAGCCACCCCTCTGCCCCAGCTGCCGGCTCCTTTGAACCTGCTGCTCCATCTGTGGCCTCCCCTTCACCTCCCGGGCCCGCTCCGGCCGCCCCTGCAGACCCTCCCACCACCTCTCCTTCGGGTTTTCCTTCCACTGCTATCTCCGTCTCCGCTTGGCTGCCCGCAGACGGGTTTCCATTCCAAAGTGCTTCTGCTGCACCCTCCTTCTCCTGCACTGCCAGCGTCTCCTCCACCTGTGATGACCCTTCAGTGGCCGGATCCCCCCGAGCATCCCCCAGTGCCCCTAACCCAGGTGCCACTTCCAGTACAGGACCCTTGTCAGGTTCCACAGACTCCTCCACTCTCCGGAGAGTGTTCCCTCTCACCTCCCAGGCCGGAGCACTCTCAAGTGCTGCTGCTCCTGCGACAGCTTTCCCCATCTCCATCCACTCTTCCCCTGACGCTTTCAGCTGGGAAAACTCACTTGGTTTTACAAACCCTTCCCCTCCAGGCATTTCTTCTCCTGTTTCCATACCCCCTAGTGCTTCCCAGAGAGCCCCAGGTTTCCCCACAGCCTCTTCCCCTTCAGAAGTGTCTTCTTCAACAGCCTCTTCTCCTTCAGGGCCAACAACTCTGGCAATCCCATCTGCTGCCACATCGGCATCCTCCACAGCCTCCCCTCCCTCTGACACAGCCCCCACCACAGTGCCCTTCCCTGCAGACCCTCCCTTCCCTAGGGACTCCCCTGCCTCGGGCACTGGCTCACCCACCTCCTCCTCTGCTGGGGGCCCTACCACTCCGTTGGGGCCTTCCTCTGCAGCCTCCTCCTCCTCCTCAGTGATCCCCCCAGCCCCCTCCTGCCCCTGGGTCACAGCTCTGTCTGCCTCCCATCCTGGCAGTGCCCCAGCTGGCCCCTTTCCCCCAGGTGCCAGCTTTCCCAGTGCCACCTCGCTCCCCATCCCCTCCACCAGCACCTCCTGCTCCCCAGGTGACACTTCTGTGCCCAGTTTCCCTGCCTCCTCTGTCCCCTTTCCTTTGGGATGTTCCTCTGCCACGGCGCCTTCCTCAGGTGCAGATTCCTCCAGCGCAGCCCCCGTGTCTGCCTGGGGCAGCGAGTCCCCCGCCCGTGCAGCTTCTCCTCCAGCCTCTCCGCTGCCAGCATCTCCCTCAGCAGCACCGTCCTGCTCCAGGGCCTGTCTCTGCCCTGTCACCTGCTCTTCTTGTGCTGCTTGTCCTGCTGTCTCCTGCACATCAAGGCTTCTCCTCCGTTCTGCCAAGAAACTTCCATCTGGTGCTATTAGGAAACAATCAAACATTGGTTTACTCAGCACCATGTCAGTGCTACATGCTTTACAGGGTTAGTGTTAAGTTTCTGCCCAGCAATGAAGGACATCAGCCTGGGCACCCAAAGAGAACTTGATGTGCTGCTTCTCATCACAACCCTGGGCTCTGATTATGTCTTTAGTACTGCTGTTCTGGCATCTGGCATAAAGAATTTAAGGAAGAATGTTGATGCAAAGCGACTCATGCCAGTCCTGCCTGCTCTGCCTCCCTTCCTGCCTGCAGGGAGCTCGTGTGTGTGTGTGTGTGTGTGTGTGTGCGACACCTATAAGCTCGACAGTGACACTCAGAAAGTCAGAAACAGGTGGCAAGTTGCTCATCTGAAGTATGCACACCAAGGAGGAAGAACACTCAGCTTCCTGTGGATTCTGTAATTACACCAGGGAATTACACAGGGTTGACTCCTGCCCCTGGGAACCAAGGCATTTCCCAAGGAGCCTGCACACTACCTGGAAGCACATGGAACCTCACTACATTCCTGCTTTCCACAGCTTTTTTCCTGACTCACAGTTTTTTCATGTCCTGGATTCTTCTCCTAGAACCATCTAACTTCCAAAAAAAGCATTAATTATACATGACTACGGATGCCAGCTAGACGTCACCTGATTTTTTTACAAATTACGAAAGAAAAAAAGCACAAGGAGACTTTGATAGTCAAAGGAAAGGGAAAGGGCAAACACTTCTGTTAAAAGACTTCAGGTGAGTAAGATTTAATCCTTGTCCCTGACTGACAGCCAACCTTACCTCCACTGGCATCATGCTCTGTACTTGCTGCGTTCTTTTCTTCCTCACTGGCACACGAATCACCAGGTTCAGGGTCAGAATTCGCAGGATGATCATTTATAGTTGCTTTTGCTATTTCCTCGTGGACTGGTTTGCACTCTTCAGAAACTATCACAAAGAAAACACGAAGCAAGAAAGAGAAACCATTAAAGAGCAAAAGGGGAGTAGAAGCCATCCAGCCATCTCAGCTTTAAAATGGTTTAAAATTCATTTTTGGACAAATCCTTACACTTGAAACACTAGCAGAGAAACACCAAGCCAATGTTAGACTCCAAGGGGATATTGAGCTCACAGCAGCACGGAGTATTGCAGCAGCCTGAGGAAGTACAGCGACCCCCATGCTGCACCAAGAGTGAGTACGAAGGCAAATACAGCAGCACAGGCACGCAGAGCTGTCCAGAGGGACTGTACTCACCACCTCCTTCCTCACACCAAAGAGGCTCTTCTGTGCCATCCTCCATGTTCACCACCCTGCTTTCCCAAGGCACTGGAAGACATTTCTCTTCCTCATTCATGTTACTTTCACCTGACCCAGTCTGTTTGAATTCCCCATTAACCTCAGGATTTTGTTGCTGCATTGCCATTATGTTTTCATGAAAAAATCTACTATCTTCCCTTGCTGCTAGATCTTCTGGTTTTATCTTTTCTGCTTCATCTATTATTTTCTTTTCCAGTGCAGAAGTCTCCTGATTTTCCTCCATTCTGAGCAGTTTCTTCTCCCCATTCTCATTTCCACAGTGTACATGTGCTGCGCTATCAGTTGTACTTTTGATAATGCACTCCTCTTTGCCATTCACATTGCCTGTCATCGTTTCAGCATCAGAGTCAGTCTCAGTGCTGCACTCAGTGCTCATGGATGAGACAGAGTCTGCAGGCCTCCTCTCTGAAAACGGCAAACAGCACTTCAATTTAGTATTTGTCACTAAACATCTGCATTCACTGGGCACTCACAAAGGGACACAATCCCATCCAATAGCATTCTCTGAATTACACCATCTGAGGATATCGTGACAACATTCCAGTAAGTGTAAATAGAAGAACATTGCCCAGATGTATGAAGTATTTAAATGAAAGCCATTTAACATGGAGGTTTTTTTCTGATAATGGAAATAAACCAAGTAGTTCTATCAATCACACAGAAATACACCTCCAAATGCACCTCTAAATATGGCTCAGACAGAGTTTAGCATAGACTCTTGAGCTTCATTTGATAAAGGACTTGAACCACAGCAACAATCCCTCAGTGCCCTTCTGTTAACTCACTGAATATTAGAAAGATCTCCAAAACCCTGTGTAAACCCTTCAGGTTGAACTGGAGATGAAGTTCACTGTCTCCTCTAAAAAAGCATACAGACATCATCATATTAAATTCATAAAAGGAAAATTTGAGGGGAAAAAAGGCATTAATTGTTCACCTAACGGTGAGCTGAACAGCAGAGCTGCCTGCTGCACAACCTAGCTGCTGTCCACAGTCTTCATGGGTTCAAGAAGAGATTGGTCTAACTCAAGGCAGAAATATACAGCCAGGCTTAGTAAAAGGTGTCAGAACTATAATCCATGCAGAAGTGCAAGTTCTGAAAAACATGCTGCACCAAGAAACCTGGGACCCCTCAGAAGGTGTAAGGGGTCACAGCTTCTCACATGTGAGTGCCCTCAGACAGGGAGGGCTGTCCTGCCGGGGTTCCTAGAGCCAGCCTGCTGCCTGGCTCCATCTCCATCCCGGCACCCAAACAGCTCAGCAAAGGCCGTGCTCTCGCTGCCAGGGGGCTGCCTGCATTTCAGTAGCACATGTAGAACTAATAACAGATAAAACAGCTGCCTTTTACCATTTCAGAAGGAATGGCATAGGTTTCCCTATGCAGACTCAACATATATACTGGACACACACAAACTGTAAAACATGCATCGGGTCAGCTTCTCTAAGCCTTGTTATGAACAAAACTAACCTTGTTCATCATCCTCAGAGTCCCTGTCAGAATATCCACCACTTTCATCTTTCTCACTGCCAGAGGCCTGCAGTGCCTTCTGGGATGAGGTTTCACTCTCCTTTCCATAGTCTAAATTATGGTTTTTATCATCTGAGGATGACTCTGACATTCCATTCGTTTGATCACCAGTCTGTCCCTCTTCATTGACTTCTTCATCTGCTTCAAAATCTTCATCATATTCTAAAAAGAAGAATTGTACTTTGAGACAGGAAACAGAATTCACAATTAATAAAATTCTTTTGAAGCAAACAGACGTTAACTTCATAATCTCCGTTTGCCCTTGAATTTGCTCAGTCTTTTTAAAGCCATGAGAGCATCTAAGACCACAGATAGGAACTGTAACAGCACATTATCATAAAAAAGCATTGTGTTCTTCATAGAGTAGCAAAAATGCAGCAAAACTACTGATTGATGCACCAAGTATGATTAACATATTAAAAATAAACAAAATTACTAGCCATGGAAAGTACTAGAAAACTTTAGAGCTGGGCAAACTCAGAAATTAAATGTAAGAATCTCTTATTACAGGAGAAAAACTGGTTGTGATGAAAATAAAATTACAAGCAATTAAGAAAGCTGGAGAAAGGTAATATATTGTAGTGCAAAGTGCAATAAATGTGTATTGACATGGCTAAATAGCAAAGAAGTGTCTTATAAGCTCCGTGAATTTAATGAACTCCAGCCGAAAGGCACTGCAGAGGCACTCTGTTATCACACTGCTCTAACAGGCTCCTTCAGGGCCCAGGGGAAAACCCAGAACAAACAATGCCTGCGCAGAATTACCGCTGTTATATCCACATTCTGGGTTTCAGCCAGGCACTAGCCTGACAAGCTGTGACATCTGATAGATCATAGACTAAGCTGAGCTGGAAGGGATCCGCAAGGACCACGGAGCCCAGCTCCCAGCCCGTCGCTGCACTTTGCTTGGCTCTGTAGGTAAAGACCCCCTTCATGCAGATGCATTAGAGAGGACTCCCCTTCCCCACCGAAGCTGCGCTGTGCACATCCCCGGTGGCAGCACACAGAGGTGTCGCGATTCCCACCTAAACTCCAGACACTCCACTGCTACCGCGGGCTCCCTGCGCTCGCAGTGGCAAGGGAACAGACCCGCACCGTGCAGGCGAGCTGTCCTGCTGCCATACAAGCTGTCCCTTGTGGCCATCATCCCTCACCTCACCGATTTTATTGCTGCCCTCCTTTCCTTCCATCAGGGCTTTTAAGATACTGAAGTGACAGAACAGCAAGGACAGAAATGAAGAATTCCTGATGCAGAACCAGTTAGGCAAATAAACAATTACCAAGACAATGAGAACTAAGGGAATAAGGAGATTTATTTTTCTGTATTAAAAATCAATTGAGATTGCAATTGCAATTGCATTGTTGGCAGTGAAGCCTCCTTAGGCAACAGTCACAAGAGCAGTTCCTCCTGAAGGAAAAAGGCTTCATTAATCCCAAACACACATCTGGAGAGACTAACAAGTCAGCTGAGGAGTAACACTGCAGAACTGTGAAAGCAAGAACAGGAACAGGAAGTAGGAATTAAAATCTCTCTGTAAATGTGATTGCCTCTAAAGATGACTATGATAAGGAGTAAGTAAAGGCAGAGACTGAGCTCAAGGCCTCGTCTGTAGAGGAGTATGCCTTCCGCTAGACCAAGTTGCTCCAAGCCCCGTCTAACTTGGACTTGAACACTTCCAGAGATGGGGCAGGCACAGCTGCTCTGGGGAACCTGTGTCATTGCCTCGCCACCCTTCCTTACTCACTTTCTTGACTCTTGCAAACCATCTCATCCTGCTGCATGGCTGAAAGAAGCCCCTCTAATTCTATTGCCCATACAGACATCACCACATTTCTCATGCCCCAGTCAAAGCTAGAGGCCCACAGTCTCATACCTTCTCCAGAATCATCCTCTCCCATTTCTCACCCGCTGCTCATGCTTGGGAATACTATACCATTTTTACTGGTGTCTTCCTGACTGTCTTCGCTCTCCTGACTAGATTGGTTTTCCATTTCTTCTCTTCCGTACTTCTCTCCAGTCTCCAGCGTTTCCTCAACAGTTTCCACACTTGCTTCATGACCCGGTAAGGAGACTAACTCTGAACTTTTGCTTGATTTCTGCTCAGCACTGCTGTTGCTTGGCTCACTGTGCACAGCATGTTCCCAGGAGCACACATGCTTCTCCTCCCGGTACTCAATCTTCCTCCTGGGACGGTATAGCTTTCTGTCCAGACCCATCGCAATGATGCACCTATAAAATAACACAAATTGGGAAGTATCACATTTTTCTTCCCTTGAACAATGGAGGGAAGCAGACACAGTGAGTTCAGCTTGTTGTTAGCAATGAAACCAAGTACCCATCTGCCTCTGCACTACCACAACGACTCACATGGAGAAGCACCCTGAAACCCCTGAGAGCTCCCCTAACACAGATGCAGTTCTTCTTGAAGGAGAGTAACACTGCCTACACTTACAGGTGACAACTGACATACAAGCAGAACCAAAATTATTACAAGTGCCCATTAATCTGAAGTTGCACCAAGCATTGGCTGTGAAGACAGAACCACTGAGAAAGGCAGACGAGCTCTGAGTCAGACATGTTCTGGATGCAGATCCTGCTGTAACACACAGTAGAATGAGGGTTTGTGGGTAAGACTGGGGGGTTTCTGAATTTATCTGCTGGGTCTAGGAACTGTGGGGGAAGATTAGAAGTTAATAATTTTCAGCTTCTGTTCTGTTTGCCTACCTAAAAGAAACCCAAACGGAAAACAAAGTATTTTGAATGAGTTGTTGAGACTGCTCCTCTTGTTTAAAATGGAGTGATGTGCTCGCTCTCTCTTACAGTCAGGAGGCCCAGACAAGAGACCAGAGTTCCTAATCCTGATGGAACATTAACTGGAGACATGAAAGCCACCGTACACCACCCTACACCGTCCATGAGGGCCAAGACACCATGCTGTGTGTAGTACTTGGGGTCAAATCTGCAAGCAGAGGGTGAAACTGAAACTGGAACTTTTACCTTAGCTAATCCCAAGTCTCTCTGGGAAACCGTATTTTCTTCATGGACCATTATGTTTTAAAATCTCTTCCTCCCCCAAATGCTTTTTTAATGTAAGGTTTGGTTGCAATTCCCCTCACATTCCAGTTGACTCCAAACTACTGTGAAACATGCCACAGTCTTTCAGGCCAGAAATCTTTTTGTTTTGTGGGCACAAAACATAAACATGACCATTTCTGAAGAGTCCTACCTCTTAATGCATTGTTCCTGGTGTTTTTTTCCAGGGACCTTTGGGATTTTGAAGCACTTCTGCTGTACAGAAATGCTGGACCTTGGCCAGCAGAAAACTCTCAGAACAAGGCTTACAGCACGGTACAGAAATCACTGCAGCATCACCTCGTTGTGAGAGAAAGCCCTGACCCACCAGGGGGAATCAACTGGGACTTTTACTGGGAACCAGAGTGGGCATTCAATGTGCGTCATAGAGCAGAAAACAAACACAAGTCCACTTGGCCTGAAGGGATGTGAAAGTAGTTGTCATTTATGGGGAAAATCAGGTTAGTGGAGGTGGTTTTTAGTCATCAGATAAGGTTGGCTGGATTGATAAGAGGCAGAAAAGAGAGATATCACTAAGAGTAAGAGGGGAAGGGGAACAGAAAGGGGGAGTAACTCAGGAAGGAATTAATCCAATTTTTGGATACTATATTAAATTCAGAAAATTCACTTCAAATCTTTCTAGAAATCACAAAAAGCTGAGATTTGGGTGTTTCCTAAAATCTATAGCCACTATATCCATTCTGAATTCAGATGTTTTTCAACTCCTTTGAACATGCATTTACATAAATCATGTTCATTGTTAGACTGGAGTAAAAAAATGTGGTACAATAAGGTGGCATTTTTTTTCTTAGAATCCAGTCCTTATCTGAAGGAACAGAGTACACCTCTGTGGAGAGTCACTTGTTCCAAATGCTTGCTGCTCTTTTAAAAATTATTTATTAAAAGAACATAAAAGATTTTAAATTATCCACATATCCGTAAGTTTACTTGTCTGGCCTGAATTAACAATTACAGAAAAGGAAGATTTTATGAAAATTAAAGCCTCTTGGCAGAATCACAGCTGTTTGTCACAGCACTGACTTTTGCCCAAGACCTTTCTGCACAGATTTGGTTTCTGAACCATGGCAAACATTCGGTGCTGCCTTATTCTGAAGCGGGGAGGTATCACAACAGAATCTCACTTCAGAGGCAGAGCTGTTTAAAAACAAATTATCGCAAACAAAGCCTCTGGAAACCACAGCTAACTGAGCAGCATGCTCTGTACATATTTCACTGCCACTTTGGCCACAGACACGGGGGTGGCAGGCGTGCCCCACCCCACAGCCAGCGCCCCGCGCTCAGCCACCTCCGGCACAAACAGCGTCCCCGCCGTGCGCACACCAGCGGGGCTCAGGAGGCACGGGGAGCCGGCTGTGCTGGCACCCCGGGGTGTGAGACCCTCACAGGCCACCTCCATCCTGCACATTCCACGGGGCACTGAGAAACAGAGCAGGCTCTACAGAGCAGGGTGGAGCCAGAGAGATGAAAGAAGAGAAGCAAATCGGAAACTCTCTCAAAACTAAGTCCTTGTGAGCAAAGTGTACTTGTGTCCATACCTGTAGCAAGGAAATGCTCCCTCCACATTGAGAACCCTGAAGTATCTGTGTCTGCATCGCCGGGAACGCCTCTGATGTTTGTACTCACAGCAACAGCTCAGCCTGTCAATCTGAATCCCGTTGAGAAAAAAGGTGAGGCTGAACGGGAAACCCTGGTGCCTCTTGGACACGAACTGGAAGATATCTGCAATGACAGAAAGAAAGGGTTCAAAGAAAAATAATACACTTCACTGTCAGCCTGTTGCATTTCCTGCATCTCAACTGCATCACCACAGCACCCAGCCCTCTATGGTTGGGCACTGGGGTTCTCAGGGCTGTTCAACAGTTGGTTAAACTCTACCCCTCCACACACACAGCCTTGGCTCTTGCCAGCCCCAGAATCCTAAGGTGGGATAGCTAGGACAAGTGTCACACTGTCAGTTTGGCCACTCACTGCTACAGTAGAACAAAGGCCGGAGCCTCCCAGCCATTTCCTGTGTCCAGGTTCCCAGAACACAATTCATCTTTTACTGGTGTGATGGAATTGCGCTCACATAAAAAGAGATGGGAACTGGGCTCCCACTATGTACTTTTCCTTCTGGAATAAGAAGCAGCATTCACTGATGTATTTTAGTAACTCAGATAACCCCTTTTTAAGGACAGTTTATTGCTACAACTACTCTATTAACCATATATCTCTATAGAAAATTAACCTAAGCCACAAGTATTTTGTTAAATCAATTCTCTAAATTCCTTCTACCGTCATTGCAAAAGTAATTGTAACCTCACTTTCAATTATGACCATAGATCCAGATTTAACATGGATGCAAATGGTATAAACATCCCTGAATGCATATATCTTGACCAAGCTGATGTCAGCTGATGACCATTCTGATGTCAGGGCAAAGTTTCAGCCAAATGTTGCCAGAATCAATATGAATTCTCTGACTCTATCCTTACCTCCTTCCATCAGTTCACCTTTATAGACACAAATGTTTTCTGTTCCACAGTGTTGCTGATAGACTTTGACTTCCTCCTTGTAATAACTGAGAGACACATTCCTACTCTTTCCTAGGTAGACCATGGTGACGACGGCGTTGCTGCATAACGGGGACTTGGGGAACCCTCTAGAATTCTGCAGCAGAAAATGCACAGAAATGCCTTCAGCTTCCAGCTTTGACAAGGGGTGAAAACAAAGCTCACATCTGCGCAGCACACACTTGAGGCTTCCAGGCTTTTATGACAAGTGCTGAGCTGATTAACTTAGGAAATGTTTGTAACATGCAGAGGGTCTGGGATATATTTCCAACTGAAAACCCAATGCATTGAATAGCCCCAAATTGCAGGGACCAGGTTCAATGATACACATCACCCCTCCTAGTCCTGGCTTCCTACAACTTTATTTACAGGAGTTAAAACTAGCTGGAGACAGTGTAACTGATGCAGTGCTCATACACCCAAGGCATTTCACAAACCCCTGAAATTCTAGTGCCAGCTACAGCCAGGGACAGGATCAGATTGACTGAAGTGGAAGGCTTCGAGTAACAGTTGCTACAGGTTGTTGTTCAGCACCTTTTTTCTCCCCAGCTGATGAAAAACACCAACTGTTTTAGTTTATAGAGACATGCATAGCAGTTATATATTTTAATAGTTATATATTTTCTTCATGCAAACTGGGTATGCACATCTTTCAGCATTAAGCAAACACACCAGTGAGGAAGGTGATGCACCAGCACATAGACAGAGACTACTCACGTTTATTAAAACTTGTTCATTGAATGCGGTGGTGGGACGAAAGCGCCTCCCCGCGGGCAGCCCCCCTCTGACGGCAGCGACGCGCCGGTCCCCTCTGTGCGCGCGGGGGGGCGGCGCGGGCACCACGCTCGGGTTAAGGACAGGCAGCTGGTACGGCGAGACCCCAGTCACGCGCTCCACTGAATTCATAAGCCTTAACTCACACCTTTCCCCCTGGAAAGACATTTTAACCAGGTGACACAGGGTTTGCAAAATCAGCTTCTGAGCGTATGGACCTGGCCGTGGTCTGACTGCTTGGTACGTTTAGCAACATGCATCCTTCTGAAATACTTCCTTAACTTGGGGCCTGAAATTTTGCTCACTAAAATATTTCTGTGCTAAAATCCTTTCTTTTAATATTTCAAGATTCATACTGCTTGACAATGTCACCCTCAGAGATACAGACAGCACTGTAAACCAAGCCCTGGCTGCAGCCCCACAGAGGTCTGATCTCAGACAGAGCCCTGCACAGCCCTGCAGCCCCGCTGCTCCCTTGCAGCTGAAAGCACAACCCCAGAGCAGCCAGTCACCCAGCAGAAACATCACTTGACATCAGTTATACAAGATGTGGTTTAAAATGCTGCTTCCTCATCTGAGTAGAGATTTAGTCCTCTTGCAGAATGAAATTAAGAGGACCAGGGCCCTGAAGAGCAAGACATCCCTAGTTCTGTAAACGCTGCATGCTGTGGCTCTGAGTTCTGCACCACATTCTCAGAACTTACATCTGATTTAGCTGTTTTGTCAGTTGTGAGCACTAAAGAAACCATTAAATCACCCAGAATTTGAGTAGACATAAACAGGACCAGCAAATTCTTAGAGAAAGAATCGTGACCATCCCGTTACACAGCAAATGCAGAGCAGAAGGGAGCTATTTACACAGTGTCTGCCAGCCAGTGGTAGCAGATCACAGTCCACTCCAAATCCCTCCCAGCCCATGGAACACACATCACAAAGCCAATTACATTATGTTTCTCTGGAACAGAAGCCAAGTCCAAATATCACTTGAAAGTAACTGCATATATAGCAAGACCATGTTTGACTCTCATCCTCATTCCCCCTAGTGTGACTTAGTAGAAGGAATGATCAAAAAAAAGAAGTTTTTTGCTACTTTGCAGCTGTAGATGAAGATGAAAACTTGTAGGACTTGCAAGTGAAAATATTCCTGAGTTACTGGAGTTAACCAGGTGTCTGACTCTCTCTACAAAGCACAAAAGCTACATAGAGGGAGAAAATTTTGTATGCAGAGAGATTTTATACCATAAAAGGTAAGTCACCACATTTTTCCTCACTGTGATCAAGAACTGGGCATTAGAACAGTAAGACAGTGTCCTGAAAATTGAGGGGAAGTGAAAAAGGAGAGTTTAAATAAAAGCTGATGCCATTTGAAAGGCATGTTCTCTGTCGTACACAGTTCTGGGAACTACAGTACTTAAACAATATTATAAAACTGTCCTTAAAATTATATGATTTTCAGAACGAAATACAGTCTCACCCTACGAGCAAACTGCTGATCATGTTCCAGTGCATGGCGCTTCTGTTTGGAAGCCTTTGGTACAAACCCTGCTGCAGCCCAGCCGTGAAGGGGCTGAAGGCGAGGGGGCTGCTGCATATTTCCTGGAGCTGTATTTGGTCGCAAGGAACTCTACAAAAGGAGAAAGAAAACAATGACAAAATCTCAGTGTATGGCTTCCAGTGCAGAGCAGCACCACAAAGAAAAAAAATAGCACTGATGAAGATATCTAGAACTGATGAGTGATTTCAGGTCCCTATACAACATTTTCTAGTCTGCCTCCAAAGAGCCAGACCCCTTTAGGCACCTCTAACTGACCATCCAAAACAACTCTTGGTCATAAATACAAGGTTTGCTACTGTCTCTTCACCACACAGCCTTGGAGCAAACACAGTGAACTCACAGAAACCGTAGCAGTGTGCTGTGGACTGCAGCACATGGACACAGAGAGAATGCACAGCAAAAACACACCTATTTTAGTTCAATACTCAGCTTTTTTCTGACTGTTCTAGTTCATGTTTTCCTTGTATACCCTTCAGAATACCAAGTTAAAATGTTAAAGCCTAACAGCACTGTTTAACTAAGGTTAACTCACCACCTCCAAGGGGGCAGGCTCCTCGGTTTGGTGCTGATAAGGAGAATGTCCACCACCATAATCAACTCCAAGTCCAGGTGCCCTCTATATGAAGAGAAGGTCATTCAGGACTTGAAAGTTTCTCTTCAATCTGCACTAATTATCCTTACTGATATAGAGAACCAGTCAAAACTGAGCTATATATTCGACCTTTGACTTTAGGCTTTAGTACCATTATATTTCAAGAGTATCTTAACATTCCTTCTTTGCTGTTAACAAAGACCAAAAGCCAGAGCTCTCAGACCACAGCCCTCTGAAATGAGCTCCAGTCTGATTTCATCCCTTCAGCTCTGTTTTCTAAAAGACCCCCACCATTTTCAGGACTTTACAACATGTGCAACCTTGTCTATAGCCCCTGTGTCCACTGGCAATGCTCAATATGCTGATACCAGCCTACCTGAGGTCATGAGGCAGCTAAAAGGGAAAGATTGAAGCAGACTGATCAGAGAGCAAAGTTTTTGGGGTTTTTTCTAGGTTCTGATATGCCATTCCTGCAACAGCAGCTTCTGGAGACTCCTCTTTAACACAACCCAGCAAACAGGAAATCAGCCTCAAGTAATCAAGGATGAGGCCCTAAGCCAGAATGATCCAGGCAGTGCGTGCTCTGTACCAAGGTCTACGTGCACACTTCCAGCTGTGTGTGCTGCCAGGACAGCCCATGAAACTCACCCATTGTGAACGACCAGCTCGTTCTCCAGCCACCAAAGGACTGAGCCCATTATGGTTCCTTGGACCCAGTGGTGGGTGTGGGGAGTGCATAGGGATGACATCTTCCAGCGATCCTCTGAGCTGCTCCACCTGAAAGAAAAGGAATTTACGTCTCTGAGGCACTAAAGCCAAAACCAGTGATGTCTGTCTCATTACGTCTGTCTTCCACTGGACAGCTGTGGCAATCAGCTGGCCTGGACCCGATCTGGATAAGGAAGGAAAGGAAATCATGGGAGAATGCAAGGGACAAGCAAAAAGACTTGTCTCCACCTCTGATTCATTTTCCTGCAGCTGCCTCCAACTGCTGACGTACCAGATTCAATTCATCTGCCTGTTTTTATGTATCTCACAGTTCTTCGTTTGTTTGAAGGTCTCTTTCTTTTTTAAATTTCAGTGCACCTGCCACTTCCCTGCTCTGACTGCAGCCTCTCCCTACCTTCTCTTCTCACCAAGGCAGTGTTGGGATGACTGCCCCACTGGAAACAGCCAGCTCTGTCTCTCACCCTCCCTTGCTCAGCCACCTGCCTTTCTCCTTTCCTTTCAGACGAGCGACTCGGATGAATTCACGGAACATATGAGGTGAGAATTAAATTACACCGCTGGCTGCAGCCAGGCTCCTGCATCCCAGCACGGC
This sequence comes from Dryoscopus gambensis, assembly GCA_013389985.1. NCBI lineage: Eukaryota > Metazoa > Chordata > Aves > Passeriformes > Malaconotidae > Dryoscopus > Dryoscopus gambensis. The sequence goes on along the minus strand of WEIT01012289.1, from coordinate 156,977 downwards.
AGCACAGCACATACAGATCAGGTGTCTGCAGGCGTCTTACTGAACAAAGCAGGTCTGGTTTACGTTCCAAAATTATCCAAGCCCAGGATCCCTTGATAGGGTGCCAGAATCGCTGCTTCCATGGGGTGACTTCCTACCACAGGAGTTCCATCAGCAAACAACACCTTTGCAATTTCCTTAGTGACCAGCGTCCTTCAGGAAGATCTCCTCCTCTCTTTACCTGATGAGAAGCAGCAACCTTCTCAAGGCACTCTTCTCAAAGCATTCAGGTTCCTAATACAGAAATAAAATGCTGAGCATGTTTCTGCCAAAACGAGGATGACTTTTCCCATATTAATTCAGGTGATTGCATGGGGAGAAGAACCATTGACTTCTATGGGATTTCCATGACTCTAACTACAGAATCAAGTTCAACCTAGAAGACACCCAAATGAAGGCTCCTAAAACCTCTTTTCATTACTCACATGCCAGTTCTGCCCAAATCCTGTGGAGAGGCAAACAGCCAAGCACATGAGCTCAGTGCTCAGCAGCAGTCAAAAGCAGAGAGGCTCTAGAATTACTGGGAGGAGAACATATCTTGAATTATTCATTCTGTTATGGTTCCCCATTTCAAAACAGAAATAGGAGAATGAGAAAAGGTAAAAAATAGCAACAGTAATCAGAAGCTTGGAATGGCTCAGGTAGGAAAAATTCAGACTGAGGACCTTCAGCTTGGAAAACTGAGAAGGAGTATGAAGAAGGTATGTAAAACCACAGATGCCTTGGAAAAGGAGAATATTTAATAACTTTTGTCATACCAAGAACAATGGAGCATCGAACAGACATATCAGACAGCATATTCATTAATTACTAGGCAGAAATGCAAGGAGGTGCCATTTCATGCAACTGATGATTAAATCACCCAACCAAGAACACGGTAGAAGAATAACTAGATTCAGAAGGAATTAAATGCATAAACGGAAGCTCCTGAACTTCTGGACAAAGGAAGAAGGAGATGTAACTTGGGGCAGGATCATCCTCTACTTGCCTGTTTCTTGTACTTTTCCGTAAGTGTCAGGGACAGAGCACAGGTCTCAGTGAATCACTGGTCAGGCTCATGGTTACTACTCAATACAGGCAAAACTGCCAGGTCCCATCAGCACCCAGCAGTGCTCAAGCCTTACCTTGATTTTCTGCATGCCCCCTTTCCTCACAGGATGTTCAAGTTTCCTTTTTATCTCCAGCTGATGATGACGCTATCAATATAAGAGGGAGAGAGATCTCATTACTGGGCATTATGAGGAGTCAGTGTATACAAGAACACTTGCTTCTGTCCTGCTTGTCCCATGCCTTCTCCCTGGCTGCTACCCTCATTGAGCCCTGTAAGAAAACTACTATAGATTGAATCTATTTGCATTTCACCTGCATATATTCACACAGGCAAAGGAACAACTGAGCACTGGTAAAGTTGTAGGAACCAACTCCATTCTTGATACACCACAGGAACGTGCACAAATTTTGTACTCAGACAATATATATAAACATGTTCAAACTGGTTTGTTTTTATTAGGATATTTTAAGCCAACTAGCCCTGTGAATATCATCTCATAATCTAAGGGCTGTCAAAAAGCAGTAAGGAAGCCAGGACAGGGCCTGCTCTCACAGTAGCATGGTTTGACAGTGAGAGGCCCATGGAGGTTTCATGTGGGGAATGTCAAGCACAAAGACTGTCCTTTTTTCCAGCGGGAAAGAGCTCTCCAGGGGAGCATGAGGGCACATATGGAAAACAGTCCCGTACAAGTCAGCAGCCCCTGGCTGTCAGCAAGGAAGCACCTGAGAAGGCTCACACATCCTCAGTAAGGGCATACCTCCATGTCAAGGACCTTACGAAATATGGCATCAGCCAAGCACTCCTGGATGTTCCTCTGGTGGTCCTTCCTCATGGCATTGAGACGGTATTCTTTCTCAGGTATTATTCTTCCACTCCTTGAGATCTGCCATACACAAATACAATGTTACTGAAAAGGAGAAGATGAAATAAAGTATGTTTTGAAATAGTAAAATTTCCCAGAGAACACTTCCTCCTCCTGGTTAGCTACCACCTCTGCCCTGCCACGGTGCTGGACTCACCTTCCAGCACAGGATTGTCTTTGACCCCATGAGCTCCACCACCCAAATGGAAGGAGCAGCAGCCACATTTCTAATAGCCTAGGGCTCAGCCTTACTCTTCACAGGCCACTGCCCAACAAGATGGAAAGGATTAAACACTTGACTCCCTACTGCACCCACCTGTGCAAGAGAGTTGTACCTAGAAGTGCACCAGTGTTTTTAAAAAAATGTTCAGCATATTCATCTTTACCAAATCCTTCAGTTTTCCATTAAATACTTTTGAAAAATAACACTGAAGCTATTTGAACAAGTCAAAGATATTTATGTTTCACAGTGTAAAAACCCTGAGTGAATGAATATGATGCTGCATATCTGCAAACTGAAAATCTCTGCAGAGGGAAACTCCACTGAACAAAAGGAAATATGGAAAAAAAGCATAAAAACATTCTGAATTGAATGTAGAATTGAGGAAAACTTTTCAGTCTCACCAGTCCTGATTTCTGAAGATGTCGTCTTATCCTGGCATTGCTGAAATATCCAGCCAGGTGTTTGTCTGTAAGACTGTTATAGGTTGCAAGAAATCTGCAATAAAATCAATGGAGATGTTTATAATCCCCTTGATGGACAAATTATTACAGTTTAAGTTAAACAGAGCTACCCAATAGTCTGCTACACAAAATGCTTCCTTAGTAAATCATCCCACATTTGGTCAGATAAATGCCCATTAGATTGTGTGAAAGCAGTATCTTGTGACCTCCTGGAAATTCACATCAGAAACCCATGACTTGTACATAAGGTCAAGAGCTCAGTGAGTAGCAGCACTGCCACCACCGCGGCATGGGACCGACAGGCCGGCCCTGACAGCCTCCTCCACGACCAGCTCCCACACCTGGAACCAAAAGCCCTGGCCACGGGCAGGACAGTGGTGTGCCTGCAGCTGGATTCTGGCGGCACAGACCCAGCTCTGGCCACTCTGCCAGGGGCCCTGTTGGTGGCAGGGACACCTTCCGCTGTCCCAGGCTGCTCCAAGCCCCATCCAGCCTGACCTTGAGCACTTCCAGGGATGGGGCAGCCACAGCTCCTCTGGGCACCCCGTGCCAGGGCCTCACTACAATTATCACAGTTACCAAAGATGAGAGCTTCAAAAAACTGAACCTCGGATGTGAAAGTTGAACAGAAAAACTGAAGCATCCATAATTAGCAGTTATATTTTTAAACTGCTCTTAGCACAACCATATCTTACTTCAGCCTCTGGAAAACAGGACAAATAAAGAAGTCAGTGGCACTAGGATGCAGTTTGTAATACTCTAAATCCCTTCACATTTGTACAGTTTACACACTCAGGTACATGTTGCACAAAATGTTCAGGCTGACCTTTGGGCTCTCTGGGCAGGAGGTTAGTTACACAAGAGACTGATCTCTTTTGTTTTCTTTGGCTGTGGATTTAAATGCTGCTGTGCCTCTATTACATCCCTTTCAGCTGGAAATACAATTCAGTTATATGTCTATTGCTACGCTGATCTGCCACACACAAAGGCATACTCAAGGAAAGAAAGTACAAATTTTTTTAAAGTAAAGAGATCATGGATTTACACAAATTTTATGTAGAGTTTCACCATTACCTCAAAGGTAGCTGCCAACAATAAATTAAACTTTAAACAAACAATGTAGCTTACCCTTTTATGCCCGTTGGATGAACACTGGTACGATAGCAACTGTTCTATGATACTTTTCTAACACAGAGTTTGCATTTGAAACCACCAGATTCCACCAATTGTGCTAAGTACTTATTTATGGTATCACCTGGCAACTGCGTGTTGAGGCAAAGGAGAAACTCAATCCAACTCCTTTTCATTCACTTCTTTCCAGCTAAGATTTCCTGGACCATTTTAACTAGTTAAAATGCAGCTCCCACCTGAACACAGTGCTGTGGCAATTTCGGTTTCACCAAAGCCTCAGAACATGTATTTTCTCATTTAGATTATGAACAGTCTAGCCCTCCAAAATGTTGTATTAAATTCAGAATTCAAAAGGGTATTAGAGGAAATAAGAAGAGGCGTTGGGCCTGAACGAAAACCCATTCAATCACTGGAAAGAATGCATGTGGGCCCAGCGGGGTTTGGCTGCGCCGGGCTGCCCAGAGCAGCCCCATTCCGGCCCTGGAACCCCCCGTGGCCATAAATGCTGCCACGGACAAGTGCCTCGGGGATGGCCAGGAACACTCCAGCAATGCAACCACTGGTCCTGTTTAGTCTGCACACTGCATCAACAAAAGGATAAGAGAAGTTCTTGTCTGAGCTGCTTTGTTCAAGATTCCAGTATTTAAGAACCATACACAAACACCACCTTTAAAACCTCTGCAACAGGCAGACGGGCAGAACTGACAAAATCCATGTCAGAAAAAAACACAGGAAAGGGGAAGCACCAGCCTCAGACAGCTCTATACAGCCTGTGTGTCCAAGTAATCACATCCCTTTTCTGGGTATTCCTGGGACTCCTTTTTCTCTGCCCATTTATCCTGTTCATTCTTCTCTCTAAAAATGCTGGGGTTTTATAGAATAGCAGACAATTTTCCTGGCACAGAACTTAAACTGAATGATCTGTTGTTTCCTGGAGTAGGTCTGAAGCTCTTCTCAAGATGAGTGTCATGTTTGCTTCTCTGGCATCACAGCCAGTGACTGCATGTCACTCTTAGGTCAGTAATTTTATATTTGAGGTTATTTAGAATTCTATGATGCTGTGATCGTTGACACTATTGTTTATTACCAGTATATTTGTTCTCAGCCGGCAGCTTACCCAAAGCACCACACTCAGAGCCAGAGCTGTGTACCATGGTAAGTTTTAAGACCACTCTCCCTCTTTTGGAAGAATATCAAGACAAAGCCACAGCAGGCATCCCATGTGTTTTGTAAAGGAAATCTTCACAGTTAATATTTCACAGTGCAATTAAATCAGTGATCACCAAATAAACGATGTGAGAGAGCACCAAGGCTCCAGTTACTAATTGGCAGAACCACAGGGGATCGTGGTGCCTGCGCTCTGCCTGGCACCTGTCTGCCGTTCGCCCCCGGGGAAGTCTTAAGCCACACAACCAGACATGGAACTGGGAGCCAAAGCACTGTTCGGCTACTGATTTCTTGTGTGGCCCAGGAGCAACTTCTACCATTGGTTCCTTACTCAGAGCACTGCCCAGTAAACCAGGATGTGCCAAATTTTGTCATGGAGACCTGCAGAGATCCTCTGTTTTTCACTGTTTGTCTTTGACATCAGCTCGGGGAATCCCGGATTCGGAACTCAAAACCTGCAGGTCTGAAGGCAGATAACTAGGGAATCACCTGCAGCCAGCAGCCCCACTGCCCACGGCTCCATCTCCCCTGCGCAGAGAACGCCTTACCTGGACGGGAGCCCTCGGGGTCCCGGGCGCTCGCCCGCAGCCGGGCGGATTCCCCCGGGGTCCCTCGAGGCAGGTCGGGGCACCCACAGC
>WEIT01012289.1:84393-131749 GCA_013389985.1 Dryoscopus gambensis | reverse complement strand
GGACCGACGGGGATCGGGACCCGGCGCGGGGGTCGAGGTCCAGCGTGGGCACCGAGCGGCTGAGCCCCCGCGGCCGCCGGTCCCGCTGAGCTCACCCGGTGTCCGTGCGGGGAGAAATCTGCACTTGTGGCTCTCCCCGCTCACGCTCGGGCTGATAGCGGGAGCCATTTAAGCTCCCGAAATACCGAACAGCTGGCAAGGAAAAACCTGATTTCCTTGGGATGATCAGCAATTTTCTGCTAATGGAGATAAAAATGGTCCCATTGCTTCCCAACTGCCTGTCCCCGATAGATTCTGCATCCATGTTACACGGGCAGCACTGCTTTTTTATAATCTGCTCATTTGAATATTTTTGCATAAGATTGCTAGCAAAAATCAAGGAATATTTACAAGTGACATGCACCTAGAGTTTATGCATATAATCCACTTCTTTCTAATATTTTGCATCCCTTGATGCCTTATTTCAGAGTTTTCTTCGATTGCACTGAGCCTGAGCCTTGTTTTGTTTTCTCTCACTGGAAACACTCACCTTAAAAATACTGCAGAGACTGTTGGGAAAGTTAAATCGAGCAGGATTTTACCTAGAGCCCTGTGCAGGGTCTGCTTCTTTTTCCTGTAACATATTCACCTCGTAGTGACGTGCAGGACCCAGGGACACACCAGTTTTGGAAACCACGCAGGAATGCTGTGGGTAGTTCTAGATGGGATCAGAATTTGACCCAAAATGTGCAATATTAAAAATGACCATTTTCCCTTCGTTCCTATTACCTAGATATGGAAGTTCAAATTCAAGAATGTGTTTTCACATCCACAGCACTCTGGGGTAATATTAAATGAACTGTGTTTAATAAAACACATTCCAAGTTGCTATTTTGATTGAAGCATTATACTTCTTGTCTTGCTATAAGTAGTTCAGATTTCACTGGGTCATAGAAAATTTTTGAATCAATCTCTTTTCAAATCATATTTAAAATACAGACATAAATAACTATGACACAGATCCCTTCACAGCACAAACTAGGAGTAAGGGACTCAGTGCTGCACAGACAGACAGTGCTGTGGTTACCTCCCAAGATAGGAAGGAAATTTTGTCATTCTCGAAACACACTGATCATACCTTTCATAAAACATCTCACATGCATCCAGGGAGTCAATGGCATCCCATTTTGTCCTTGAATCATTGAAATAAGAAGTATTTTGATCACAAATGTCTGCTATTATCAAAACACCATCATGATTTCCACAGGATTAGAATAGATAACCCAGGTGAAGCTGCACGCAGGTCTCCCCCTGCACAGGTCCCCCCTGGTTCTTTTTCTCTGCATCCAGTTTTATCTATTTTTAAACACTCTGTCATTGAGAACAGCGGCACCAAACAAAGTCCCTAGTTCTGTCCAGGGCAGCTGTGGCCCTCACAGATGATGGCTGGAAGGAAAATTGTCCAAGTCCTCTGTTTCAATGTTTTCTCCTTCGAAAACCCTAGAATCATAGAATTGCTTTGTTTGGAACAATCTCTAAGATCAACTCTGTGTATGTGAAAATGTGTATGAGAAAATCACAACAGACTTGCAGAAGACTTGTTGGAAAAAATATTCACATAAATACTGAAATATTTACAGATGCAGTTCTCCTTGCTTGAACTAGGAAAACAAATGCAATAAATGCAGCTCAGGTACCAGGGTTCCAGACCTGGTACTTCCCATCAGGATAGCCTGTGCGTTAAAGGGTTAATGTCTCTCTGCCTACTCCAGACAGTCCAGGCAGGATTGGGACAGCAGAGCACCAGCTCCATCCAGCTGGGTGGCCGCCAACCAAAGGAGGCCAAGGGCCAAGGTGGCTCCACTGAGGTGTCCAGTGGGCAGCAGGCTCTTACTGCGCCAGCACCCCAACATCACCCATCCCCCAGCATGGGCGGTCCTCTTCCTTCCCTTTGGGAAGTTCCTAATGCCAGTTTCCTACTCCAGGGAACACGTGCAGGAGCCCCTGGGCTGGGAACAATGTCTCTGCTCAGTGCAGCTGCTGATCCCTGCGTGAATCTCTGGGCCCTGCACAGTAGCAAAGGGAAGAGCCATTTCACCACTCTCTGCTTCCTGTAAACTTCTACATGTCTGAGTCCCACGGTCAGAGGATCCCTCTGGACTTTTCCTTCTTACGTATTTCCACTGTACATCACTTCCCTTCCAGTATGAGATCAAGAAGAAAAGGGGTGGTGGAAGTAGGAGAGCGGTAGCAGGAAAAAAAATATCTGACAAACAGCAACAGCTACCCAACACCCTTTTAAAGTAATGACGATTTACCAAATGGTTGGGAAGTTGTTATAATTCCTTTTCCAAATTATTACTCGCCCTTTAGATTAGAAATGAGGCCAGGGTTAGCAATCAGCCATAAATGGTAGGATTTCTGAAGTAGAAGCACTTGTCTGATTGTGAAGTGGAGGCCATTATTGCCTTGATTGAGTCTTTTTTTTTTCTGGGTTGGTTTTTTTTTTTTTTTTTTTAAGCTTGCTTGATTTGTGGCTGAGAGCACACATTCACCACAGTACTGGGAGCAATCAGAGCCTTCCCTGCTCTTTTTTGCTCGGCGATTTAAGGTCCACTACTTTGGCACAGCTGCCACCTTTTAGCCTCCATCAAGCAGAGATATTTTTAAGTGAACTGCATTTTGTGTTTGTCTTTTCTCCTCCCTTCCCTTCCTCATGCTTTTTCTTCTTTTTTCTTTTCTTTTCTTTTTTTTTCCTTTTTTTTTTTTTTTTTTGGTGGTGGTGGGGTGGATATCTGTGAAAATATTGAAATATTGTGTGAACTTTAGTTCCATGTATGAAGTTGAAAGAAGGCAGATGAAACCGGCTGGTTGTCATCTGACCCCATGCACGTATCAGATCTGCAGTAACATGAGAAATAAGGTTGAAGTAATTTGCTCAAGGACTGAAGTAAGCCAGAAGCACTGATAGGTGTTTGGGTGCTGGAATTGAGTTTAGTTTGCCTGAAACTCAGATTTTAGCCAAGAATTTGTATTTATACCATTTATTTCCAGAAATTATCTGTTTTGCTAGCATATTGTACTTTAGAGCTCCTGCCAAGCTATCCCTAGAGTGTGAAGCACAGCTGAGGGGGCTGGTGCCTGGCAGACCCCAGGGTTCACCCATACCTGGTGGCAGCCAGTGAAGCCAGTGAAGAAAAGGCAGCAGAGCCACAACAGGGCCACCCTGCTCCTGTCCAACCACAGAACCCGCCAGCACTTCAGGCTCAGGAGCACATCAGCACGACTGCAGGAAGCCACAGGCATCCACCTCATTCCTTTAATTGCCACTGCTCTGAAATAGCTGAATTTTGCCTCACAGTCCATTTGCGGGCAGGAACTCTATGTCAGCTAACCCAGTAAAACACACTTCCATGGGCCACTGGCACATCCCTGCAATCATGGTGAATGGAAATGCACCAAACCCCCAACTGCAATGGTGTGATAGGCCCTGGGAGCGCAGGGGCCAGGCTGTGCCACGTGATGCCATGTAAACCGATGTAACAAACACCATGTAATGTGATGTGATGTAGTGTGATATGATGTAGTGTGATGTGATGCTGCATTAGAAGGCTAGTGCTGGTGACTGTGTGCAAAAACAGGCAGTGGAAAAATAACAGAACTAATATTTCCTGGTGCTGGAAACTGCAAATGCAGCAGAACAGGTATTTAGTGCAGGTCTGTAACTCACCTGTTTCTTAGATGTGCCTTTCAAAGTGTCAGTTTGGAGGGTCTAGTGCATCAAGAACACCAGCCACACCACCAGCTCACCTCCCAAGCCAATCAGCAAGCTGGTGTGAATGAGGTAATGGAAGACTCTCAAAGAGAAATTACTCTAGAAAAGGGAAGAATCTATTTCAATATTTATCAGGAAACCCCACTTTAGGCAGGCTCAGGGGGAATGCAGGGTGAAGCCAAAATGCAATGACAGACACTATTTGTTTTATTAAACCTGTAGTTGTGGTACATTCAGAGCAACTCCGTTCCCTGTTCTCTGAAGGTCGTGCCAGGACACGGGGCAGGGCAGGGAGACCAGTGCTCAGGATCAAACAGGAGAGCAGCTCTGGAAAAGGGGCCATGACCTACCAGTGATGACAAAAGGCACATTTTCACTCGGACACCACAAGCAATTAAGAAACCAGCCATAAACCCAGAACAGAGACTCAGAAAATTTGCTGCACTGTATTTATGTTTTTAATAAGCACAAAGAGTCTAAAGCAACTGCACAGGGCTGTTGTGCAATCCCAAGGCAGGGCAAATACAGAAGAGAGCCTTTGGCTTTAATTCATCATTTATGCTGGCTGTTACTAACATCATTTTCCATCTGAGAAACATTTTACTCCCACTGATCCCAGTGCTGAGAACCAAACCCATCCACCCACTTTCCTTCTACTTAGGCAAACGTGCCTCACTGCACTTGCCCATCCAAGCAGCTCACCTGACCTGTAACAGGAGCATTTGCATAATTAATTACATCTATTCCGAGGTGCTCCAGTTTCTAGGGAGGACGGAGCAAGGAGTTTGACCCCATCCTCATGCCCACACTTACTGTGAGGCGTTTGTGCCTGCAAAGCTGGCAGAGCAATTGGGCCCCACAGGACCTCTGGGAATGGAGAGCCAGGCCCCATGCAGCCCATCATCTCCATGGGTGAGAGCTCAGGAAACTGGCAGTGACCTCTGACCATCCACCACCAGCTCTGTGGGTTGTGCTAATGCAGCCGTTACAATCAGGCCAGTAGGACTGGAGAAGAGACAAAGATGCAAAAGGATGCAAACTGTGACCCAGAAGAATTGTCCTTGTCCATCTCTCCTGTCTGAGCTAAGGAAAAGTAAAGCAAATTTGGCGTGACAAAAGTCACACAAGAGCAATCCAAACACTGAAATATAGCCAGCAACAACCCTTTCGCCTGCACCATCCCCCTACTTTCCCAGCCTATGTCTCATGCGCTTTCATCTCCTCAGCCACTCTGGGATCAGTATCCAGAGCTTTGCCCACATGTGTATTTTCTCTCTCCCTAGGCAGCTTAGCTCCTCAGTTGGTCTGGCTCAGTTTCAGCAAGTCTCTGGTGGTATTAGCTGGTTTATTTGTAAAAAAATGTTTAAATTCTTAAGGAATTATATTGGCCATCCTAAGTTAGTCCATACATGACCCCATAAATGTTGCTTGCCACAGAAAACCTTCTTCAGGATGGCTTAGGCTTGGCCTGAGGAAAAATCAGATCCAAAGAGCCAGATAAAAGAAAATAGACAAACCTTTTAGAGACTTAATCATGTGTGGTATCGTAAGGGTCCCCAGAGAGAAACAGAGTGAAATTTCTGTCTTCCACAAAACACAGTTTTCACTTATCTGCCCTTTTTCCCTTGGTGGAAAGGCCAGCAAGGGGGTGAGACAACGTTTGGGAAGAGGCACATTCCTCCCAGCATGCGCTGGAGCCTGGCACACGGCTGGAATTTCCCCTTGCTGGCCCCATCCAAGAGCAGCTTCAGAGGAATTTGTTCTGGGTGGAACACAGAAGAAAATGCTCCAACAGGTTGTGTCTCTTTCTAAGAACAGCCCATTTGGAGCCAGAGAGGGGATGGGTGCCAAAACTATCCCTGAGGGGAAACTGGGGGTCAAGAGCAGCAATGGTCACAGAGCCAGCTTGCCCCTGCCTTTGCAATGTTCCTGCAGGGTATATCTGCTGATCTGACAAGGAACTTCCATCAGCTGAAAAAATGTTATATTTTGAACAATCCTCAGTTAACGTTTCAGCCCACTTTAAATCTTGGGGTAGATGCTGTGCTTATTTGTCTGGAACAACTATCTAGTATTTTTCTGGGGATTTTTTTTTCTAAATTTATAATTCAGGAGAGGTTCTGTTAAAAACAAACACTGAAAAAGGTTGGCCAGTTGCTGTCACCCATCAGCCCACTCAGAGATCTCTCCAGTTGTATTTTGTCAGCTCTGAGGATTTTGCCAGGGGAGTGACTTCTCAGATCCACACGTCTTGTGTGCTGGCCAGTTTTACAAATTGAAGGGTGTTGCTCTGCAAGGACTATGGGAGCAAAAGGAAATGGTCCATTTTTCACGTGTACCTCTTTTCTGAGATTATCCCCTCCTTTTCCTTACATCAAGGTGCCGTGGTTCTGGTGACCACAGTGGGCTGGCCGGCGGAGGACATGCTAAAATCTCTTGGTCAGCCACGAGGTCCAGCATCAGGAAGGAATGTGGGTCTCACTGCCTCCCTGCAGCCTGAAGCGGGGCACGTTCAGAGTGCAGTGGTTCAGAGCTGTCACTTAACGTTATCAGCTACATCTCCTGCACGCCCCGCAGCCCCCCGGAGCAGAGGCTGTGCTGCAGGGTGGTAGCCTGTCACCGGTGCTTCGAGGGAGAGGGATAACCATCTCGGTACAAACTTGACATCTATAAATTGATTACATAAGTGGGCAGTGGTGGTCCTTTCAAGTATGTTCCTTTTGTTTCAGCTTTACAGTAAAATTACCAGCAGCAGTTTACAATTAAGGGAAATAATAATAACTGCATATGCTTTCATCTGCACATACAATTACAATAAACTGCTTGCTTTAATAGGATTGTGAAAAATCTATGTTTGACCCCTACAAAAAAGTAAACATTCTTGTTCTGGATACTATATCATTATCACAACAAAGGGAAACTCCTGAAATCTGATGATTTAAACATCTGGAGAATGTTAATCACTTCAAAATGACGGATGTTTTTTATTTCAACTTTTGACAGACACACTCCTTTCATAGATAGATGATTATTTACATAAATTACATCACCAATGTGAAAAAAAAATCCAAAATAACTTCAAAGGATAAAGAGCTTAATTAAAAGGAGGTTTTTACATTTCTTCTGTTGTAGAACACAGAAGAAATACAAGAATTTGCAGAGGGAAAATGCAGTGCCACCACTTTAAACACTATGCAGTTTGGCTGTAGGCTTTTCCCCTCTGTGCATGGGCTGTGAGGGAGCACTTTGGAGGGGGCTGAGGTGCAGTAACACCACTGCAAGAGCGGCCCACACTGGCCTGCCCCAGGGAACAGGGTATGTTGTGAGATGGGCAGGGGGCCGAGGGGCAGCTCAGCTCCTCAAGTGTCTCCGCAAAGGCTCTACAAAGGTTTTGGTGCCACTCTGACCAGTGCCTGCAGCATCCACTGCTCTCTTACCAGCAATTCCATACAATATAAAGCCACTGACTTCAGCAGAACCATTCCTCACTAACTCAGATATTTTGGGGTTCACATGTATGAGTAAAATAAATAGTGTCAAATATATAACAAATACATAATGTGTTCTGTATAACATAATGGGTTCTATATAACATAATGTGTTGTGTTATAGCATACAGATCTACACAGAACAGCACCAAGGTACTCATCAAGAGTAGGATTATGGGATCTGCATCCAGTCCTTCAGTCCTGTGCCTCAATGTCACTCATCAGGATGCAAATTCAGCACCCTCCCCCCTGCCATTGTGAGTGATGAGAACAGGCTCAGCTGAAAGCTTTCGGCTCCCAGCTACTTGTAAGACAACAATTTCAAAGAAGGTTGCAGGAATGAGTGGGAGGAACACGCAGGAAAATCGCGCTGCGTGACATCTGCAGAGACCCACGGGCACTTTGGGTAGAGCTGGGCAGCGCTGAGTTTAATGCAAGGAGTCTGAAAGACCGCTGCACACATCCGTGCAAAGCCAGAAGGATTACTGTGCTGATCTGATTCATCCACTGCTCCAGCTGAATTCTTTAGACTCCAGAACGGCTGGAGTTGGCCACGCTGCAGCGTGACCCTGCTGGAGAGCCGCTGGGCCACGGGGGCCGTGCCCCTCAGCGCCGGCACCGGCCGAGCCACACTGCCCACGCTGTCAGCCAGACCCAGCGCAATTTAGCTGATCCGCCACAATTTCCTCCTACATGCTGAGCTGATCCGCATGCTGACCTTAGCCAATTTGTCTTCTTTCTGGCAGAAATGTCATCCAAAAGGAAGTTATTAAGTCAAGGAGGTAATTCTGCAAGAGCAGACCACTGTATAAACAGAACTTGACCCAGGGTAATTTATTTCTAGTCCTGCACAAAGGTATGATCAATACATTTCAGGATCTAAATATGCCAGTGAAGGCCAAACCATAAGAATTTTAGACAATATTTGTGAGGAGTTTTCTCTACTACTAGAAACTGAGAAACAAGTGTAAAACAGCCTCTAGAATCTGAAGAGATTTGGTATCTGTATTTAGGAAGATAAACATCTGCAGACAGTAGAGGTTAGTCTAAAGTTTTGCAAACCAACTCTTATTTAATTCCCTCCCTAATGTGTTAAACTACATGGATGCCCCCACACTTAACAACATTACAAAGGAGACCATTTACTGTCTTTTTTCTTTACCAGCTTGAAAGACTGCTTAAAAATAATTTTTAAAAGGAGGTAAATAGTGAAAAAAATACAATGTAGAAAAAAAATAATTTGGAATGCAGTAGGAGGCCTGTCTTCCTTACTAGTATTAATGTTTTGCTTAGCCTTAAACAATTTCCTTACCCAAGTCCATTTCTCAACTCATCCATGAGCACAAACCATCAACTTTTCTTACTCTAGGTGCACACACAGACACCCAGCAGCTGGTGGGATTCTGCTGCTCCCAGCCCCTGCAGTGACCAGTCCTGCCCAGGCACAGCCCCTGGGTCCTGGGCAGGACCCCTCTGTCCTGGGCAGGATGGCAGCCACAGTTTCCCTCTGACGTGCTATGGGCTGGACATCCTTCTAGGCTGGTTTCTAGGAAAGAGCCCAGGGGTGTGAAGGCAGGAAAACCACCAAGATGAGTTCTGCAAAAAGCAGCTGGGAATAGCCCCCAAATTGGGGCAGGAGGTGTGAGGGCTGTTTTGCAGGCAGAAGACAGCTAAAGTCCAGTTTTTGGCAAAAGTACAGGCAATGCTTTCACAGTTTCAAGTATCAACAGAGTATAGAGGGCTAATAGCACAGTTTCTACATGATCAAAATTCTGGTGTGCAAAGGTATGAAATGGTTAACCATATTTATATTGAGAAAGCACATGACTTCCCAAGCTACAAAAAGCAGCTCCCTTTCTTGCCTGCTATTTACACTTACATTAAATAACTCACTTTCTAGAAATATCAGCATTTGAAGTTTAAGGAACTTCACAGTATCAAATGTTTCCTTTATGGCTGCACCTGGACCCAGATGAGCTCATTGTATACAGCTACAGCCGCACTCAAATCTGCTGCCTGCTCTGTTTGTTTTCACCAGTGAAACATGGATGTATGTGTCCGACAAACACAGAACCTGCTTTTTGTTCTTGCTCTTGTCACCCAAAGGGGATTTCACAACATGTTGTATATTACTGACTTACTTGAAAATTACTTGTACTAACAGGAATAAAAGACAATTCAGTTTATTCACTTTTGATCACCACATTGCTTTTGGGTCCCCCACCACCAGCTGGAAAGTCTTCTTCGTATTTTGTGTGAAAGAAGTGAGTCTGTTTCTTGGCATTATTTGTGCATTTTTCCCTCCTTTCACACCTTCCACTTGAAATTTCAAATTCTATTCACAAGGGGTTCACTTTGCCTGCTGAAGCAAAAAAAATCCTATTTCCTGTCCAAACTTTATTCCTGACACAATGCAATGAGCTGTTGGTTGTTTGGGGTCTGCTTCTGCTGGGATGGCTCACATCACACAGACAGCTGGCAGTCTGGCACAGAGAGCAAAACACACAACGCGCTGCTGACACGCTGCCCTGGACACAGGCTCAGGTAAGGACAAGGCACGTCCTGTCAGCTCTGACTTCAGGAAAAACCTCACATCTTTGCTTCGTGGGTCTGGCTGCAAGAAAACTTTTCTATTCTGCATGAGGCAGCATAAGGGAGCAGTGTGGGGCACTGAGAACAGATCCCGAGACAGCTTTCTTCTCCCAAAGGAGATGCCCAGAAAGCTGGGGCCTGTAGGAACACTCAATTGAAAAACTAATCTCCTGCAGAGTTAAACAGCAAAAAAAGAAGTAGCAAGGTTGAAAATAAAGTTATGAAATAATTTTTGACAAGGCAAATGTAAAATGAGATATATGAAAATTAAAAATTACAAGAAATTGAACACAGGTTCCTGCTTCTATAGCTGAATCTCAAGTCCCCTTTTTTTATTTGCTTATCACATAAACTCCTATTATTTTCAGTGAGTTTCATATCAGACATGCCTCAGACTCTTCCTACAGCTGATAGTACCCATCAGCTCTTTACACTATTATTATAATAATTGTTTGGAATTATCATTACTATTATGTATGCAGAGAATAGAAAATTAAAGTAGCACACAAATCAAATTGAAAAATACATTTTAAAAGACCAGAATTCAAATCTAAACTGACAGGCACAGCAACACTACCTCTCTGTGGAAAAGATGTGGGTCTTCTTCACAGCTATGGATGAGGCACTCCAGAAGATTATTCATCAGTTTGCTTTTTAATACAAGTTTAAAATATTAAAATTAGAGCTCGGTGAAAAGTGCTCAGCCAAATAATTTCAGTTCTATCCATTTCAGAGCACAAGCCCTTCTGTCCCTTCCCTACTACCTCAGTGTCAGCCCCAGACAAGGTGACAATGGTGTCAGCACACGAGGGCTCAGGGTGTCCCAGGGAGCTTCACCTCCTTCTCCAGCTGTGACACGGCCAGAGAACCGACCACTGCAGCACAGCTGGTGAGGAGACCCGGGGGCACGGGATCTCCTGGCTCCAGCTGGTACCAACCTCGGACCTAGGTCAGAAAAAGGATTAAGGGCAAAACCAAAGGATGAAATTTCACAAATATTTTTTTCTTTTCCAAACCTTAGTGATCTTTCATCTGACAGTTACAAGGATGGCTCTGAATTCTTCTGCTTCATTAGGAGCTTAAATACATGTGCCACAAACAATCAACACACAAACATGACACACCTGTCCAATTTACTGGGTCACAGTCTTAAATCCAGAGCGAGATGCACTTCCATGAGTCAGAGTCTGGCGTTGACATCAAAATATTCCTGTTTAGGTCAGTCTTTGAGCAAATTGAGGAGATATGGTGGTTTCCAGTGGGACACTAAGATTTAGTAATTTGATGGAGAATGTACAATTGGAGCAAGCAAAAGTACACTGCAGTAATATGCCCAAAGCAGCAGGTAAAGCAGCTGCTGATAGCTCACAGTACCAAACACCTCTGCCTCACACATCCCTCTTGCACTGTCCAATGGTCTATGAAGGCGCATCCCGAGCAGAGCCTCAGGCAGCTGCTCCGCAAGCATCAGCCCCTGAAACTTGTCAAGGGGGTCTTTGAGGCAGGCTGAGCTCTTACAAAGCCTGCCCAAATTACAGTCTTGTTTGAGGCTCAGCCTGTGCAGTGGATCCCTGGTGCCAGCAGTGCGATGGAGCCCTGTGGGTGCCAGCTGGGAGCCCCTGGGCACAGACCTGTGCATCTGTATGCAGAACCAACCCCAGAGAAACCCCCCAGACAGACAAGCAAATGCTGGGTTTGAGCTGCAAAGGCAGCTGATGCTCAAACCAAACACTGCAATCCATTATTACTCACTGCAGATGGAAACAGTGTAAGCTTGCACTTTTCACACCACATTTTGACTCAATACCAGCCAAATACCAGAGCCAAAATTATGTCAAGACTCTGTTCTTTTCAGTTTTGATTCCTTGAGAAAGAATCTCAGGGAACAACATGACTGGGACTCCTTTAAACTAATTAAAAACTTATGCCCTCTTACAAATGAATAGAAGAGATATAGACAGTGAA
Source organism: Dryoscopus gambensis (assembly GCA_013389985.1). Taxonomy (NCBI): domain Eukaryota; kingdom Metazoa; phylum Chordata; class Aves; order Passeriformes; family Malaconotidae; genus Dryoscopus; species Dryoscopus gambensis. The sequence goes on along the minus strand of WEIT01012289.1, from coordinate 119,950 downwards.
AGGAAATGTCATCAAAATCCCAGGATTCCAACAGTCACAGGGATGTGAGCAACTCTCTGGTAACCCTATAGCTGCATCAAAAGCAGCCAGTGAGCCCCGGGCAGTATCGCCAAGATGATTACTCAGTTCCTCTTGGAAGTTTACATCCAGCTCATGTCTTACGTGCCCTGCGCTCCACATTCTGCAACAGGTAAAAGGAAACTAAGCCATGTGTTCCTATTTTAATTACAAATCCAACCCTTTCAACTCATTTGTGGATGACTTAATCATGCTGGGAGACTGAGCAAAGCTGACAGGTCACTGTGAGTATAAGGAATGCACAGTTGTTAACCTAAACCTTTCCTCTACGCTGGGGGACCATGGACTCCCACCACAACTGGCAGAAGCAAAACACTCAAGGAACCCAGGGAGGACTGGTGTGGTTGCAAGGCTCAGGCAGAAGCTGCACAACACCCCGTCTCTGGTATATTTTCCTTTGTAAAACCCCTAAGAAATGCAGTTGTGCACCATTTTGCAGAAAATGAATGGAGGGATACCAAGTGACTGAGCAATTTACCCAAGGGCACACAGATGTCATGCCACAGCAGGAGACTGAATTTTCACGTTCAGAGTCTTTGGCTTCTTTGCCAAACAAGTGGCTCTCCACACCCACTCCGTGCCCAAAGGCATGTGCCATCCAGCAAGAATCAACAGAATGGCAGAGGCATGGGGTGCTTAAAATCACCTTCTAGCTGTAACATGAACATGAAACACATGGTTCAGCACAGACTGCCCTCATGCCCTGCATGGTATCATGGTCAGCGAGCAGAGCTCCCTCTGAAGCAGGACTATGGCAAGAAGAGCAAAGGGAGGTTTGACTTTATTTGGGATTTTCCTTCTAACATCCATTACCACATATACCATAACACTCAGTATCGAATTGAGATCTCCTAGCAGATTGATGATGGAGCATTCCAGACCCTTCTCAACCCTTGGGATGATAGCAGATGGCTCTCTACTTCACCACTCAAATGAAAGCCCATGTGTTCAGAGATATTTCATCTCTCTGCAGCATGTCTCAGCATTTTCTTTACCAATGACGATTATTCAGTAAAAGTTTGTAACTGCAACTTCATATCCACGATATAAATCAGTTTTAACTGAACAGTCTAAGTATGTGAGTGTTCTGGCAACCAATTGAAAACAGATAGGTTCCTGCTCACAGCTCCATGGCAGTGAAAACCATGACAGGCTGAGGAAGGTATGTTCAGAAAAGAAAATCTCACACCAATGCTCATATGGAAATGATTTTTTCAAAACACTGTGGTATTACAAACCCAGCCCAATAAACAGCGAGGTCACAGTAGCATTGTTCATCATGGCACCTCCCGTAAAATTCAGCTTATTCAGCATTTGTGACTATCAGGGCCCTATTTGCTCTTCAGTGTTATTAGTTAACAGCTGTACAAAAGAGTCATCTTCATCATTACTAATTATTTCTAAAGGTTCTAGAAACCAGGAATTAGGCTATGCACTCCTGAATGCTGGAGCCTTACCTATAATATAGTTGCCTATGTACCAACATGGAACATTGCATACTTGCTACTTACAGTAACAAAAAGTAACAACCTCATTAATTAGCCCCAAGCCTGCCAGTGCTTAAGAACTCTTTGGACAAAGGTCTCAGATATATGGTTTAACTTTCCAGTTGCTCTATGTGGAGTCAGGAGTTGGACTCAAGGGTTCTCATGGGTCCGTTTCAGGTCAGGATATTCCATGATGCTATGCATGCTGTTGGGCAAAGACCAAAGTACCCATGACAATATGTTCAAAAATCATGCAAACGTGTCATTTTACAGGGGTCTTCCTGAGAACCTGTGCGGGCTGCACTGGATGTGTCTGTGGCTGGAGACAAAGCCGTGACCAAACATACACATTTAACTTAAGAAGTAGGAACAATTACACAAAAAATTCCTGAGTGAAGGCTGAGTTTGGTGCACCCGAGATTTCTTAAATACAATGTAGTGACGAGTGAAGTGACCAAAAAATAAGATGTCTCTACCCATCCACCCAGCTCTGAGTAATGGCTGACCACCTTTGAGTGGCTGGGAGGATCCAGATGCTCCTGGGCTTCCCAGCAGTCATCGGATAGGCAGGCAAGGGGGGGACAAGTATTCCTCTGCTCAGGGCACTCTAGCTTCTTGCACAGGGGAAATTTTTCAGCTGTTGCCATGCCAACCATCCTTTTGGCTTGCATACTCTTGTACAAGATACTTTATCTGTTTTCAATGGTTCCTAATCCAAGAGAGGAATTAAACATGTGCTTAACTTTAAACGCATACTGAAGTCCCATGGAAGCAAAGAGAGAAGCTTAGGAATCAATGCCAAAGCAAGGAGAATGATTTCAGTGGTTTGGGAAACAATGCTGCGGTTTTGCTCGTCCCTCCCTTGCTCCAAGCTGCCTGCTCTCATCCCAGCACCTGGCCACCCTCTGGGCTAACAAGGTTGTGTGTCACGGCCAGAGCAACGCAGGACTGAAACCCACCTCACGCGCCTTCACGAGCAGCACCACAGGTGTCACTTCAGCGCTTCACTGTGCTTTTATCACAAACTACATCAGCCCAGGAAGCCTTGAGTGGAGCTTAAAAATGCTCAAGGGACAAGGACCACATACTGCTTGAAGATTGGGACTATATTATTCCCAGTGAACTTAACCTGCGAGAAGCATTGACAGGATGAGAGGAGATGACCTCAAGTTGCACCATGGGAGGTTTAGATTAGATATTAGGAAAAAATTCTTCATGGGAAAGGTTGTAAAGCCCTGGCACAGCTGCCCAGGGCAGTGGTGGAGTCGCCATTCCTGGAAGTGTTCAAAAAACATGTGGCTGTGGTACTTAAGGACATGGGTTGGTGGTGAACATGGGGTTGATGCTGTGTTGATGGTTGGACTCGGGGATCTTAGAGGTTTTTTCCAGCATTAATAATTCTATAATTCTGTGATTGGAGTTTCTTCTCTGTTAATTGGAAAAACCATGATTTTACTATATTTTTCACTCAGGCAGCTCATTGCAGACTGTTATGATGGTGTCACACAGGGAGGGGCAAAAGGCAGCTCCAGGAGCAAGAGTGGCTGGCTGTGTCTGGTGAGAAGGAGACAATCAGCTTCATCTGCAGCAGAAAGAGGTGAAGTATTGCTGCTGCCAAAAGGTCACAGGTGTGGCTGAGCAGCAGGTTCTCAGAGAGGTCTGAGCAGCCACAGAACTGGCTGCAGTAACAGTCAGCCTTTCACAGAGGTGCTTGCTCATCACAGACACAACCAGCAGCATTCAGCTCGTTACAGCCCTGCTGGTCCTGGATATGCATTTTTTCCTAAAATGTACCTCTGCCATCTAATTGCCTATCAAATAATTAGCCTAAATTTTGTCTTCAAGTGGTTGCAGCTTTTTGGGGTGAGTAAGGGTTTCTAACAGCTCATTCCTGTCCTCTCGCTGACACGTATAAGGAAACATGGGCGAAGATAGGGAATGAGCCAGGGACCTACAGCACTGGGGTGGGCCGGGACTGAGCACCTCCAGAGACAAACCCACACACTGCTGTGGACACTCAGGGATCAATCAGTCCTTCCCCATATGCTGTGGCAAGAACTTACACATCCCACGAAGGGGCTGTGTTCACTGATAAATACCAGATTGCCTCAACATGGCTGTTCTGGGACTTAAGTTTCTTGAAAAATGCAGCTTTTATTAAAGATAATTAAGCATTGTTTTCTTTAGTGTGAGTCACTGAACTGCATCATGTTCTGCCTTTGCCTTTTGGACGATCAGTACAATGATACTGGGAAAATATCATAATTTTGATTACCACAGCAAGAGCAAGGGCAACAAGTTCTGATCTTAAATTTCACTATGCACATTTATTACTACTCACGTATTAACAAAGCGGAGCCCTGAACATGTTCATTTTTCACCCATGCTCCTTGGGAGTATTGGAATAGCTATTGTTCCATCCCAGCTCTTAGATACTACAGCTCTGCAGTTTACCAGCTCAAGCCAAATTCATACTGACTTCAGGAAAATATTAGAATATTTCAGCCAATTTTCCTCTAGGAAGAAGTAATCGCTTGGGAACAGAAAGGATTAAACTCCATCTTAGATGGGGTCTAGGCAGATTTTTAGGCACTTTTTCAGGAACATCACATTGGAGAAGCCAAGATTCATAGTCAGTCTTGTAAAAGAAGATTTTGCATCACCAGTAAAAGCCTGTGGAAGTGAACCAAGACTTTACTGTCATTTAGTCAATGGAGCCAAATCTTCCTCACTGTGCAGTAGTGGGGACAGGATTCACTTCCAGCCACTCACAGGGAGCAGACACTTTGATTTTAGGGCACATCTACCTCATAGGCAAAGGCAGTGCTCCAGGGTTCTAGTACACGTCAGAAATGCTTCTGGCATAGTGATGTGGAGGTGTTCTGCCAAAGCTGTTTCATAAATTATTGGGCTTCCTATTCTGTTAAGATTGCTGGCTAATTCCCAGGCAAAAGTGGGCATTCTGGACTGTAGGCACACTAGAGTCCCCCTCCCTCCCCTCAACAGCTGCCCAGAAGTCAGTTTTTACTTGGTGGAATTTCTATTCATTTCAAGGTCTTGTGCCTATTGCAAAGGTAAAAGTCTGCCTATTAAGAACAAAAAAGTGTCAGGCATCAGAAATTATCAAGCAGTCTTTCAGAGCCTCAGAGGTGCTGCTGAAGCATTTTCTTGTGATTTGTTCACAAATGTTTCATTCCTTGAGAAGAAAGACTCTCGCTGTATTTGCTAAATATAGCTCAGACTTATAAAACTTGTACAAAATACACTAAACCCAAAATAATAAAGCAGTAGATTTGATTCCACTTCCATCCAGATTTTCTGAAATTTCTGTGGTCTGATCTCCAGCTGATAAAAGAGGACCATGGCCATCTATGTGAGGAGAATCTATTCCGTGGTGGGAAAATCAGCTGTAGCTGAGAAAAGAATGAACCTCAGGATTGTTACTCTGCTTTGCAGCACAGGTAACAGCTCGCAGCTACAGCAGTACGAGACACGTGAGCATCTCTGTTCCCAGCTGAGGCAGCTGTCAGGAGATCGTCGGTGGGAAGCTTCAGTCTTAGTTCCTTTGTCTTGCATGTTTAGATTTCAGATGACTTCAGGGCTTAACGAGTCCTTGAAACACTTGGGCAATTGTTTTTATTTTCTTTCATGTAGTTAGAAAATGGAGACGGAAAGGGGGAAGAATCTTCCAGAGGAAATAATTATAGTTATTCCTAATGATTATTAAAATATGAAGATATACAGAAGAGTTAGATTTCTTATGGAAAATTATTAATTCTCTCTAAAACTCGATTACCTACAAAATGCATCTCTGTGACAAAGCTTTCCAAAGGAGTCCAATTAGTTTCTACAAGAGAACCTCACAAGAATTACTCGGGGTTGCTTTCTAAAGCTCATTTTTATTCCTAATACCTAATTCCTAATACTAATTTTTACCACTTTCTGAGTTACAGGCTGCCACAAAATGACCAAGCCACACTACTGGAGTAAAACACTTTAAAGCTTACCATTCCTATGAAGTATTTTGATTATGTTATTCAATTGAACTTAAAGATAAAAAAAAAAAGAAAAAACACAAAGGAAATTCTTGTGTGGTTCAAAGCCATATTCACCTGGTTTCAACTTCTGTTTTTGTCTTGAGTTAAAACTATACTCATTTACTTGAAACAATACACTCAGACTTTTAACATATGTGAGTTGAATTTGACTCATTGTCCTGGAAGCATCCCTGGTAAGGTGTTACCCAGTACCTTACTTTGCTTTCACAGATGTACAACAACTTAGAGCTCCATAGGCAATGCTGGTGCCTCCGAGATAGCCCAGATACATTTAAATTTACGTTAAAACACAAATATTAGGCTGCCACAGCCTTACAAAAGGTGTCCCAATAGTGCCAGCACTTACACTGAAATGCCAGAGTAAACACTGGGATGTTCCTCTGTGATGAAGGAAGGTGCAAAAAGAAAGGACAAATGGGTCATCAGTTGCTAAATAAGATGCTGGATTTTCTCAATGGTGTGTGACTGTGCAAAGGCCATTTGTCAGTAGGAGGGACTTGACAAAAGCACCCTTCTTACTACCATCTGGTTTGAGTATGAATTTTGAAGGTCTACAGGATATGGTGCATAGCCTCTGCCAGGGCAGAAAACGAATCCTCACAGTGTAACCTCGTGTTCTGGACACCCCTCTGCCTCCCCAGTCCCTAAACCAGAAGCCAGGCTTACATTCCTGGCTCAGGGCTGCCTGGTGTTACCTTGGTCACACACAGTTCACTGCCATAGAAGTGCTCACTAACAGCAATGTCCAAAACAGTCCCATAGCCCCCTGAATTTAAAGCAGGAGATGATTTTTGAAGTGTTGTGGCATCTCACAAAAGCAATTCATTGTTGTCAGCATTGGATATTCTATTGTATTCTCCAAACCTTGAAAGGAGCTCCAGTAGTTTCAGTGGAAATTCCCTGAAGTACATGTCTGATGGCAGAGAAGTGTAGTTTGAACATTGTTAGCTGATCACACATCATTCGTGAGCGTTCTGGATTAAGTGATAGGGCACTCCTTGCTAAACGAAAGCCAACTGTGCCAATAACCATAAAGTATGATTGCGCAAGTGTTTAGTGCAGATCCCAGTAGCTAAAGTAGAAAAACCAGCAAGGGCCAGAATCCCCCACAGACTCCCCTTGCAGGGGCACCGGCACCTCACCCTGCTCTGGCTGTGCTCCCAGGTCAGCGTTGCACCAAAGCCCTGTGCCATCCACGCCAGCCGGGAGCACAGACACAGCGCAGCACCTTCTGTGCCAGCATTGGGCCAGGGTCACAGCACCCAGCATCTGAACCTGCACACACAAATGTCTTCTCACTCCAAGAGGCTCATTTCAGTTTTTATTGACATGGCAAAAAACCACAATCTAACGCAACACACTAAAGCAGCCAAAAGAAGTATCAACAGAAAAGATTTGCAAGGTAGTTTTCACTCACAGCGAAACTGAAGAAAATCCCAACTCCCACAGTACGCATACCAGGTCCAGAAATAAATTTCTGTCTCTGCGCACATGCTCTCTATACTTACAATGCCTGCCAAGTGTTTTTAGAGAAATGCTTATGTTTAAAAATGTGCTGATTCATCAACAGTAATTTTGTGTGTAGGGAAAAAGGTCAGGTATGAGAAACTGACAGTTTCAATATCCAATCCAAAATCCAGTTTCAAAAGTCTAAATTAAAAGTTCCAAGTTTTTATTCCAAGTCAGTTTTTTGCTATCAAAAGCTGATCACTTTTTCATAAATTTCAAAAATATAATATGAAACAAAAAAATAAAATTCAGAACAAAATATTTTAAAATGTTCTAAGCAAGCAGTCACAACTGACTGCCTTAATTTTTGTGTTTTCAGTTCTTCCTCACATCTTAATGGTACATCCAGTAGTCGGATAGTCGTCTTAAGTCTTTTCTCATTATTTTTTCCCTGCAGCATCGCTCTAAGTACTATCCGTAGATGTCAGAGCTTCCTCTCAGCACAATTCAGACCAACACAGAGGGCTCATGTTGCAGGGAGTCAAGTCCAACACACTGAGGCAGCTACAGCCCCCGGAGTAACAAGCCTGAGGACCTAATCTGACAAACATTTCTCATTACAGCGCTGCTTAATCACCCTCTGCTAATGCTCCATCACAGTGTGGCACACCAGAGCAGCCCTCTGAAACTACCTTTGGCTCTAAAATTCATTTAGGAGCTTATTTTACATGCCCCAAGCACTCATTTTTTTCTCTTAGTAACAGCCTCGTGCCAACCATCATTAATGAATACTCTCTCCTTTCTTGCTTCCCTCTATCATTTCTCTCCTTCTCACACGGAGCACAGAGGGCCAGCTGGGCTTCCCAGGAAGCCTCTCCGTCCTGGAGTGACCCCTGCAGTGGCCATGGCCACTGAGAGCCAGTGGCAGGGCTGGAGAGACTCCTTGCCATCGCGGTGCTCTCCGGGATGGGGGCGGTGGGCACACAGCCCCTGTGAGCCTGCCCCATCAGCACAGCCTTTTGCTGTCCTTCTGGGCTCGCTAGCAGGGAGATAGGCACCTCTGGGACTTTCATCACAGAGCTGATCACACAAAGTAATTTATAGCTCCGTAAAATTACCGCAAGTTATTAAACGCTGTGTGGTGCATGTTGTCCTGAGCCGCCAGCAGCAGCAGCAACCCAAGGACAGAAGCCTAGACTAGACTACAAATTGCTTCTACATTTTAATCAAGGACTAACTCCTAATCAGTCTTTCTTTTAACTCCCCACTAAAACAACACCATGGAGAGTATAACAGCATTCTCCAAAGTTTCTTTCTACAATTTTATTTTAAACAAAACAAAACAAAACAAAAATTAAGGTTGCATGGAATATGTGTTGCAGGTACAGGTTTTCAAGGCAATTAACTCCTTCTGCTTCAAAATCTCCAGGTTTCTTTACTCAGCAGAGCAGGGAAAATCTCGCTGTCCATGCGGAAGGTGACGACTGGGATTTACTTACTCGTTCTCGCTGTGCGGCACCCCACTGCCAAAGCACTCGTCCCACCCTGACCGCACCTCTCCCACGCTCCACACGTGGAAACATGCCCTTGGCTTCCCACAACCATCAGTACCAAATGTTAGAAAAAAACATGTGAAGGAATTAAAGTAAACAAAGGCAGTGCTATAGGAAGGGTTCCTAATCCACAAGATACGTTTTCACGCTTTAGCAAACATTTTACTTCCAAAGGACAGCAATCTGGGTAGCCCAGAATATTATGTAAGGGACATCGACAACAGAAGAATCATAAAGTTTAGAAGTCTCTCTTAATCAATGACAAATTTAGTACTTGTTGCTACAATTACAAAGATAATAGTTCCTTTATGTCAATGCCTTTGGTTTTGCAGCTGTAAAATAGCTTTGAATTCAGCATTTCAAGTAACAGAAATTATTAGGAGGTCATTTCTACCAGAGAAATTTTAGGGGCCCATCCTCTCTAATCATCATTAAAAACTAAATCCACAGGAGAAGAGGCACTTTACTGATTGTCAAGTGGAAGCTATTATTCATTTGATGAAGCTCTTGGCACTGTGCCATTTATTCTGCTGTAGAGCCTGCTGGTTGCTCTACTTCATCTCATGCAATCAAGGTTGTTTCTGCCTGCCAAGAGTTATTTATAGAGTAGGGGAAAAAAATAGCAATATGTTCTCTTGCTTCAAAAGCAAGTTTCAAACTTTCTAAGTGAACAACTGCCTCCCTTCTCCCAGGTGACATTCTTCTTTTTGATCTCCACTTGCACAAAAACAAAAGCACTTTCCTAGATTTCATCTTTCTTGAAACATGAAAACAATTCCCATGCCACGGACATTTTCATTGAGAAATCATCTGATTTTCTCCAGTTAAGATTCTGCATAGCCACACAGTTATGGCAGCAGGCAGCCAGCTTCCCCACATGCCACCCCTTTCAGGCTGCCAGTGCCAAAGGGGACGTGCAGAAAGCACCTTCGGTGAGTGTCACCTGCACTGGTGCAGCTCACCTGTACCTACAGAGTAGGGAAGTTTTGCTGGTGATGGGGACACTTTTCCTGTCTTCACTAAGCTGCCAGGCTGGGGAGGTAGTCAAGGCATTTGAGCTGAGGGAGGATGAATTTCTAACTCAAAGCTTGATTCTCCAGGTCCAGACCACGTGCAATTCTTAGACCTAGGCAGAGTGGGCTTCTGTGCTTTAGCAGGTCTTTATATCCACTTTGATGTGCAAGTGACCATAAATTCCTAAACAAAAGCTTGGAGTCTGTTTTTGACCTCAAGGCCAGTTTAAATTAGGAATCCTGACATGCTTGAACTAAAATATATAAAATCAGAAATAGTCTTTAAAATGAATGTAGTAAAACACCACTAGTGTTGAGTTTGTGCATGAAACCAGTACCAACCTTTTATGGTTTTTTGTAGTTTTTAAGAGCAGCCCCAAATACAGCTCAGACTACATATCTGAAAAGGAGAGAAAGTAAATTTCCTGCGTGGTAAGACTAATTCTTACAAATTAGTCTCACAAATGCTCAGGAAGCAAAGCCATCAAAGTGCAATTGAGTAATATTCAATTCTGATTTATTCGTCTCTGTGAAACACAAAGCAAACTATGGTCATCTCCACTCCAGAAAATACTGCTAGCCCTCCATTTCCAGAGCTATTAACCAGTTTATTTAAACAGACATGGTTATTTCAAGTTTACTCATTGCAGTTCTGATTCCTTTCCTCACACAAAATAGCACCCTACACCGTGGGTGTTTTCCCTGACATCACATAATTATTTCCTGATCTATCTATGACTGGTGCGCCCTTCCCACTCCACCTTAGGACTTCAAACATAATAAACAAAGCACAATCCCTGCACCAGTCTCCTTCACCCATAGACCAAACTTCAGCTATTCCCCAATAAAGTCCGCACTAAAGTCTGGTGTGTGATCTGGGATGTCTGGGTAACAGGGCAAGGGCTGCGGCAGGCGTGTGCAAACAGCAAGGGATGCACGCAGCAGCTCTGCCAGTAATCACGGAATCATTTGGGTTGGAAAAGCCCTCCAAGACCACTGAGTCCAAGCATTCCCCAGCACTGCCAAGGCCACTAACTCATGTTCCCAAGTGCCACATCCACATGGCTCTTAAATTCTTCTGAGAATGGGGACTCCTCAACTGCCCGTGGCTGACAAATTTCTTGTTTGGCTTGCAAACTGTCTGGAGATTAACAAAGATTATAAAACTAACCCTGTTTCTAAGATTTTATTATTATAATCATTTTTAATGAACCTGATAGACAAAAAAAGCACAGAAATTTGGCTTCAGATCATAATTTCCTAAATAAAGTACCAATCAAACGCAAAAATGCTGTTTTCTGGTGGGTTCTATTCCCTTCCTTCTGACCAATATAAAATTTGCTATAGTGTATTGGATCATTAGTTAAACAGAATTCATTAGACATACGAAGAACTAGTTATATACAACTGCTATGGAGAGACTGCCAGGAAATCCCTTCAGTAAAGAAAATGTTGAGCTATTGCTATTCAGTTTCCTAGGGATTTTATATATAATAAGAAAAGTACATTAGGAGCTCTTGATTTAACAAAAACCCTGAATTATGCATTTGTGTAAGGACAAGGATTGTAGGCAACATTTCACAAGTATGCAAATTTTATGTAAAACATAGCTTGCATATGGTATAATACCCATCCCCCAAGTAAAACATGGGATAATTTCAAGGAAGAATTTTCAGCACAGTAAGCTTGATCAAGAAAACACAGTTTTCTAAAATAACCAGCAAAGCTATTGTTAAAACTGATATGTGAAAGGAAAAGATGCATAAATCTCTGGAAAATCAAGTGTGCTTTGAGGATTATGTCTTGGAGCTGGTTTTCCCATTGGATGACATGCCAAACCCCAGACACCGAAATGGGTTATGCTGAAGAGCAAATACCAGTCATTAACTTTCCTGTGGTTTAATAATTACACCTCTTCCTGGGGATGTGATTAAACCACACACGGCATTAGAAAACAGAGGGAATTAAGTCAATATGCCTCAGAGCTGATGAGTAAGTGAATGTGTAGAGTCAAGAAAAAGCTGGATCAGATGGCTGGCTGTATGTTTCCAAGGTTCATACAGCAGTGCAACACACGAACGCAATAAGAATAACATCATTACCAGATGTAGCGGCGTTCCCCCCTCCACAAGGGAAATGCAGCATTGCATTACAGATCAGTATGAGGAGTTCCATGGTCAGCAGAGACCTGACCCCCCACCATGAGCCCTGGCTCTCCCAAGGGAAGGATGCCTCGTTGACAAAACATTTTGGTCCACTATTTGTTTCATCACCGATGCTGTGGGTTTATATTCCTTCCTGGAATACAGGGAAAAAGCACCTGAAATGCCTGGACTGCAGCCCCTTAAATCGTAAATACAATCAAACTGAAGCCTGTGGAGAGACGCATTCAGCTCCAAGACAAACACTCCCATTCCATACATGCCTGGCCAAAGGCAAACTGAGAGTCTAAACATTTGTGTTCTCTTCCCCTTCACTGTGACTTTAGCACTGCAGTGTTGGAAACATTCCCAACCAGTGCAGTACTACAGCATTGTGCCATGATCCATGTGGCACTGTGAGGGGACATAAGCCACAGGAAACATCATTTCTGAAGAACTGTATTAAGCAAAGACTCTCCTTTTAACTGAAGTAACTCTAGGAAATTCATTCATGTTACTTCTGGGTGGGAAGCAAGAAAGGGGAGAAAATCAGTTTTTGTGCTCCTGCCTCTGCCTGTAAGACAACATTGCACAGCACACTGTCCATGGCACATACCCGCATCTACAGATGGCACATATCAAAGCATCTACAAGGATACAATAAACTCGAAGTGTGACACTGGCAGGGAGAGTTTCCAGCCCTACACTGACATGTCTCACCCTCCCAACATTTTTCTCAGCCCACTTGCTTTCTAACCCACGACCTCACCTTTGTGGCTGAAGACCAGCATAGCAGCAGGGGAGGCTGGAGGAGGGAGGACTACTCATCCTCCAGCAACCCATGGCTTACACTGGGCAGCTCCATCACATTCCCCAGGGAGAGCAGCTGGGGGTTACCAACCTGCTCTGGAACTGAACTAGTGACCAGGAAAGAAGGGACTTTGTCAAGCTTTTGCCTGCTGAGCTAACCTGGTGTTTCTTAAGCTGCGCAGCCGCTTAGCTGCCAAGTGTTTGTGGACTCCAGTGAGTGAGATTTTTAGTTTTTACATTGTATTAGTTTACATTCTCTGGAGAAGAGAGCATTTATAACAGCTGGCAGAATTTGATGGAAGCAATAAATAACAAACTCTAAAAACCTTCCAGCTTTATTAGACCCACTGTTAATACATCACACATAATCTCTTCAGGTCAAGTGCAAATCCCTAGGCAGGGGACAGCTCTTTTCCTAGTAACACAGCCTTCCCCACTGACCAAGCTCTCTGACTGCAGGATGGGAAGAGGACTTGTTCTAAAACCATTTGCAAGCAACAGGAACAAGTCAAAGAGGTTTGGCAAAGTTCAGAAGGATGCTGGCTGAGGAGGCCAAAGTAATTGGCTTTGATGGAGCAACATCAGGGAGGAATTTAGGACTAAAGCATTTCATTTGTGAGTAATTTCGGCTCCGATGTCGCCATCTGGTTTTGGACAATTCTGTAACTGTGCTGCTCAAGGCTGTGCTCCTGGGAAGAGTTGGCAGCTTTGTGCCAGAGCAGGGACCCATAGCTACCCAGATGCTGTTTGCAGTCCCCAAGGAGGGGAAAATGTCAAAAGTGACAATGTTTTCATTGTTTTTGAACATTTCTCTTCAATACTTTTGCAGTTCTCTTTGGAATATGCAAGAAGAAGGCATTGCATCTTTCAGTCATATGAGAAATCATTTTCCACTCACTGGCAACATCCCCAGAACTTAATTTTAAGTGACTGTCCCTGTGCAAATTTGCACTTCAACAGAGAAAAATATGGAAGGAAGATATTTCTCTCCCAAAAAAATTTTGATCTCTCTTCACCTCTAAATCCATCCCTGCGTGACTACAGTAGATCCTTGGCACTACCCCATTAAAGCCCCTTGTACCATCTTTTCTCAGAATTATTTCAGCTCAGATTAGCCCTGTACACATGAGTCACTGTGGCCAGGCCGTTTGTGTGCAGCCTGTCCCCCTAAGCACGTGCACACACACTCCCAGGGGAAGGGAACCTGCGACACATCATCCCACGGCTCCTGCATGCTGCTCCAGGGCTTCTGCATTCATCTTCTGCTCTCACAACCACTGGAAACTACTGACTTCAAGACCACACTCCAGGAGAGACTATGAGGAGTGGATGAACAGGAGGGTCCCCTGCCCAAGATGATACTTTCCACCAGCTAGCATTGCAACACCAGTGCTGGCCAAACCGCACCTGTGCAAAACACTCAAGGGTGCGAGCAGGGTTGGGATTTCTTCAGTGTTTAGCAGAGGTTTTTTTGCTTGTCTTATCTCTATTTACAAAGTTCCCCTATTATGGAAATATTCTTTTTGTTGTGGACAGGAGCCCTGAAATCGTATTATGGAAATGGAAGAAAATGCTGACGATGAAAGCACTGGAGATATGCATTGTTCCATTGGCAGCAAACAGATATATTTTAGATCAGATGTATCCAATGCATCATTTATTTAACTTGTAGGGGTTGCATAAGGAGTGAAATGTTCACATCCCCAGAGTCATTGATGTGATATTTTATACTGCAATATAGAAAACACACTAGTTTATTTGATAGACTGGTCTATTACTAAAAAGTTACAAAGATAATAGAAGTAAATAAAAATTATAAATATAAATTGTAAAAAATATATCTCTTTGATATAAAGGTAATAAATACATAATTTTTAATGAAGATTCATGCCTCTGAAATTCCTCTGACCTCTGAAGCAGAAATGCAATTTATCCCATCTTGATAGTCTAATCAGGAACCTTCAAAAAAACAACTATTTCACTGAATAAAAGAGTCATTTCACAGCCCTTATTATCTAAATCATATGGATTTACAGCATAAGCAGGGGACCCAGGAAGCGACTATGATGAGTGAGCTGATTCTGTGTTTTCTTAATGTGAAAGAGACTGAAGAACTAAATTAAAGGCATGTTTCATGTTCTAAGCTTCTTGCAAAAATCAGACTCTTCTAAAATTCAGTTGCTCTTTCCATTATCAGTATCTCCTCTACCTGGACTGCCTCACTATCTGCTTTAAGGTATTAAATCTACTATCTATCACGGTAAAGGAGACCACTCAGGGAACTGCAGTTTATTAGACGATATCACCTTCAGCCAGCTATCAGGCCACACTTCCACAGTTACACTTAACCACATATATTGCACATAATCATTTTCTCCCAAGCCTTAAGGAAGTACACAGCATGCGTGCATGTATACTCTCATTTTGAGCAAAGCCACGTTTTTCATACAGACCCACAAGTGCTAAGGTTAAATATTGACATTCACAAAGTTCTACTGTGAACCCGATTTAAACAAAACAGATTTACAATGTATTCTCTACAAGAAGGGATTTCTCTAGCAAATTCTGGGATTAGCCTAAAGGAAGTGTGAGACAATGGATTTTAACATTTTAATAAACATGTGATTCCCTGGGGAAATAAAAAATTTAAAAAGAGAGGAGTCACTGTGGTCTGCACGCCAGATTGTTTCTGTGCTTCTGCCTTGTTACTCCATCTCACCGTTCCCACAGTGTTTGCTGCAATAAATGGGCAGCTCTTCTGCACCTCCCTGCAGCCAAGTGCCATGTCTCCCACCGGCCTCAGCAGTTCCCACAGAGGCAGCAGCCACAGGATCACCAGGGGAGAGCACCAGGCGCTGCTTAGCGGGGACAGCTGAGCGCAGTGGGCGGCCCATGGGGTGCCCCCCACCAGGGCAGCGCAGCCAAGGGCACGCAGAGCAGCAGGTGCCCCAGCCCTCCCCCTGCCACTGCCCAGTGCCAGGGCCAGCTCGGGCAGCTGCCCCTGCCATGGCTAGGCAGGGTGGTGGGCCAGGGCTGAGAGCCAGGGTGGGCTCTGCCCCAGCAGCCCCTGCACACCAGGCAGGGCTTGACAGCAGCACAGGAGCAGCTGCCACAGACAGAGCACCCAAGCCCTACACGGCCTCGGCTCCTGCTCACCTGCGCTCACTGCTGGGCTTCGTCTTGCGCTTCCCTTTGACACAAGTGCACACGGGCTGGTTCCCTTGGAGTCCGGTAGAAGCTCAAGGATTCTTTTTCTCCTCTGTAATTTCACCCACAGCTACCCAGGGAATCAGGTTGTATAAATATTGACAGAGAAATATATGTAACAAAAATATTTATAATTTCTGTTTCCTTCAGCACTGAAATTTTGCTTCAGGACATGCGGTGACTGTTTCAGTGAATCTGCTCATTAGCAGACAAAACAAACAGGATTATAAGATATGTTTTTAAACAGGATCAGTGATGCACGCCCTGATTTAGAAACTGTCGGGCTGACACCCAGGCCCTGAGCAGAACACAGTCCCTGCCTGCCGGGAACACAGGCAGTGCCCAGCTCCCTGCTCCCAGCAGCGCTGCACTGGAGGAACTGACAGCTCTGCTGACTGAATAAAGCTTGGTGGGAGCTTACTGGGGCAAGTGCAGGGCAATAAATGCATTCCTAAGCATCTTATTCTGACTATATTTAAGCAAAAAGCCATTTTTCCTGGCCTGTCCTTCCTAGGAGATTCCACACAGAATGGAGAGCGAGTAAATATTGAAACACACACTGGGATTCTCAGCATAGCACTGCAGCAGCATCATTCCCAATCCAGTCAGAGGAATTTCACCGCTAACTGTACAACATATGGAGGAACCACAGTGCCCAAGTCAGAGTAATGGGAGCCCTAAGCAAGATGTCTGTCTCAGCCCCATAACTGGCTGCAGCCAAAACGAGAGCAAGTGCAGCAGAACAGCTGTGATCTCCAGTACCTGCCGCTCCATTCCTGTCAATGACATTTCACATTCACCGGGAACCTGGTGAACAGAGCTGGGAGCAGACTGAGGGTCCTGTTCTTGAGAACCTCAAACACCAGTGTGGTTTATTGAGTCAGTTTTGTACCATCTGCCATGAGAAAATAAGGGGAGACATGCTGTACTTGTATAAGTGGCTCGATTCCTATGTCATCCAGGCAAAACAGGAGCCCATGTTATTTCTGTCATTAGTTATAATTAGAGAACTCTAATCAACCCCCTGCCTGCTTCAGTACTCAAGTGTTTGAATCTGCAATTTTACTTGTGTTCTTCATTAAGAAGATGGAAAAAGGAAAAGAAATTCATTCATGAAATTTCCATCCATATCAAAGACTTTTATTTTAGGATTTACTTCCAACTTATGTATCTTTAGACCTTTTAAACAGGAATACAGTTCTCTTCCTCTACCCTTCTCTGTATGTATAAATTCATGTAATTTCTATTAAAGAGCAGACAATTCTCATCCCTCTGTAGCAGTAAATACTGGACTTCAGTGCAGAGATGGAGAAGAAACATTAAGAGAACATAAAGATTTTTAAGACAACAGGAAGTATTTGTTACACATACTTTCTGGTGCAGAAGGGCAAAATTGCTTAAAAATCTGCAGCATCTTAAGTCTCAACTATTTCCAATAGATGGAGCTGATGACATAATTACTAGTGATTAAATTTTAACATTTATTAGTAAAGGATTTTTAAAGGCACAGGCTAGCAGCATCAAGTCCGGAGTGAGATCTTCGCTGGGATTGCCAGATGCCACGACACCAAATTTCACCTCCACCCACTCCACTGCTTTAACCCTGGATGTCATAGATTTCATAGGTTGCTGGATTTAGGAGATTCCTAAAGATCAGAGACAGAGAGATAAATAATCATCCTTTTACTCCATCACATGCTTGCCCAAAAACATACCATCTATGTGAGCTACATCATCAACCAAGGCTTCACTTAAGCCGTGTGTTTCTCTCTTTTTTCGCAAGCAGAACCACAAGCTACTAACAGAGAGTCAAGGAGACCAAGCTGCCTGAGCCTGACACATCTACATTTGCAGGACATTGATACGAGAGACTTGCAAAGCAGATTTCAGACACCAAGCTGATCAAGGGATGTAAAATAAGATGTAAAACTACACAAAAGGTTCTGCTTTAGAACAGAACCCTCAACTGCTGACTGCGAGAGTCACCAACCTGTAGCAAGACCTGCTAGTCAAATATCCAAGGGGAACACCTTGTTTTTTTCCAGAAACCTAGAACAGTTCATTCAGAATTTTGCCTCAGACACAGCTAATTGCCTATATACTTTAAAGAGCTAGTAAAATTTAAATTAAATTTCATACTACCTTGTGAAGAAGAAAAGGCCCCTGAACCTAGAATAGGCAGAGCCTCAGAGTAGAGCATGTCCTAATAAATACCCATGCATAAATCCTGTGGCCAAACCGCCAGCCCTGAAATCCCCCCGTCATGCTATGAACTCCAGCAGTAATCAGGCTAAGATGTACTGGGCACTTGGATCCAAGGAGCTCAGTGTTACCAAGCGTGCATCCAAGAACCTTTCCATAGAGGCTTTCCAGACTGGAATCAGAAAGTGTAACATTGATTGCACTGGACAGACGTGTCTTAGTCTCACCAGATGTCCATATTGGTGCCATGGAAATGAACTGTGAGACAGTGTTACATCAGGCAGCAGGGCACGTGTCGCTGCCACCAGACAGCACACCACGTCTCACACAGTCAGATGCGCTGCAGGAGCAATACAGACAGGAGTCAGTACAGTCTGTTTGTTCAGCCTATTTGGAACGGGTTGTGTGATGACTCTCATATATCTGCGGTCTCAGAAGAGTAATTATCTCTGAACTCAGCTGTTTCTTGCTGAGATACCTAGAGCTCCTAGAGCTGCAGTGACACCAGCACACTCATGAGTGCGTTGTTCGTGTGGGTGCACTGCCAAGGAGCCAGGCATTCCCTCACGACCCAGACAGTTCGCAGCCTGTGCCATCTCTTGACAGCAATCCTCGCTGGCAAGGATGGGGACTCCAAGCTGCGCAGATCTGCAGGATGAAATAGCAATGCAGCTGGAAAACTGACAGAGGGCTTCTTGGGCACTAGTAAACACTTGGCAGAAAGCTAAAAAGAACATATGCACCAGGGACAACCGAATGAGCTCCTGTGACGGGAAAAGCAAGGTCCTCCATGGTCACCTTGGCAGTTCAGCCCAACCTACTAAAGGATATATCAATATCCTTGTGTTCTCGGAACAGGGGACAAGCACAGCATGGTACGAGCACTGCATGATCAAAAAGAAAAAATGGACTCAGAGTTCAGCTCTGTTTTTTAACAAAACAGGCTAAACATCTGGGAAATTAAAATCACCTATAAAGACAAGAGCAGTTTTAAACAGTATTTACGTTTGTCAGAAATACTAAAAACCTTAAGTCTACCCTTAATGATAGATGTTTCATTTTACTCACCCTGAAACAAAGGGATAAGAAGTATCACCCAAACCAGGAATAAACACAAGTACACAAGGTCAGGATCATCTGAGAATCTTAAGAATGTAGATGGAGCTTGGAGACAGTCACTTCAGAGACTAAATTTCAAACTCCTACTAAGTGAAAAAAAATGTTATATGTTAGTCTTCAAATGTAAAGTGAATGGATGCCTACTGACGTTTATGAGGAGGCAATAAAGGAATGATAGATTAGAGAAAAGGGTTAATAAGGAATTATCTGATTACAAATGTAACTAATGTAAAGAGTGCATCAGAACAATACAGGAAACAATTCCAGTCTGTGACACATTTTGATTTAAAAACAGTTGATTCCAGCAAACAAACTCAACCTGATTCAGTTACTTACCAAAGGGTAAAAATATAAGTTGACTTTTCCGGAAATCCTTAGCATTACTGATTTACTGAAATTTGACAAACGACTGATAATGAAACATTTGAAGAAGATTTTGTAGTGGGAGATTCTGCAGAGTTCAAGCCTCAGTAGTCTGGTATTAAGATCAAAAGTCTGCCTCCAAATGCTGTTACTATCCTCAGTTTCTTAAAACTTGTGGAATGTATCGTGGCCTTAGATGCGGCATGGAAAGAATATTTTCCTGTGTAAACAGATTTGGACAGAGTTCAGAAAACTGCTGAACATAGGTTTTCCTGGGACCGGGCTTAAGGTTAAAGCCAAAGTCAAAAAATATAAAAAAAATCTTTCTTGTTTGATTCAAAGGAGCCATGACACACGAGAGCAGAAAGCACCAGTCCAAACAATAACATCATTAATGAAATGGAGTTGTGTATTTGAAGACAGTGGAAATATACACTAGAGGGGAAAATACATGTCTCAACAGGGAGCTGCTGCTTCCCTAAAACATTCCTTCAGGGAATTTCCCCTTGCTTTTCAGGAACTCTATTTCTTTCATGCAAGAAAGAGACAAGCTCACCAACTATCAGAGTAAGCAGTGCTATTCTGGACACACAGCATGGCCTGGGTAATCCATCACAGGAAGGGAGTGTGGGGGTGCAGGGAATTTCAGGTTAGAAATGCTGGAGGGCAGAGTGGGGGCTGCTGGCATGTGCTTTCCCTACACTGCTCAAACTCCTCCCAGCCTGCTACTTCCAACAAATTCCCTAAGAAGCCATTTTCTGTACCAAGGAAACATTACTGACTGAATAGAAACACCACTTACTCGTTTAAGGGAGAATAATCTGCCTTTTTGTTGGGAACCATAAAAATAAGTGCAACGAGGGAAAAAAAGGCAGTCACATACCATGTCTGACACAAAGCCCTAATCCGTCACAAACACTTGGGGTTTGGCTATCTCCAACCTGCAGCCACTCCTCACCACGGCATCTCAGGCTCCCACAGGCAGCGTGGGGAGCTGGTGCCTTTCTGCAGGGTGTGCAGGTGCCAGGAGGCACTCTGAGAATGGCACCCGTGCCAGGAGGTGCTCCAAGCACTGGCTGGATGGAGCCCTAGCTGAAGCTGGGATGTGCAGCCTGTTGATGGCCCTGCTACTGCAGAGCACGGCTCCTCCCAGGGGCACACGGGGACAGGGGCACATGCGTGGCCCCATCCTCAGGGAGAACCTCTCTGGACAGCAGGCCAGGAATCTACCCCTTGCCCCAGCTGGTACCGCACCGTGACCATGCCTGCTGCAGAGAGGTGGGATGTGGCCATCAGAAAGGGAGGGGATGAAGTTTTATCTTTGGATGAGATGAACCCTTTGCCACTGCCAGTCAGCCCCATGCTCCGGTTGCTCCTGCGTTCCTCAGCGCTCGGACCGCCCGGATGATTGTGCCATGCGAGCAGCAGGCTGCACAGATGTCAGATGTCATGCTCTATCTGATGAAGAGGTCTCTGCCTCGGGCTGTTTATATATAACCTACCAGAATTTCCTGCTGCATGATGAAATAATTAGGGGGCCCTCATGCAGGGAACAATGTTGTGAGTAGGTTGCAAAGGCATTGCACATACAAAAAGAAAACCCTAAGCATTTTACTTATCTGTGATACCATCTTTTAAGACTTCTTATATACATTCAACTTGTTTGTATTATTTCTTTTAATGTTCTCCATGCAGATGCTAAATGAAGGCTTCAAAAAGTTCAGCAGCGGTCTTTCCTTTATGCTCAGATTACACAGTGGGAATAGCATCATGAGAAAACCAGAAAAAATGGAGATTTATTTGTTTGTTTTAAGTCAAGATTGCTTTTTGCATCTTAAGTCAGTGAACTCTAAACTGCAGATAGCTTAACAGAAGCTGATCCTGTCATCAGACTCTCATTTTGTGGCTCTCCTTTTTTTCTAATCAGTTTTAATTAGCAACTGGTTTTATCCATGAAGAGATCACCCATATGTCCAAGACGCTCCATGTGCTGATTCATCTCAGCTCGCTCCCCTCCCAGCTCACTACACCAGAAAAACAGCTGGATCATATCCTCAGATTCAGTCTGGAACAGCTTCCCTGTGATTGTCAAACTTTCAAGTAAAACTTAGGAATCTGAGGTTTCAAACCTCACATGTCCTGAACATGCCCAAGGCCCCTGAACTGGGCAATTCTGCTGGCTGGCAGCAGTGGAGAAACCAGCCCAGGGGGAGGTTGGCATGGAGCTCTGTCCAGAAACACCCCCAAAGTGGAGACCCCCGCAGCCACTCACCGCTGACAGGGCTGTTCCAGAGCCCTTGCCCGCTGCTCTGTGGTGCGGGGCTCAGGTAGCCGGAGAGCTGCTGGCAGTGAACATGGCTGGCTGGATACCCTGGGCCCTCTAAAACCTCCTGGGGTCTCACAAACCCAGTTTTAATGAGGTCGGCACACCTGAGGCAAGGTTAGAAGTCATCTTAAAGGAGAAAGTTTGTTGAATATTTGGCACTGGGGTAGGTTGCCCAGAGAGGCTGTGGAGATACTCAGACCTCAGCCTGGTGTAGCTGTTTGAGAGTGAACTTTTTCTCAGTGAGGGCAGGCAGTCTTGATGTCCCTCCTAACCACAGCTATCCTCTCTGATTCTGTGAAAATAGTATCAAGATTGTTTGTTAGTGTAAAAAAACTGATGTGCCTAGAAATTCTTCCTGGATTTCCATATAATTTGTGCTTATTCTAGTAACTACTTACAGTGCAGTGAAGAACATTACACTATACTTTCTCAGTTTGGTGACAGGCATACAGTTGTCACTGTGCCCTGACGTTCTTATCTATTGTGGTCTCATGGGCATTTAATCCATCCTTCTCAGAGCAATTACCTGCTTGAATGGATATTTTGTTTAGAAATATAAATATTTTCTTTTTGTTTTTCCTGTTTCCAAGGCCCATTACCTCTATTCTACTAAGAGAGGGTTAGAAATGGCATTGTCATTTGTTTTGAGAGGACAAAAATATTAAATGGATCCCATGGTTCAGATTAAGAAAATGAATGGATATTAATTTTCAGATTGGGTGCATAACTCATAGCCAGCCACCTTGCTGGCTTTTGACTCCCTCATTTGGGGGGGGCGCATGAATAAGTAATAAACATGTCATTAAATAATAAAAACTGTCCAGAGAGTTAATCAAAATGGGATATTCCCAGAGAAGTGCAGGCAGAAATGCAGAAGTAGCAAGCAAGGATATGCTGAACTAATACCTAGACAGGATAAATTAATAAGTCAGATTTTTTTTTTAATTCCTCTTATCACAAATCATTAAATAATTTTGATTGGAAGGAACCTTAGAAGATGATCTAGGGACCTGTACTCAAAGCAGGGACACTTCAAAAGCAGATCAGGTTTGAATGTCTCCAAAGATGGCAGCAGCCACCACGTTATTTACCGGCACTGCTCGATCTTTCCAACGAAGCAGCTGTGTGCATCTCTGCGACCCACAGTTACACAAAAGGTCAGTAATAAACCAAACAGGAGGTAAACACACATACTCATTAACAACTGGCATAAGATGCTGACCAGCCAGCCCCTGTGGGAGGGAACCAGTGGGGGCACACTGAGAACGTCTCAGCCTCTCAGCAAGTGGCTGTGGGGGGCTTGGCTGCTACCAAGATTAAACCACAGCAATCATGATGGACCTCGCTGTAGAACAAACCAGGATGAGCCATATTACCTTTTTTACTTCTTATACACCCTCAAATAATGCATCAAGACGTACCAAAATTCTTTTCAAAGCTCAGAATCGACATATCTTTCAAATTGCTCAAACAGTTGCCACAAGTGTATCACATTTACAGACTTTGTTTAATTCAAATGACCGCAAATAATTGGAAATAGGATAATAGGTGACCAAAACATGTAGAAGAAGAGCTTTCAGTGTGGTGACCATCTATATTTTCATGGTTAGGAAAACTAGATACATGCTTTTATTAGAACACAGCATGGAAAAGAAATTGACATTTCCCAAATATCAAAAGGTACATACATCACTGTTCTACAGATACAAAATATGAATCCATTTCTAAATTATCATTGCCTTCTCATGTCTATTTAGCATCTCAGCAGTCTTCTTTTACCCATCATCTTCTCTAAATGGATCCTGTATTTCACTAAGCAATGGTTCAGGCACAATAAACAGATATTTGTTTGAGTGTGCTGTCCCTACAGGTATCAGTTCACATTAACACTTCTGAAGTTAGGTTTGTACATAGCACAGCTTACAGTACTACCAAGGAAAACAATCCTAAAGATTGGAATAAAACAACATTTCTTTGGTCTTAGTTCTCCATTCAGCTCACTGTTTAATAGCTTCCTTAACTATGTTGAGGAGATAGACCCTCATTTTTTCACCACCATTAAAATCATACAAGTACTGAACATCAGTGGAGGCTCTGAGTGGGCGCACATGGGAGGCAAGGGTGCATCTCAAGAGCAGCAGCATTTTTCCCCCTCTGAACCAGACAACAATGTATTCCACTGTGCTGCTATTCAGCCACTGCCAGCTCATTTTAAGTTCCTTATTCTCAGTGCACATTCAAGAAAGAATAAAAAGACCATAAGAGAAGGAAATTTTTGCTACTCATGTATTTGAAGACTACAACCATAACAGACATCAAGCCACCTATCATCAAGGCCAGGACACCCTCGACAGCAGTCATTCCTCTCTGTAAGGGAAAATCAGCAATATGTGATGATGGAAGGCATTGCCTTCCTCAAGGGCCAATTTAGCACAGCAGGGGGAAAGTAGCTCAGGCAATATGCATCTCAAAGCAGGAGAAAAATTAAAGGTAGGAAGAGGAAGAGTGGCTTTGGAAGGGAGAGTAAGGGATGAAAGCAGTAGCAGTAACCATGGGAAAGATAACCATGACAAGGGCAGTGGATAAAGTGGAGAAAATTTAGTCCTTGCATTTTTTTAGTGTATAGGATACCTGGGCTGAGAAAACTGGGACATCACAAGCAGGATTGGAGCCTAGACAAGTGCACGTTTACAAGAACAACCCCTTCTTTGTTCAACTGCTTTCTACCAAAAGGTAAAAACCCTTTAAGACGCTGATACCTGCATGTCAGGTATCTTGCAGTAGGATTGCAGAGCTGTGGCTCTCACTGAGCGCTGACTTCATGACTCAGCTAAGAATGCAGCAGGAGCTGCTTCTGGCCCAGCACGTTTGTCCCCAAACCCAGCCCAGATGAGGTTGTTTTCCTGGTTGTCCCTCCACCCTTCTGACCCTTGTTTGGCACAACTGCTTCCACACAGTGCCACCTTTCTTGCCTAGCCAGAGTTCTGCACGATGGTGCCCAGCTAACAAGAGCATCCTCACACCACACCACCTGTGTGTACCCACAGCACCACATGCTGCTGGGGTGGCACCATGCCAGCAGACCACAATCCTCTAGGAACCTAGGCAAGTCATTAATCTCCCTACACCTCTGTTTCTGCCTCCATTAAATTTTACTGACTTACCTCACACAGCTAAGAAGAAAAATTATTAAATTAGCATATTAAAAGTTGTGGAGAATTCCCTTCACCACTGTCTGCTGCCAGAGCTGTGGAACTGTATCTTAAACAATTTATAAGCTCTATAAGTGCCTGTTACTGGAATGAAGTATTTGTTGTATGGGCATTATCTTTTGACCTCTAATTTGTAACACCAAGTTACAACTTCTGCCTAAATGTGCATATTAAACAAAAACCCAGTAGTGGTATTGTAAAGGAACAACAAAGCCTTATACAAATTAAATATGATCATTTGAAGTTGATGTATGTAACAAAATTCATCAGCTGTTGTGTCTGTCCTTCAACCCAAAAATTTCATAAACTGAAATTTTTTCAAACTTTCTATGGATTTAGGCAGTCCATTTGAAAATGGACTTCCAACTGTTCTGTAGGCAAAGGACACAAAATAGAGACAAGTCCATTTTTCCAGGTTCACATGAAGTTTTGTCATGGTGGTCCACTAAATCCCACACATTGAGGGACAATACTGAAACATTTTCAGAGTGAAGAGGACTCTAGTCTAGGGGAAACCTGAACCCCCTTGCTGCCTGTTCCGGTGATTTTTGTGAATGATTATATATATCGTCATCTTAGTTTTAGCTATTCTTAGTTTATTTCATTTGCAACATTTCTAAGCCCTTTTCTGATAATCATTTTATTCCCTTGTCTTCATTTTGTTTGGCAACAGATGAGCTGGCAGCAAGCCCAAAGCCTGGTAAATGACAAATCACTACCAGATGAAGCTGTGAGTTTTACACAGAGCATGTCCTCCAGCCATGGAATAGTTTGAGGCCCAATAAAATTACCAAACTGACTGAGAAGCCAAGTTCAAGCTTTACATGAAGGCCTGCCATTAACAAAAAACCAGAATAATTCTCCAAGCAGTGAATCTAGTGATTGGGCTAATGAAGCCCCAGAAAAGCTGAAGAATCAGAAGCAGAGATAGAAATGCAAATCCTTAGCAGGGCCCCCGGGCAGGGTTTAGCACTTGCTGCCTCATGGGAGCAGGAAAGGCCCTCTGTTCCCCAGGAAAGAAGGCAGTCACAAACCAAAATTATCCACAAGAAGCACTAATCCCCCTTCCATCCTTCATGTCCAAGTTACAGCTCTGGAGCTGTGCCAGGTTACCTCCCTGTAGAGCAGCTCGGAACTGAGCCAACGTGGGCACAGAAAACTCCCCAGCAATCCAGCATTTGTGCCAGAGAGGAAAGCAACACTAGACAGAATTACTGCTGCTAATACCCGTGATAAATCCTTCTCTGCAGACTGTATCCCCACAGAGGGTCAGCAAAGTGGGGTGAAGTTAGGGTTGGGAAGAAGGATGTTTCTCCTGGGAACCCTCCAAGAAGGCCAGGATTGCCTTTTTCCCAGGAGTCCTCCCTGCAGAGTCTTGTGAACCCAGCACTGAAGCCACAAGGCACAAAATGTGAATGCTTTCCTGAACCTTGTTTCATCCTTCCCAGGCTGATGCCACAGGACATCACCTTTTGTTACCCAAAATTATCAGACAAGAACTGAGGCAAGCCACCTTGCAAAAATGCTTCCTCACCTTTTGCTAGCTAGATGTTTTTAGCCAAGGCTTTGGCACCGCCAGTACCCTTAGAGGTCATGCAGAAAGAATCATTGTTTGCTTTAATAGTATAGACAGAGAGGCCTGAATTTCCGTGTGTAGCAATTTTATAGTAGATATAGAATGATAGAGTGGATGTAAACCAGCACTATTCTGAGTCACGTAACATAGGCTGGACAGCACCTGGCTGAGAACAAAGCCAGAAGATGTAAAGTGAAGCCATCAGGGTCGTGAACACTCCTGAGGTACACCCTTCCCAGATTGTCATAATGCATGATACATCCATGCAATGAATGTTGAAAAGTAACAGCAAAGGGGAAGGAAAAGACTCAATAAAAAAGTGGAGTTTGGCTATAATCCTGCGTACCCAGATGTCACACGACAACACAAATTCCCTACAGCCTCTCCCCTGGGCTCCCATGGAGCAGGCCCCCCACGGGCACCCATTGCACCCCACTGTAAAAACCATGGGAGCATCCGCAGCCCTCAGGAACACGGGACAGGGGACCCCGGCGCTGCTGCCATTGCAGCCAGCGGGAAGGTGGAGGTGAGGGAAGCTTCAAAGGGTTAAGTCCAGATAATATTTTCCTGTCCTGAGGGGGATCAGACATAGTCTGGAAGAGGCCTGTCAGCCTTCATTGGCCACAGGTAATGGTATAGGGTAATTTCTTCTGATAATGTCACCGGAAGAGGAAATCCTGCAGACTAAACTCATTAAGGTCTGAGGGGAACACTGTGAGGGGCTCTTTCTGCAGGCAGAAGGACTGTAGGCTAGGTTTGTCTGAGTGGAAGAGCATCTCTTGTGGCATATGGTTGGAAAGCTCTCAGGGATTTCCAACACCTTTCTTTGGCATATGTCAGCCTTAAAGTCCAAGTTTTCACCTTGAAGCCAAAACTCATCCCTCCTTCCAAAATGCGGCCCCCCAAGGGAAAACAAAAACACCAAAGGGAGATGGTAGATTAATGCTCAAGAGCCAGTAATTTAGAGGCATTTGAACAGCTGTCATTCATTCACACTCTTCTATCAAGCAAGCAAATAAATAAGATACTACATTGTTGTAAGTGCTTGTTCCAGAGGCCATTAAGGCTTTGAATCAAGACTTATAATGCCTTGAGTTGCTGAAGGGCAGCATCATCTGCCAAAAACAAGCACTGTTATCCTTGCAAGGCATCTGAGGTACGCACAGGATTTAGCACCTAGCTCTCCCCTCCTTTGTGCATCCTCAGGTCTGGAGGGAGTCCCTTGCGGCACGGGCAGGAGAGGACACCATGACATAGGGCTGCCCACGGGGTGAGCAGCCAGTGCCCATCGGGCACCCATCGTATGGCCAGCCCCGCCACCCCTGCAACCACCAGCTATTTTGTCCTCGATAAACTGCACATGCTGGGTGTCCAACGCTTTGGCCCACACCTGTTCTCTGACCTTGAGGTGTTGCCCAGCACATTGGCAACAGATTTGAGAAAACGCGAAGTTCCTTCTCTTCTGAGAAGCACAGTGGGACAGCTTATCTGCTCAGCTCAACAGAAAAATGCTCTTGATTTCAGAAACAAGGCAGCCTGATCTCTGATCTTTTATAGGAAAATATTTTGACAGTGTAACAGATGAAATTACCTAAAGCTAGGATGACTTGCATTTAATCTGATAATCCTTCCAGAAGCAATTAACTTGAAAATATCTGATAAAATTTGTTCAGTGTGTGTCTCCGTTGTGGCAGTGCAGGCACAGCCCAGCTGGCATGCAGCTCTGACCTGGCCGTCTGCTGAGGCAGAAATGCCTGGGGATGCTGTCCTGGTCACAGTCCTCTCCTGTGTTGGCGCAGAGATCCCACCCCTTCCTCCACAACACAGCTGGTTTCCACACCTCTTGAGAAATGTGGAACTTGGCAAAGGCAAAATTCAGTTGACTGGTTAGAGAACTTTGGCTTCACCTCAACACAAAAAACAATTGTGACTTTACACTAGCACCAGTTAGAAAAATTTCTGATGGACAAGTGCTTTAAATATTGGCTTGTCACAAGTGAAACAATTTAGGGAAACAATATATCACTTTTGCAGAATGTTAAGCTTTAAAATAAAAATGAAGAGAAAGCATTCCCATTAAATCAAAACTTCATATTTCTACCTTTTCTTCAGGTTTTGAAATGATTGCTCTCCAATAAATTGTAAAATACAAGATCAACATTTCAAGTGTTGAAGTGTTTTAATTTTGTAAATCAGACTGTTCCATTTTTTTTTTTTTTGCATTTGAGATCACAGGAAATGCAGAAGAAAAAAAACTATTCCAAAAGAAAAGCCCAAAATCATAAACTTCAGTAAAAATTAAAAGTCCCATACCTGCATTGCTGCACTTTGAAGCCTTTTACCATCTTAACGGATTATACTCTATCACTCGGCATATCTAAAATGTCAGCATAACTATACCTTTGGAAATAACCATCTGTATTTCATCTGTATACATGCATACTTCCATGAGAAACCTGAAATCTGTGGAGAGAAGCCCAGTCTTGGCCTTTACTCAGGCTAAAGGCAGTGGGTCCTTTGACAGAGTGAGGATCATGGAATTGTTACAGGAACAGGGCTGGAATTTGATTTTTAAACATAGAACACCTACACTTGTCATCACTAAATACACAAATAGCTTTTGCATTCAAAACTATAACATGTTACACGAACTAAACCATTTGTCTAAGAGGCCTTTCTTAGAAATGAAAGACAAAATTAAGAGGAATTGTCTGAACTATCTGAAAATGCAGTAAATTTAATGGCTATGCCTCCAGTCTGGGAGGGATGGTTTTACTTAACACTGGTCTGCTGCATGCAGAGAAAGTCAAAAGCCTCAAAGTGTGCCAGAAGCCAACTAAGCTAGGCATCGATTCTCTACAGAGCAGGTACAGCATACACTGAGAACACCAGGTATGCAGACCTCTGCTGCCAAATCAGATACCCCTTTCTCTCCATGAACAGAGCCACTCCACGGGCCATGTGCTGGCTCATGCTGCTTGATGCACACGAGGGGGCTGGCACCCTCAGCTCCAGCCACCCCCAGACCCCTTCTCAACATACCCTGTCCCGGTCCACCGTGGGCAGAGGCATGGGTCTCACTGGCATGCAGGCAGGACAGTATGGAGCACCTCTGACAGTCCACTGCAAAGTGCCCTGAGTATCAGAGCACATTTGCCATTCAGAACTCTGAAACCAGATGTTGTGCTAAACATCCCATCATCAAATACCAGCCTGTGAGGTAAGTAACTGACAAAGCAGAAACCTCCAGTGAAGGCGCTGCAAGATGCCCATGCAGGGATGTGCTAGCCTAGGTGACGTCCTATGGCGATGGCAGCAGGCCCAGCCCAGCCCTGCCAAAGTCAGTAGGTTCATTGTCTTCATCCTGAGCAAGACAAGCCCAACATGAGGCTGGCAGGGGCTGGATCTTTTTTTCAGATGCACAGGTTGTTCAACTCTTACGCAAGACATATGGACACTACTGCTGAACCCCATGGTTTCAGAGTGCAGGGCAGAGCTCTGAACAAACATTGAGAAATGCAGTGTCAAACCTGCTGTTCAATGTACCTGTCTTTATAGCATCTATCCCCGTGACTGTTTATTAGTACAGCAAACTGCACACATATAACCTTAAAATAGCCCCTTCCTCCAGTATCCCGTTTGCAGGGGAAGATATTACACCCCTAACTGCATCCATCACTCTTCCAGCGCTTTCCTAAAATAACTGTTTTTGTTTGAGAACTTAAATGGAAGAAGGCATACATATGTAGTGCAGAATATAGTTAAACCATCACTTCTGTGCACTGAGATGGTCTAATTCTCTTTCCTTCTCCATTCCTGGCCATAGACTTTAAAGCCCTTTGCATCAGATCCATGAGCCTGTGCTCTTGCCCAAATATTACCTCACACCTAAAACAACAGAAAGAGGGTTGTAAACAAACAAATAAATGCTGCACCAATGTGACCCACGGGCACTCAGCATAGGAAGACAGTTCTTCAAGTGACCCTGAAGGAGGTGAGAGCTCTTCTCTCTGCTAGACCAAGCTGGAAGGAGCCTCCTGGCACACAGTGATGTGCACCTGGCTGAAGACTGACACAAACCCTGAAGAAGGCATTTTGTGGGAGCAGATAATCTCAACTGAACTTCAAAATTATGAACGTTTTGTTGCCAGAAGGTGTTTAACTGTTCTCTGAAAGTGAGGCAGAAGGAATCTCTTGCCTCATCCCCTGTGAGAACATGAGAGATGTTGTGGCCAGTGAAACCACAAAGATGCATTTGGAGAGCAGGCTGCCCTATCTTAACTACTCTTGGTATCAAAATGCAGCTGGTGCTTACACACAGTGGGTACAAGTAAGCCCATTTGCCAACTCAAACTGGTGAAAACATACTTGGTTCTTAATTTTCTCTTGTAGTAAAAATAGAGTTTCTCAAACCCTGAAAGACAGCAGAGCTAGAAAGAAGGGATACTTCAGCTGCACTAAGCAGAACTCTTTAGTGATATGAACCTCAGAGAAAGCAGGATCCAGGAACATATGGAATATGATTTATTAAGACTGACCCTGAAAATAAATTTTATTTCTCTTACATACCTATTTTAAAACACTTTTTTTTCCTACTCAGATAAAAGTGTTACTGTATTTGAGGTCTTAATTATATAATTAGTAACAACAACAAATTAAAATGAATTAATCCCATTCTGATTTATTTTGCTTGCAGTGTTAAATAAGAGGTACACAAAACACAATTAAGTAATTTTAAGTCCTGTCTTTAAATACTAATCAGAAATTGCTACATCTAGATAAAGCCAAACCAAAACAAAACTTTTTATTTGTTATGAACTGAGGAATGTGTATAGTGCACAGTCCCCACTGACTCCAGGGTAAATACTTCCACTGCTTCTTAGGATTTCTGGCTAAAAAATTGATCAACAATTTCAGGACTGTGCAAAGATGATTACAAAGAATGTGTTACTTGGAATAATTAGTGCAAGGAACCTTTAACTACAATGTGCAATATCCAGACAGACATTAGCATGAGAATGGGGAAGGTATGACACTCGCTAAAATAGAGAAAGAAATGGTTTTTTGACCTGCACCGACACCTCCCTCATGCTGTGTAGTGACATCTCTGCAAGGCACCTCACCCCCAGACAACCTGCTTTGTTCATTTTTAAGCACCCAAATAGAACCCAGACTCATGTCTCTAGCTAAGGCATTGCACATGCCCAGGTAACATTCAGACAGAGGGCCCACAGACCCCGTTTGCGGGTCAAAGCCCTCACTCAGCAGATGCCAGCCACAGACAGATGTGAGCGCTGACAGGAGCGGAGCAGTGGCTGTGCAGCAGGGCTGGGGCACGGTGCCCAGCACTGCCACAGCGAGGGGTGCTGGCTGCGCTCGTGCAGGCTCTGCCTGTGTGGAGGGCCAGGGCTGCAGCACCAGCAGAAAGACAGGAAAGGTGTGCACATCCCCAGTGCAGTGGTGATACCTGAGCTACTGGCAATGCAACAGCACTGAAGGACGGAGCCCCGGCACATTTCTTCCCATCCCACATACCATATCATGTGCATGTGACAGCTAGAGGTCCAAGAGTTACTGACCCTTTTTGGGTGTTCTAAATTAGCTCACCTATGCACACACAGAGACACTAACTACCTGCCTGCAGATGTACACATGTCCCGCCAATGCCCATTGACACTCATGGAGTAACTCCTGGCCCAGAAGCTGGTAACTCTGACACAAAGCAGAAAATAAATATAACATGAAGCAGATGATTTGATGGATGGTCAAGCTGCTCTCCCACCACCTTAATGCAGTTTATGGTCTCCCTTCTCATCTCATTTTTCTCCAAGTGGTGCTCAGGCTTCTCCCCTGCGTGGGTGGACAAACTTCTCCACCCAAGATGGCAAATGTGACCCTGCACTGTTGGGCTGCTCCTAGAGCCTGATGAGAGCCAGAGCCTGCAGCTACATGCAGCACAAGTAAGAAGTTCAAGAAAGGGAATCAACATAGCTGTTGATCTTCAGGCAGCCTGAGCACCAGAGAGAAAATGTTGTTCCCCTGGGATGCACCAAAGATGCAACCAATGCTAACCACAAATTCTCCGCATAGCAAAAAACAGCATAAATTTAACATTGCAGGGAGACCTCTTAATTTTTCCCAGGGCTGCAGGCAATGAGGAAGGTACCTTTTGGGTCAGTTTGGCAAGCGTATCAGTGAACTGTGTCCCCTCAAGAGGTGTCATCACAGACCACACCAGTTACCATCTTACTGCAGGGATGAGTCCTAACTAGTGCCTCTGCCTGCTCCAGAAGATGTATTGGTTGTTAGACAGGCACTGCACATTTGACATTTTCATGTCTCTGCTGTACCAATCAACATTCTTAACCTACATTCATTATTCGTTCAACATGGGAAAGAGTCCTTCATTATACCAACACCTTTTTTTGGTCTTTGGATGTAATAGCTGTCTGGTTGGACTCCATTCTTCTTGTATATATCATCTAGTCACACATATCATAGCTGAATACCACATTCATAGGCTCTAGCACTGAATAGAATCCATATGTTCTCCTCCTGTACCCCTGCAGAGATTTAGCTGTCTGAACTACTTGCTATGGGATCATGCATATCCCATTTTACACCAACATTCAGACATAAAGCAGCATCATGAGAACGTGGGGAGCAAACAACACTGTGAAAATCCCCCCAAAACACTGGTATGAACTGCAAATACACCAAGTGGAATGCGGTGAAGACAGGATAAATATAATTTCCATTTCTGAACTCTCTACAATTTTGTCTCACCAGAAAGTGCAGATTTCCACAGTAACGGTGGAAACATAGCAAAAAACATTGCCGAATATTACCAGTAAACAAGGCAGAGAGGGGCCATGTCTCCCACTCTGCTTGCAGCCACCTAGGAGGCAAAACCAGACAGACCCTGATGACCTCACAGCTGCTGCTGTGACAAGCACAAAGCAGGCAGGTGTTCACAGATTTGTCTTTCCACTTGCCAAAATCCTGGGCTCCAGCCTGATTGCACTCCACACACTGGGAGACTTTCAGTGGGCAGGAGCACCAGTGCAAGGGCTTCATTTTTGGGGCATTCTGGCTCAGCATGCTGAGCATGGGCCCACTGCATGCTTTGTTTTGTAAAATCTGCCTCTCAGTGTCGTCAGGGGCTGGTTGATGGAGATGTAAACCCTTGGATATTTACAGTAGAGCAGTAGAATCATAACAATACTATAGTCTATATAACCCTGATGGTAAGTCAGTGCTTCACTGAATTCTAGGTTTTCTTTCATCCATGAGACCTTCTTTACCTGAGAGTTGGTGAAATAGTATTTCGCCAACATTCAGATTGGTGTCAAGGAGCAGCAAAACATTAAAGAATGAAGTGCTGCTGTATGTAAACCTTTTTTCAGGTAAACAGCCAGAGCTGACTTCTCTTTGAGTGTTTGCTTGTATATATTAAAAAAAAACCAGTTGCTTTTAAAATTAGTGGTTCCTTCTGTCACTCTCCTGTCCTTCTGCAGTCTGAAGCTGAAGCAACAAACAGAAAGTTATCTTAGATGACCTGTAGAAAAACTCATTTTCTGTGGACTTTTGTTGTGGAGTATAAAGAGTATTGAGAGTGCATAATGAGAGCGCAGCACCTCCTGGGCCCCAAAAATGGGATGAGTAGTTTTGTGTAGAGCAGTGGTGTGATGAAGGCTGGGTGTTGTTAACATGCTGCTTAAGTAATCAACCTCTTCAGTTACTTTTGTTTTTTACATATGCCCAGGGAAACATATCCTTGCTGTCCTTCAAAAGCAAAGACACGATAGCTGGGGCACTGCTGATTGCAGCAGGACTGGGACTGATCCAGATTTCCAATAGTTATAACCAAGGTACTGGAGAATGATGATTTTTCCTAGAGCCACCATGTGCTCACAAATCAAAAATGTATTTTAAATCCTGACCAGTGTCTTTTCCTGTGTGAATAGGCTTGTTAAACTCAGAGAACAGCTCAAACCAAGCAGGTTGACAAAGGGAGTTGTGTTAAACTTAACATAACATTTCCCCCATCTTGTCGCCTGCCCAAAAACACTGAACTGCTTTCAGGCACTAAACTTAATAAAAGATGTCTGAGCAGAAATGTACACTGTTAGGCACTTCATTCTTGTCCAGATCAACATCACTCTGGCACCGGGTAAAATTTCCCTACTCGGTTCTGTGTCAGTCAAGAGTTAATGTTGCCATATCAGTTTAAAAGTTATAAACACCAAGAAGAATAAGATTTCTCATTTCTGCTTAGAACACTGCACTTTTTGCTCCTTGAAATCTGCAGCCTCTGCACTTTCCAAAGAAATATATTTTATTTCAGAGCATTACAGTAGCACTTTGCAAATGCCAGTTACAAAACTGTAAATCTTGATTTACTTGTAGAGACATGCAAACATTTTGGCAACTGCAACCTGTGGGCAGCAAACCAGCTGGAGGCTCTCTGTGTTTTTCAGACCTGGTATGAATGAACCACCTTTCTTTCATGAGCTCCCTTCCCAGTTTGCCCTTATTAAACAAAACATTTCTACTTCCCTAGTCCCAAATGTGCTCGATCTTTAACCGACATTTTCATTTTAATACACACACTGAACACTGTATCAACACGCAGTCATAAATTGGCTGGGGAAGAGTTTGAAAGATGAATCTGCCCTGAAATTCTGATTTTTCTCTGAAAAGCATTTCCTGTTCTGTGGGCGGGGGAGCTGTCGTTCCTCACAACGGCGGCTGCCTGTGCACCCTCGGCGGGGGCTGACACCCAACAGGGTGTCTTGGAGCCCGAGGCAGCCTCCTCGGAGGGGACTTGCAGCCGGCGGCGCTGCCCAGCTACACTCGTCTTTGCCAAATCCCGGGCTGGCTCAAGTCCTTCCTCTCGGGGACAATCGCCAGTGCGGCCAGGAGCCGGCTGCGGCCCGGCTCGGCCCCCCGGGCCCCGCGGC
>WEIT01012289.1:60684-79037 GCA_013389985.1 Dryoscopus gambensis | reverse complement strand
GACACCGCGGCCGCCGCCAGGGTCCCGGCGGGACCCACAGGGGTTGGTGGGCCAGACCGGGCCGGCGCGGGGCTGCTGGGTGCTGTCGGGCGCTGACCGCGGTCTCCCTGCGCTCCCGCAGGCCAGCCCCGCAGCAGCTGACGAGGACTCCTGCTCTTCCTCCGCTGCCCTGTCGCCCTCCTCATCGCCGCGGTCCATGGCCTCAGGCTCGGGCTGCGTTCCCGGCAAGTGCGTGTGCAGCAGCTGCGGCCTGGANCCAGACCGGGCCGGCGCGGGGCTGCTGGGTGCTGTCGGGCGCTGACCGCGGTCTCCCTGCGCTCCCGCAGGCCAGCCCCGCAGCAGCTGACGAGGACTCCTGCTCTTCCTCCGCTGCCCTGTCGCCCTCCTCATCGCCGCGGTCCATGGCCTCAGGCTCGGGCTGCGTTCCCGGCAAGTGCGTGTGCAGCAGCTGCGGCCTGGAGATAGTGGACAAGTACCTGCTCAAGGTAAGGGCGCCCGACCCGGAGCCTCTTTCGTCTGACGACTCTCCCCACCGCTGGCATCGGAGGGCGGCCCGGTTAGGGAGAGCCTGCCCGAGCCACCGGCAGTGCCCGGAGAGCCTCGGGGAACCGGGCCCGGTGAGCTCCGAGGGTACAGCCCTCCGGGTCGCCTCATCGCTACGGCTCAGCCCTCCCCTGCCCGGACGACGCGGAGCTGCCGCGGACACGGGAGTGCGGATTCCCAGCGCGCTTGTTCGCGGTGTTGGGGCCAGAGAGGGAACCCTAACTGCTGTCGTTGTTTCGGGTGATGCTACTGGCACTGCGCGGTCTTGACGCGCCGGGAGAAGTGGGGAAGGAAATGGGAACGACCCGGTCCCGACCGCGGTGACTCCCGCGAGCTCTCGGTCAGACGGCGGCGGCGCGAGCTGCATTATACTGAAGTAGGTCGGGGGGGAACGTCGTGAACCTCGAAGCCAAAAGTGCCTCTTGAGATATGTGGAAAAAAATTATTCCTGCAAAAGGTGGTCAACTAGCATATTTGAAGGAAACGAACTGTGTGCGTGAGGAGCAGTTCTCTTGCCTTAGCACTCAGGAGCGAGTAAGACAACTTAAAACCAAACAAAACTAAGTAGCTTTAAATATTAAGTGGGGCGGGGGCCGGGGGGGTGGAGTTTATTTGCCTTTTGTATTATAGCCGTTAAAATTATTCTGGATCAGACTTTTGCCGTCTTTCCTTCCAAAAGTGAGAGTAACGATCACGGCAGAAGTTGGTTGATTCCATAAGTCTTAAACAAAGTTGTTGTATACTTGCGAAGTGACAGTGGGTGACACCCCTGTAAGCATATCTGTGGTGTTGTTAGATCATCCCCTTAGGTCTTGGTTGAGGTGGAGAGGTCCAAGGAAAATGTCTGCGGGGGCTAGTGTTCACTTAAAATGGGGTCGGTGCAGGAGCTGCCACGCATCCCTGGTCCGGGTGACCCCGACCCCCTTGCAACAGCCTGGGCTGGCACAGAACGGGCCGGTGGACAAGGAGCAGAGGGGACTTGAACTGTGTTTCAGTCCTGTGAACTCCCGCGACGTTTTGGCAGCTCATTTATTGTTTACTGATCCCTGCTGTTTCCTATCTGAACTACCAGGATAAGGGAACTTGGAGCAAAAGACCTCTAAATACTTTAGCCTTGAGTTTAAATTAGCTGTTACTGCTTCTTGTGTAGGTAGGGAGGAGTTGATGCTGGTACGCTACTGTCCAGCAGCAGCACAGCTTCCAACTTCATCCCTGTCAGTTGACAAAGAGGAACACGGACAAACGACATCAAATGGACAACTACGGAAGCTGCTGGTGTCCTGCTTTTTGGAAGAGCGCTGGCCTCTGAAGAAGAGGCAGTGGGTTCTGAGTGGCTGGAATGTCAGCTCACGTTATGCAGAGCTGCGTGGGCTTCTCTTGCCTGTGCCGGGGCTTGGTGCGGGCCTGGGGAGGCCCAGGGAGCCTTGGCACGGCAGGACTGGTTGCGGGGCAGGCTCAGTCTGGCTCAGCGCTGCCCCTCTGCTCTGCGGCCTTTCTAAGAGACGGCTGGGAGGGTGAGTTTGGTAACAGCTATCAACTGCTATCAACAGTTTCATATATTGTGGTGTAATCTTGTCAGCCTGTGGGAAGATGGCTGCCAACAAGGAGAAGGGTTAGGAAAGCATTGGGCAAACTGCAATACTACAGCCTGAAGAGTGGCTGAAATGGGTGATTCCAGCATGAATGTTGGAGTCCATGCCTTGGTTTCACTGTGGTTTGTCTGGCCGTGCTCTGATGAAAGGCAAATCCTGAATTACCTCAAATCTTCTTTGCCATAGGTAATATATGGGCTGTTTGGTATGAGATGAGAAACTGGCTCAGTGGAAAAAAAAAAAAAAAGAATCTAAACTTGATCATTGTTTGGTTTACAGAATTCCTCCTATGCAGCATGGGATTATCCAGAGGGTTATTACTTAATTTTTGTGGTCACTGGGAGTCTTGGATTTTCAAATGATTTATTTAGGTGATGCACAACGTCTGCACAATTGAGAGTTCCATTTATAGGAAAGCAGAAATTAAAATAATTGCTCTCATTTTATTTATTTTCTATGCCCAAAATGATATGTAAGTTTTTAAAAATGCTGATTTCTGCTGCATTCCATGACTACATTTAGTTTTCCTATGGACATATTAAAGAAATACCAAATTTGCTATTAAAACACCTGCTGCTATTTTGAAACTCAGATGCCATTCACCAATTTTGCTTTAACAGAAACGTGGCAAATGGAAGTGTGGTTATGTTGGGTTTCTATTTGACAGACTTTTTTTTTTTTCCCCCTTCAATACTCACGTTTTAAAATTTTAAATAACTTTGCAACGTTTGTTTTTTGTTAGGCAGAAATTTATACAGACTAGGAAATAGAAGTGTGTAAGTTAGCTGCCTTCCCAAGGTCACATAAGGCCAAAACTTGCTCTCTTACTTTAACACTGTGAGAACAGAACTGGGCACAAATATCTGCATGGAACTTGTATCTCTTGCTTCTTCTCCTACTGCTTCTAATCACAAACCCATGAAAGCTTATTCTGAAGACATGCATCAAACTAGTTAGCCTTCAATATGTATGCAGTTCTATAGGGAAAACGTTTTGCATTCAAGATAACTTTTCTGTGAATCAGGATGCGTAAAACTTTTGACCTTGTCTGCAAGAAGCCAGGGCTTGTAAATATAGAATGTAATATTGGTGTACTAGTATTGAGCGGTATTTTTCTGTTGGGTTTTTGCAGGTAAATGACCTCTGCTGGCATGTGCGCTGCCTCTCATGCAGTGTTTGCAGAACGTCCCTGGGAAGGCACACCAGCTGCTACATCAAAGATAAAGATATATTCTGCAAACTTGATTATTTCAGGTATCCAGGAATATAATTTATCAGACAACTTGTTATGCTTGCTTGTTACTTTTCACTTC
Source organism: Dryoscopus gambensis (assembly GCA_013389985.1). Lineage (NCBI taxonomy): Eukaryota > Metazoa > Chordata > Aves > Passeriformes > Malaconotidae > Dryoscopus > Dryoscopus gambensis. Next base: position 75,589 of record WEIT01012289.1, on the reverse strand, counting down.
AGCTACAACTGAAATTCACTTGATGCTCTTTATTTTTGATTTGCTACATTTATTTTCAGCAGTTTAAATTCTGACTTTTCTTGAGGAGGGACTTGGGGAACCCTAAGTCTGTGTGATGTGACTGCCTGCTAAGTCTCCCCTTTGCCCTTCAGCTGTTGTGCATAGCTGCTGTATTTATACCATCACTGACTTGTATATGCACTGAAGGGAAAAAATGTCAGAGTCCCTGCCACAGTATGGCTGTAAAGCTATCGTATGTGCAAAGAATCATCCTTGGGTAATGCTCGCTGGGAATGCAACGCAAATTGAGATGATTTGTTTGGAGTAGCACTTCACTGGTGTGGGGCTTTAAGGCATCACAAGGAGCTGCAAAATCAACCCAAAATAAATCCCATGATATTTAAAAGAAGCTTTCAGCAGTTATACTCTTCTGTGATCAGTTTGATTTAGAATGTAATTTTTCAAGATTACAGGCTAATCTTGCAAGGAAGAATATTATTTTTGTTGGCAATGTAGTATTCAGGATGCAAAGCCTTTGATCCAGAAAGCAGCAAAAATTGTTGCTGTTAATTTTGATGTGATTGCTAGTACTTCTCTAGTTTGATTGCTAGACCAAACTATTTCTGGGCTTCTCAGCTATGTAGTGAATAGATTGCATCCATCTAGTCAAGTCTGACACAGGGTGGGTGGGGACAAGCTGAGTGCTGTAAACTTCTGGAAAAACTAAATTTTGTGGGACTTGAAAAAAATTTGGGTCTGCAAAGATTTTCAGGACAAATTCTTATCTAAATAATCAACATATTTTGGTGTCTAGTTTCCTCTTCAAAGAGAAATTTTCCACTGTAATAATGTAAATACTTGCAGATTTTTTAGTCTATTTAAAAACTATAATGTGATGCAAATTGAGGAAATAATTATGAAGATACAGGTTTCCCCCTTCTGCTGAAGATACTGAAAAATTAGTGAAGGGAGATGTAGCTAAATATAATAGTTTAGGCTACCACTAGAGAAATGTGAAATGCATTTGAATAATTGGAAGAATTTTGAATAGTCTGCTGTTTCCATCTATCAGCTTTTAGGAGTAATTATCTTTATAAGAGGAATGATGAGGAGCTATGAATTCATGTAGCATAGTTAAAATGCTTCAGTTTTGCTCTTTGCCTTTCGAAAATACTAACCTCTGCATTTCAGCAGTGTCTTGCCTTAAGCTATCAGATACAAACTTGCTGACATTTTTTTGCCATACAAACGCAGTCATGCCGTGGATCTCAGCTGCGCTGCCACAACCTGGTCACCTCTAATCCTGCCGGAGCTTCGCTTTGCCCGAGCCCGTGTCTAACTTCAGCCCTCGGTTGCCATTCTCATTGCAGGCGGTACGGCACTCGCTGCTCCCGCTGCGGGAGGCACATCCATTCCACGGACTGGGTCCGGCGGGCTAAAGGAAACGTGTACCACTTGGCGTGCTTCGCGTGCTTCTCCTGCAAAAGACAGCTTTCAACTGGAGAGGAGTTCGCTTTGGTTGAGGAGAAAGTGCTTTGTAGAGTACATTACGACTGCATGTTGGACAATCTGAAAAGAGAAGTTGAAAATGGTAACATACTGCTTTTGTTAAGAACTATGTTTGTGGTTCAGATTTAGTTAAGTTGCTGGGATTTACTAAATTTTCCTTACTAAGAGATAATTGACTGGCTTTACCAAGACTGGAAGCACAGGTTCTTGAATCAAAATAATGTGAAATTATTTCATGTTTTGGGGTTTGTTTTGTTTGGGGTTTTTTTGGTTTTGGGGGTTTTTTTTGTTTTGTTTTGGGGTTTTGGGGTTTTTTTGGGGGGGGGTGTTTTGTGTTTGTTTGTTTGTTTAGTCTGTATAACTTGTTTTGTATCCTAAAGAAAAGAAAGCAAGAGCATATCTTGTTGGTGAAATATCATGCTAGATTTATTTCTTTACTCACTTGCAAGGGAGTTGTTTAGGGCATAATGTGTTATGGCGCTAGATCAATTTAACTTTAAATAGAATATGGCTTTTATAAGCTGAAATTCAGCTGACTGAGTCCTGTTGGTTATTGTTGGAGAACAGTCTAACATACAACATCATTGTGAACATTTAGAAGGCAGTGTTGTTTTCTTTTTAATGTTCCAGGTAATGGGATTAGTGTGGAAGGAGCATTACTAACAGAACAAGATGTTAATCATCCAAAACCAGCAAAAAGAGCTCGGACCAGCTTCACAGCAGATCAGCTCCAGGTAGAGACAGTGCTAAAAACCTGTGTAGCTCAGGTTTATGCAGCACATGGGTTCCGAACCAATAGAAAGTTTTATGCATATAGGGGGAAAGAAAAGCTTGAATGCTTTAAACTATTTCATAAACTATCAAGACACAGCATGTTTCTGGAACTGTTTGTAATTTCAGCAGTTTAATATGAAATAGTACTCTTCATGCTCTTTATTTCCCTGGGGGCAGATGATAATTCTGCAGAGTGGAAACAAAAAGATGGTTCTATTTTGATTGCTTGATGAAATCTATTTAATTAGCCATTTATAACACTAAACATAATAAAGACAAAATATTTTTCAGATTATGTAATGTGAAAAGTTGTACTAAAGATGAGTAGTGTATGTGACTTCAAGGCATTAACAGGATGGAAGTTGGAACTGTTGTAATGCTTGCATCTCCTCTGCTTTCCAGGCTTCTTGTCTTTTTGCTGCCTTGACAAGGGTTAACTCCTACTGAGACAGTCTGAAGCTATTTCAAACTCTGGATAACCACTTCACTTAAATTAGCTTTCTAGGGATATACACTAGGATGGAGCCAGCTTCCAATGAAAGAGGTGATGGTGAGACACCAAGATTTAGAGGTTTTAACCTGTAGTGAGAAGGAAGCTGTGACTTTCTACCTAATCCTAGCTGTACACCCTCGCCTTTGATTTAACAGGTCTTTGAATTTCTGGTCACAGTGTGAGTTTTGTTTTTGGCCTGTCCTCTTATTCATAGTGAAAGCAGTTGAGAAACTCATGTTGAGGTGTAATAACATATGAGGTGTTAAAGTAGTGCTATATAAAAGGGCATGGGGTCATTCAAAGCTTGGGTTCCCATTATATGACTGGAGACAGAAGGTGGTGTTAACACAAGCACGTTAGCAATAATCCAACCAGGTGCACAGGGCAAGGACTCTGGACATTGAGCTTGAACTTCTGCAAAAGGGAACTTTTTTGCCCAGCAGTAGCTGAAAGGGAGATGGGACCAGCCATTAGGATGGGAACTGTATTCAGGGCTTCTTCCCAGCTGCTGTCATTGATACTTCCATGTTCCCTTCTTTTCCTGTTTAAAGTGGATTGCAACATTTTAAAGTAGATTGCAACATACTTCAGCAGATGTCTGAGATCTTATGGCCTCTTGTTATTTAATGATACTTTCTGTCTGCTTGTTGCGCCTCTGTACCTATCCTCAAGGCTGCTATAAGAGTTTACTTCCACCAAGAGAAACATTGTAGGGATAAGTGGACTGTGGGAGCGGCAGCTTGTAATTACGCGCCTCACAAAGTACTTGTACAAAAGAATGACCACGCTTTTTAAATGTTTTAGTTCTGTAGCACCTTCCAGGACCTAAAGAGGCTCCAAGAGAGCTGAAGAGGCAATTTGGACAAGGGCCTGGAGTGACAGGACAAGGGGGGAACAGCTTCCCACTGACAGAGGGCAGGATTAGATTGGATATTGGGAAGAAATTCTTCCCTTCGAGGCCAGTGAGGCCCTGGGACAGGTTGCCCAGAGAAGCTGTGGCTGCCCCATCCCTGCAAGTGTTCAAGGTCTGGTTGAATGGAGCTTGGAGCAACTTGGTCTAGTGGAAGGTGTCCCTGCCCATGGCATGGGGTTGGTACAAGGTGAGCTTTTAAGATCCCTTCCAACCCAAACCAGTCTGCGATTCTATGAAAAATTACAAAAATAAATAGTTTCTTAATGTGGAGAGTAGTAGTCTGAGTCTTCAAGGATGAAGCCAGGCAAAATTTGCTGGGTCAAATTAAGTGTCAAAAATCCAAAAGTGAGAAAGTAATGCTTTGAAATTTCTGAAGATACCCTGCAGAAATCCATGAAACCTTACTTTCATAAACAGGGCAAATCCTTGAAGCTTTTGAAAGTCTTCAGGATGGAGGCCAAATTGATATCTACTTCCTCAAAAAAAAAAAAAAGTGTAATTTATATCCTTATGACAAGTGTTGACTTCAATTTTCTGTGAAAAGATTAGTAACCAAACCATCAAAAAGGACAGGTCAGCCAAGGTGGAGCCTCTGTTTCTTGGGTTGGCTAAAGGTGAAGGAAACACCAAGTGTTTCCTAGTTCCTCCATCCTCCATGGAGATTAAAGGAAGATAAATTACTCCATATAACACTGACAAGTTCAGAGTGGTGGGTCATGGCTCATGCCTTCCTTATGTTGTGGTCTGCTGCTATAGGTGTTTATTGAGCATATTTGAGTTGCTGTGCAGTGAATTTTCTCCTACAGTTCTTTCAATGCAATCTTAAAGAGCGCCTCTTCCAGTTTTCACTACTGCCAAGCAGAATCCATTTCTTTAATTTCTGGTAGATGTCACAGCTCAGTTAAGCATAGCAGAGGCTTGTTCTTTGGCTTTGGGGGATTTTAAATTTTTTTTAAAATGTATATGGGACTCTCTAGATACTAGTGGTTACAAAAAAAAACCAGTTTCCTGAAGACAGGCAAGGAATAGTACCATAGTCTGAGAAGATTGTCTAACGTGGCTTTTGACACAAATGCTCCTGCAATCTCATATCTTGCCTTTTCAGGTTATGCAAGCACAGTTTGCTCAGGACAACAATCCAGATGCACAAACACTGCAGAAACTGGCAGAAAGAACAGGCTTGAGCAGGCGTGTTATACAGGTAACAGTGTGAAGTTACTTGACTCACAAAGTCTGGTACTCATCCATTGGAAATGCTCAATCACAATTTTCTCTGAGGTTATTCTAACATGGAAAAAGAGTTAATCTGTTTTAGGTTCACACAACATTGTTAGCCAGGAATAGGTCTAGAACAAGCGTGGTAATTTGGAAAACTTGCTGTATTCCTCTTGCACTTTGTGTGGAGGATTAGATCTTCTAGGAAGAAACTTCTCAGCCTAAACAATATAGAAATTGGCACTATGCCAACTGACACCATGCCAATTATTCCAAATACATATTTGTCTGTAGTAGTCTGTTCTTAAGACCTGCACTCTTTTTGAAAGCGTCTTGTGGTATGACACATCAGGAGCAACTGAATATCTAGTCACTTGTTCTAGAGGGCAGAGTTAAAATATATACCCTTGTCAGCCAAAACTGAAACACAAACTTGGAATCTTTGCTCAAAGATGTCTCTCAGCAAACTTACGGATCATTTTTATATGTAAATATGATTTTTTAAATATAGCATGAATTATGTATTTATATGTTAATATAAATAAAAATAGATTTTGAGTTGCCTTGGCTCATTCTAACCTGGAAGACTGACAGAGTGTTTCTATAGAAATGAGGTATCTGGCTGCTGCAATCAATCCTTTAAAAAAAAAAAAAAGGAATCTTGCCTGCTTTTCCATGTGAAAAGGCAAGTGGGTATCCTATGAAAAACATGCTTTGGTGTCAGTAGTGATCAGGCGGGGAAAAGACTGTGTCTGGGACATGCTGAGGGGTGCAGTCCAAGCAGAGCAGGGCTGCAGATGATGTTGCTTGGCCTGGGGGGGCCACCGGCCCCGGGAGATGCCCAGCCCCTCGCTGTGCCTGTCCCTGTCCTCAGTGAGATGCTGGGCACTGAAAAAGCGTTCCTGACTTGACCACACTTGTAGGTTTAGAATGGATATTTCTCCATTTGGACTGTCAGCATTGTGTCAAAGGCCCAATTAACTATGTGAACTCAGCTTAAGATAAGCTCCAAGGATATTGTTGTTGTGCTAATATTGAACACAATCTGTCAATTGATGTATGTTTCCCTCCTTTTTCAGGTGTGGTTTCAGAATTGCAGAGCACGCCATAAGAAACATGTTAGTCCTAATCATTCATCCACTGCTCCTGTTACAGCAGTTCAGCCCTCCAGGTTGTCTCCACCCATGTTAGAAGAAATGGCATACTCTGCCTATGTTCCCCAGGATGGGACTATGCTCACTGCTCTGCACAGCTACATGGATGGTAGGTATAAGAGCTTTGTTGTTTTTCTCCCAGTAAAATCAATATCAGCTGTAGCAAGAACAGTTTACCAAGTACTGATTAAAGCAACCTAATGGATTTATAATTTCTAGTAGTCTCTATAGAATATATTAATACTGTACTTGCTATCTACACCTCATTAAGAAAGCAGTAGCATTTCACTGTAATAGCATGGCTGAAGATCTGAGTGCAAAGACAACAATTTGTGCTTCTTCCAGACTATTAAAACAAGAATAAGAAATTAAATACTTATTTGAACATCTACTTCACATATTTTAATAATACACAATTTAATGAAAACTGTTTGCCACCTGCTCCCTGGCTTTTATCCCATGGACTGTGTGAGTATGCTCAATACAGCAAATTCTCTGAGAGCTTCAGCTTCCCTCACAGTAACACACAATGGGAAGGAGGGGGAGAGCTTGGTGGTCAAAAATTCTTCAGTTGTTGTTTGTCTTACGACCCAGCAAGTCAACAACTTGGGCTTCTATTTGTGATTAGGAGGGACTGTGAAGGTTTTGGGAGAACCAGGCTGAGCAGCATGTGTGGCCTGAGCTTGTTTTCCTCCAGAGCACTGGTGCTAATGTGGGCTGTGGGTGGAGGAGTGCAGATGCTGGGCTAGGAAAAACAGAACATGCTGCAGGGTTGGGACAGCGAACTGTCATTATCCAGTAGGATTTACTGACTTATAATCTTTTGCTACTTTCAATGAAGTTGACTGGTAAATGTTTCTGTTCTTGTAGCTCATTCACCTACAGCTCTTGGACTTCAGCCTTTGCTACCCCATTCAATGACACAACTGCCACTAAGTCACACCTAATTCCTTTTCATCAGGGATCTAAACTATTAAAGATGTAACCCTAAGTCTCATAGTGTATTGAAAATATCATTGGAAAGATATTAATGTTAACTTTTTATTTAACACCCAAAGCATTTTCAAGATAATTTTTGCTGCCCAGGTGTGTATGTCTATTTAGCCTGCAAGACACTTTTATGGATTCTGCATAAGTAACTATTACATTGTTTACAAGCCTTATTAAACACCTTTTTGTACTGTCTGGAAATAGTCCACTCTAGTTATGTGTGTGTTAATTTATTTGTCATCAAAAGAGCACTTTGCCTAAAAGAAAGGATTGACAATTGTGCAAAATGTTTACAATTCTTTGTGAAATTGTAGTTTATCATTAGTTTGTATCTGTAAGTTATTGCTAAAAGTATTACCTGTATTTGAGTTGTATACAAGCTATATGTCAAAGCTTATTTCTGTGAGTTTACAAAAATAAATTTTGGTTGCAAATATTTTCAAGAAGAAAAGAATAAAGTTTCTGCTGTAGCATGCCAAGCAAAAATGTTGCTGTGTCTATGGCTGAACTGTGATCAGTTGTCAAGTGCTTAACTTGAATCTTCAATTTTAAGAGAAGGTCCCTGGTATACTGAGGAATATTACACTGAAGTCCTTCAGGAGGGCTGATATCTATTTCAATTGATAGTAAAAATAATTTCATGGACTTAGATAGGTCTTGAAACACTCCAAATATGTGCTATACAAGTGGGTACACGAAAAGCAGTGCTGTTCCTGAGGGTGCACACCTGGAGGGGAGGGAAACTGGGGATATGTAGAACAGATTTTAAACTGTGACTTGGCAAGTGGAGAACTTAGTCACATCTGCTTTAATATTTTGAATCTTTCTTACTTCAGCTTTTGTTTTCTTCCGTTTTTATCTTGTGATTTTGTTAAGCAGGGGGATAAATAAGACGCAACACTTAAACAGTCTGCTTTTTAAAAGTAAAATCTAGTTTGGCATTTTAACTGACCTCTGTCAAAATGCATATGAACAATGACTGGAATTCAGTCAAATGTGCTACAGTCTGCTGTGTTTAGAGAGGTTAATGTGCTAAGACTTACTTGTAGAGCATGTTTTGATACACTGATTTGATGAACAAAGGTTGCTATACATTCAACTGATTTTTGTCTTCACAGACTCGTTTCCTTCAATGATTTAAGACAGCTCTCCCTTGCTCACTTAAATTTTATTTGCATCAGAAGAAAGCCATACTTTGGAAGGAGTGTGTGTCCATATCCTTTTTTTTTTCCTCTCCCAGCTATGCATTAGAGTCTACTACATGAAATTCCTTAATGGTACTGGTCAAAACATTTCAATTTGGAAAAGGTAGTATTCTCTGTTGATGACTTTTGCGAGAAGAACTTTGAGGACAAGCTCTGAATTAATAAAGTTCCCCAAGTTAAATGCTGGCACTGTTTTAAGTGCTGTTCATGGATGTCTGAGCTTATTTGAGTAGCAAAAGCAATCTCCTTGCACTGGCACAGTGGTTTGTCAAGGCTTTTATTATTCTGCCTTATTTTTTCTTTTTTTCACAAAACACTCAAGATGGGGGCTGTAGTGGAACTTGACTGACTTTACATTTTATTTGAGCATACATAACTTCTAAGTGAAATGCCCTGGGTAGAATACTGAATTCCAGATGCCATTATCAGTACCTAAGCTAGCTCCATATATCTGCATGCTCCCAAACTGCATGCATAGCAGCAGACAAACTAGTTTTTGTTTATTTGTTCATTTGTCTAACATGCTGGAGTTTTACCAGTCAAATGCTAAATACTGTTAATTTAGATGTTAACATAACCTGGTACTTTAAAATGCAACTTGGCTTGCACTGAGTCCCTTTAAGGAAAAGTACTTATTCACTCTAATTTGAAGAACTGAGTAACTTCAGGTTGCCTGACACAAAAGAAAGTTTAAGTTTATTTATGAAACACCTCTTTCTGTTCACTTCCAAAATCAGAACATGATTAAAGTACAGGGGGAGCAATTTTCCTATATTCCTATAAAAACAGGAAGCAAGAGCATTCATCTTTTGCCACTATTGAGTGAGTGTCACTGTGAGTGTGGCTGAGAAAATGCAAAGCTGAAAAGAGACTCCAGCGGAGAGTCCTCCCAGTTTTGAATCATCTGCAAACTTGCTTAATATCCCTTCCAGTCCTGCATCCAGGTCGTTAATGGAGATGTCAAAGAGCACAGTGCCAAGAATGGTGTGACCTCATCCACTATAACCCTTTGTGCCCGACCCATGGACCAATTGCTCAGCCACTGCATGATGTGTTTATCCAGCTGTATGCTGGACATCACCCTAGAACCACAGACCCATTCTTTGTCTGTCAAAACCACCATGGATTTGAGAGACGAATTTTCTGGCAGCTACACTTTTCCCTAGTAATCTTAACTCTGTGCAGTATACCCTCTATTTTCCAAATATGTTCCCCTGGAAGAAAAAATATGACAGTGATTTTGGAAGGAATGCTGACTCCTTTCATGCTGACTTGCTATCATCAAGAAAGTGACATGACAGAAGTCTTCGGAAGTCTAACAACTTTCTTCTCACCAGGCTGCTGGTGCAATACAGTACCTTCACAGACTATGAAGCTCTCTCTTCCTGTTAAAAAATGCATAAGTCAACTTGATGAGGACATGCACACTCATTCTATTAATATTAAAAATACTTCCAGCCTGAGAGAATTACTGCTTATTTCAGGAGTAGAATCAGGGCTGTAGGGAAAACAAAGTCTCTCAGGAGAGAGAATCAGGACTACAGGAAAAACAAGCTCAGCCTAGAACTATTACAGACTAGTCTTAGACCAGTTCACGTAGGCTTTGCCAGTAAGTGCTCCGATTTACCACTCTGAAAGGCTTGAACCCAGCAAAGAAAGCAATAAACCCCCAAATCTCTATAGAGAATCTTCTGAGAGTCAATTTTGACAAAATGGCTCAATAGAGAACAAAAGAAAAAAAATCACACAAATTTTAATTTAAACACTGAGCTATAAGGATGCACATTTTCCTGATCCCTGATACCTTACCTTGTATTAATGAAAATGTGCATAAAGTTTTGGTAACTTCTTGAAGTGTACTTTTGGAACATCCAATAAAACAAGGACAAAGATTTTGCATCTTCATATCATGCCAGCTGCTCAAGCACAGCTACACTCCCATGGTGATTGCTTTTATGTCTGTATACAATGTTCTTATGTGGGAGCAATTATCCATGCAAATATTAAGATGACAAAACCTACACAGCATGTAAATATTCTCTTGGTACAACGACATCCTCAGAAAGGAATGTACGAGGATGCATTAGAAAACAGGTACTGACCAAGGTAAAACCTATCTGGATAAAAAAATATCAGAGCATAGCTCAGACCAGTTTATTATTTAGATAAATTCTTCAAAAATATATTAATGATATATACACGTGTGTGTGCACATGCGTGCGTGTATGCATGTGTGTGGGGTGTTTTTATATCTTCATTTGGTTTGTGCTTTAAAGTGTACTCACTTCATATGTTACTTATAGTTGTGAATCCCTTCAGTTCAAAAAAAAAGAATAATGAAGTAAGCATTTACTCTTTTAGTTGAAACAGCTGACCAACTGAAGTGTGATGTAAGACATTTGAGCTTCAGTATTTATTCATTACCAGGCTTAGCAGCACAGGTGGAGCAACCAAAGTCAAATGTTTGACTCTCCATCCATCATTTGTCTCTGTGACAACACTCATCCTTTTTTTTCTATTCCTGCTAATTTCTTTTTTCCCCCACAAAAATAAGGGTACAGCAATTCAACAGTACTCTCAGGAAAACACCTCACAACTTCCTTTTCCGCCTACAAATGGCACACTCCTCTCTTTGCACAGCTCTCCCTGGACTTCTTCCCCATCCCTCTCAAAAAGAGCTTTTCCCTGTTGGGCACATCCATGACAATGCATCAGCTCTCTTTCAATCACTGCTGTCTTATGGGCTTGTTTGTTTATTTTGGTGGGCACTTTTGGTTTGGTTCGGTTTGGATTTTTTTTAAAACTCTGCCATACTGCAACAGAAACCAATCCCCTTCCTGAATCATATAACAGCTGCCATCACAGACTGCACCAAAATTATTTCCCAAGTCAGTCTCATGGGAGAAAAGTGTGTCTTGCTCCAAGCCTTCCAAAAACAAAGGTTATTACTAAAATAGGGGAGCCTTAGGACAAGTAACAGTATACCAGTATATAAAAAAGTTACATATTTTCTTATTTTAAAATTAGGCCATTGCATTTGTAAGATAGCTACTCCATTAAAAAAAAAATCACACAGGGAAGTGTTTGAGTTTTGTTTAATATATGTTAGCAGGTCATCCAAGAAAGTTAATCATAAAAATACCATTTAAATAGTATGTAAGCTGTAATATGCTGAATGCAGGAGTCACTAGTAGCCACTTTTAAAAACTATTTTCAGAAATAATCAGCAGAAATACTAGCATTCCTATAATACAGATACCGGCATTTAGCCAAAATATGATTTTTAAGGTCAAAGTGTGTATCTATGTTATGCATAGTTAAATGTATAAAAATGTTACTTTTCAGCATGCACTTTGATCTTCAGTGTCTCTGCAGGAATTTGTACAGGTGATTGGGTAGTGGGCTGGGATGCTCAGACACACTCCACTGATACAATCAAACATTCCAGTGTAGGTTTATCATGACATCAGTTCAGAAAGAGTTGCCACTATTATACAAGAGCCACTAATATTAAACTCACAAAGGGTTTAACAACAACTTGTTTTAAGCTCTGGCGACCCAGAACCACTACAACGGATTGTTATACTATGATTTGTTCATCTGTTTTGGACCACTGTTAGCGTTCTCAAAAAGCAACCTGCTTGTCAGTATAAACATACCAACATGATGACACTGTTCAAGTTGTCAGTATTTCTGTAAGAAAGTGGAACTTTGTAAACTAAAACAAACAAACAAAGAGTAAAATAAAAACTACAAAACCCTTTTGACATTATCATTTAGAGCAAAATAAGTACAGACCCTTCTCCTGGGAGGACTTTGATTCTTTTCCAAACTTAGCCTCTTTCAGACTCTAAAATTAAAACAGATTGCCTGCGGAGCCCAGCCAAACCAACAGAAATGAGAGCCTGGGACTTAATGAAATGAAAGTTGATTCAAGACAGGAAATTGAGTTGGTCAGATGTGTTGAAAATGATGGCAACCAGAAACTACATTATGAAGCTCTGTATAAAACAATCCTTTCCTTCTCCAAGCCATCTGCAGATGTGTGGATTTGCAAAGGAGCATGCCAGGCTTTTGCAGAAAATGCACCAAAAGCAACATTCTTCTGCAAAGTCAAACCACAAAGATGTGTACAGGTGGTACACATCAGACACTAGCTGAGACAAAACCAGGAATATTTTCATCCCATATTTATGACCAGGGTCTGTTTGACTGTAACAGGTCAGTTAGGTCACCATTTCCCTCTTTAGCAGAAATTTCAGTCAGACCACACCACTGCTGCTCTGTTACCATGGCCCAGAGTAACAGCAGCACAATGACAACTCATGGTGCCAGAGCAGAGTGAGGCAGCCTCTTTTCCCCTCTCCCTGAGCAGCCAGCGCCAGTGTCAGAGAGGGCACCTCCATGAGCAAGGTACTCAGAACATGGTTGCTTCCCAAAACAAACCTACCAACTGAAAATGAGTAGCCATGCTGCATTCCATCAAGTGGTGACATGGGTCACTGGTCCGCGTTCCAGGGCTGCGGGGGAGACTTGCACAGAATGACATTCCTCTTGGCTAACCAAAAGGAACAAACTGTGCAAAAGTAGGATCCCTAGAAAAGATTGGAGATCAGACTGCTGGTACATGAGAAAAAGCTCCAGGTAGGCTTTGAATTAATCTGGATGTGGATTAAAGTTTCTATGGCATGCAGCCAACATTAGGTTTAAATGTAATATGAATAGCAAGAAAACCATGTGAGATAAAAACCCCGTCAGTCTGAAAACAAATTTTAAGAGGCAAGAAAGCAATTTTGTTAGTAAACCTGACATTTTCTGAAGGAGGACAACACAACTAGTAGCTGCAGTCAGTTCCAACAGACCGCATGTGTTAACAGAAGACAACTGATGTTGGTTTAAAAAATAAAAATATCCAGTTTTTAATCAAAATAACAACATACATATATGAGACACATAGTAAAGGTCCTCTGTGCTCCAGAATCCCCTTAAAATAACTTTTATATTACAATTATACCTTCCAGTGTCTGGGTACACTATTTTAGATTCTGCAAGGCTGTACATGATCACTTGAATTCAAACTATGTTCTTTAACATACACAATGCTTTACTGTTATTGTTACTTTCTGGCATGGTCAAAATTGAGTTTTACAGCAATGCTTTACAGAACAAAAAGCATGCAGGTTTTGTTTGCCAAATTTCCATCTGATTAAAGGTTAAAAAGAAAAAAAACCACCCAAAACAAATAAAAGGGAAACAAAAGTAAATCTGCTTTCATGGACATTTACCATAGAACAGCAGAGTCTTTTTTCTCTTCCAAGCACCTGTAATGTACGTCTTCCCATGTGGCATGGTCTCAGTCAGTCTACCTGCTAACCTGGGCTCAGGGCACACCAATATTTCTCTGAAGATCACTTTCGCTTGTTCACCTTTCATTGTTTAGTTTGGACTGAACTGGTCCACATCGAAACTTCCTAGGCTGTGTCATTCTCCTCTCCATATGCATTTGCTTTCACAGAATCACAGAATATTCTGAGTTGGAAGAGATCTTCAAGGATCATCGAGTCCAACTCTTAAGTGAACAGCCCATACAGGGATCAAACCCACAACTTTGTCACAAGTTCCCTTTTCCAGCAGCTGCCTACCACCCCTTGTGGCACAAACCTGGGCTGAAAAAGTACTGCTACTCATGGTCAGAGAGTGGACAGTATAAACCAACCAGTCTCCCCACCAACACTGATATCATTTAACACTTGCTAAGAAATAGCATCCTATGGTATAAGCCTCACACATGTTCATTTTCCCTTAAATTATATATGCTGCAACTATGTGTACAGAGATTCTGTGTATGCATCTATTCACTGTTCAGCCACTGAATCCCAAACACACAGCCAAACTCTTAAGTGAACAGCCTTCAAAAACTTGCTTTGCTAATTCAGGGTCTCACTGCAGGGAATGCTGAATGCCAGAAGCAACTTCAGACAAGGCTGCCCACATAGGGAATGGCTTACAAGGCATACCTTAACCTTGAGTCCAAATTCTTCCTTTGTCCCCACTCCAAATTGCTCCACTGCTGCCTCTGCCGAAATCCATCCCCATCCCTGGAAAGCTTTTGCACGGGGTTTGGTGGTGGCCTTTTTCTTCTCCTGTCCTCCAGAAAAAGGTATGCAACAGGCCCCTGGCCAGAGGGGGAGTCATCTGCCACATGTCATCTGCCTGTGACGTTCCGCCAACTCATGGTGTACAATAAAAGTTTCTTCACTTCACACAAAGACAGGGAAAAATACGACTGTGAGTGTTCTAAACTCCAAAAAAGATTTCTATTGAGTTCCATGGTATCATTTCAGCCACACACCTACCTTTATATAAGATCTCAATTCAGGTTCAGACAAAAACCAATATGGTTTATTATTACATGGTTCAAAAAATTCAAATTGAAATGAAAAAATGTAACAAACAATCCTCCATCCTTTATAAATAAACCCCAGAATTCCCCTCCAACCAGGAGCGGTGGCAGCGGGCTCTCCCGGCGCCTCCTCCACTCCGCTCCTGCGCGGCACCGGTCGCTCCCCGTGCCCTCTGCACCAAACTGCGCCTCGCACCTCGAAGCCCGCCGGCACCAAACCTCGCCCGCCATCCCGCAGGCACCGGACCG
>WEIT01012289.1:1958-60191 GCA_013389985.1 Dryoscopus gambensis | reverse complement strand
CACCGCCCCGCGTACAGCCCCGCGTACAGCCCGGCGCACAGCCCCGCGTACAGCCCGGCGTACAGCCCCGCACACAGCCCCGCGTACAGCCCGGCGCGGTGCAGACGCACTCCGGCTTATATCGAAATCTTTATTAGAACAATCCCCAAGAACTGTAAAACGGTGAAGTAACAACAAAATTAAGCACTTCCGTTATCAAAGAAATTTAAACAATAGGTTTCTATTTCTGCATAGCAGAAGCAACAAGGTTTAGAGCTCAAATCATTGTGCTCGTGTTAATTCGGTTTTGGCAAAACATAATTTTAAGAATCATATTAATGAAACAGTAACCTACCTTTCATTTCTTAAACCTCAAAGAGCCATTTTTATGGTTTTAAAACTTATTATTTGGGACAAATGCATATGACATGTTGTAGTATAGAGTAACAGACAATTTTAATAGTAGCACTAGTGTTACTTGAATATGAAGAAACACTTATTTTCTAATTTTTTACAGTGTAGTACAAATTACATATTACCCCAAAAATCATTGCCTGTATCAAAAGTTTAAAAATTTAGAACGATTTATAAAACGCTTCCAGAATAGGAAATTATCAGTCTTGAAATGGAGAAGGAACTTTATGCTTATAAACACGCAAATAGATGTATTACAGTAATATATATGTAATTGTTAGCTTTATTCCTCCTGTTGTAAGTAGCAAGAGCCCAGTTCTACTCACAGTCACACAGGTACAACACACATGATCATTGTAACAGAAAGCAGAATAGGCCCTACTCATAAGTCCACCATAGCACAAATTGAAGCTATTAAAAAAATCTACTGTATAAAAATGGAACAGTCTTGCATTATTTTCATTTATTTGCAACACAATTGTCATGTTTTCTCCCAGATCGCACCATCAACTTTCATAATTTGACAACAGCAACAGGGAAATGATGGGTGCTGCATCACACAGTCCAAACACACCTGACATCCTTACTACAGTTAATTTTTTGTCAGTTAATTTGAAATAAAGTGTTGGTTTTCTTCTCTAGCCTTTTCTGTTTTGTAGTCTACATGGTATAAGTGAATTTCAAAATATAAGCTAGGTAAAGTAACAGCCAGTAAGGCACTTTGTCTTCAAGGACACAGCTGTCCAGGCTGAGAAACTGGTCAAAGGGAGACATTCTGTGTTACTAAAAAACAGTCAGTTTATTCTTCATAATCACTTCTCTGAAAGCCCATTTGTGGAAGAACACTTACTGACTATTCTAGAAACAGCCTGACATTGCATCCACCAAAATATTTTTCCTGTTCTACAGCAGAACATGCAATAGTAAAATATTTAATTAAATACTAACATTTAAAAGAATATTCAGCATCCTTGGATCACCCAAGAATCATCTGTTGAACACTGTTTGGAAAAAAAAACCCCTCAGCAGAAGAAATGATCCTATCTTCTTGTCTCTGTGTTTTGTTTCTGTGGGGGTTTTTTATTTCTTCTGTTTTTGTTTTGTTTTGGTTTTTTTTTTTACAAAATTCGAAGGCTTGACATTAAAACTTTGGTATAAAACATGTAAATGAAAGCCATCCAGTAATATGCCCTAGGGAGATACAATGAATCCAAACCGAACTAAACAAACCTGATTACATGGATGTGATAGCAGGTGTTTTCTACTGTCTTGGTTTCTACATTCTGCTTGTTTGTGATCCTGAGAATGCTCTTTTTTTCTACTCATGTAAAAGGGTCTTTCTTCACAGCCACCTGCTTTTCCAAAGCTCCTGCCAGGGAGAAGGTGCCTGGCATGACCCTGACTCGTGACCCTGACCCAGGCACGGCCCTCGGCAGTTCGGGAGCCTGCAGGTTCTGGGTTCTCCCGTGCCCTCCATCCAGCCCCGCAAGCACAGAGCCAGCGCCAGCTGCTGGCACTGTGGGCACTGTGTCATCACCCTGGGGGGCTCAGCAGCAAAGCACATGACGTATTTTACCGTGTTCCACTCTCTGAAGTGAAAAATGGAATTTTGAATTTTATACTAAATCAAGCGACAAAGTGAATGTCCAAATCCATAAATGTCAATACTAGTACCTACTCTGTGGTGCACATCTGCAGACGCTGGCCCACAGAATTAATTAGGAACTTATAATAAGATACATCTTACTGAAACATCTTGGGTGAATCTTTCCCAAGTAAATACTTGCATTAATTTTGACTTAGTAATTATTAGCAGTTTATTTTTAGAAAGCCAATTTTAATATTAAATACTTACTGTTTACTCACTGAATTTATTGATTACAAAATCTACATGGTATTGCTTTGTATTTTCACAGTTCTCATAATTATATAATAATAAAATGGCTTTTAAATTTTCTTCTCAGAAACGATGATCAGTTACATTCTAAATACTTTCACAAAACAGGGAGAGGAGCAAATTTACACATATATTTTTTTTTTTACCGTATATAAATAATAATACAATTTAAAACTTTCACTTTTAGAAATACCTTTAGTAAATGCATAGGCTTGTTACAAAAGTTTTCTAATCAAATAACTGTATACTATTTCTACTATGTTTTATTCCTAGTAAACTCTGTGGTTACATTCATATGATAAAAAAGCAAGCTATAGTCAGAAATATGCTTTTTCAGTTGAGCTCCCAGTAAGACACTCAAATCTAGTAGAAATACAGATTATGTAATGCAGTTTCTTTAGCTGAAAATTAATCAGTAGTATTAAAAAAAAAAAAAAAAAAAAGCTTTAGAACATGGACTGTAATGAGACCAACAGCTTCTTTAATCACAGAATGGTTACACATACCCCCAAAAGTTACTGACTTAATTCTCAGAGAAGATTAGAATCATGGGGGGTTGTGTATTCCATGCCATGCACATAATGAGAAAGGAATGCTGCTGCTGCTGCTGCTAATGAGGATGATAATGAAAAACTTCATCCCTCACGAGTCTTTTCTTCCCAAAGGTAGGATTCTCAGTCCTTTCTGAAAGTCAAGTTTACTGCAGGGTTATCTCAGGAGGGGTTACCAAAATCTAAAGGTGCCTAGAATCAGTAGTTACATTTGAAACCATATGACTTTATTTTACATTATTTGAATCCTAAACTGAACTCCTCATTTTTTCTTCAGGGAAAAGGGCTCCAGCACCCACTGGACCACAGAGAAAGCTTACACGGATGCTCCCACCTGAACCTCAGGTCACAGAATTTCGAGATCTTACCACGCCCACGACTGCAAGCATGTGGATGATGGTCACCTGTGCATCAACATGACCCCAGACCTATGGCCTGAAGGACAGTGTTACTGCCTTTGCAGTGACCACAGTCATCACAAACCAGAGATGTAAGTTGGAGAGCAAAGTCCCATTGGGATGTGGATGGTCAGTAAATTTTCCCCAGAAACTTGCCTTCAAATCATCTGGAAAAGAATTTACATTTCTTTTTGTGACACCAATGGAGTCCTAAGGTTAGAAAAGTATTTCCAGGTGCTGAACACCTGTCACAGAACTGACAAATGTATGGCACATACCACTCCTGGAAAGTGGACAGTACTGGAATAACTTCTTCAGTACACTGGAACCCATGAAAACTAGGGGCAGGCCTCAGTATGGCTGGGTCCTTGGCTCCCCCAGAAGACTAATAAATTAAAATCTTTTTAGCTCAGTCTTGGCAGTAACAGACTTGAGAAACTCTCCAGTGTAAAGACTTTTTCCATCAGCAGAGCTGTTACTCAGCGGAATGAGAGTTCCACTACTGGGAGGGTCATAAACTATACCAAATGTTAATGTGCTTTCTACCAACAGGTGTATTAATGACTTTGTACTAATGACTGGGCAAATTTAACAATCAAAAAGCAAACTAAATCTTTCAGAGCATCTCTCAGTAGTTGAATAATTCATCCTGCATCATGGGATGACTTGAGTTCAATGTCCTAGTACCTCACTGTGGGAGCCACTGGGAGCACGGAGACGTGCAGGAAGCGCAGCCCTGGCCCTCTGCACCCACACAGTCATTCCAATGGCTTGGCAGGAGCCCTTCTAAGCTAGGCAGAGGCAGTGGAACCCCTTGTGCACACACAGGGCAAAGACTTCCTTTCAATGAAAAAAAAGACTGCATTTAGTTTTCCTTTCAGCGAAGCTCAACTTCCTTGTAACAGAACACAATCAGAGACTTGTCAGAGATAGGGGGCTATTAACACATGTGCATCTCTCTTAGACATGTTAAAAATTATACATTCACCATCTTGTACCAGATGAAACCTCATTTGTGTGAACCACAAATCACTTCAACTGCAGTGGGACCTTCTCTCAGTTATATCATCTTTTAAGTACAACACCCAGAAAACTTCACTTTAAGCAGTATCAACTAAAGTCTTTTCTGACTACCTTCTTTGGGACCTGCAGGGTACCATTATGTCTTAAAAGATGCAGTAGTGGATGTGATTAAAATATCACTACATTTTTCAGTGTAGGGAATCATTAATGCATGTATAATCACAGTTTAAATAGCTGTGAAGCAGCTTGTACAAAAAAATACAATCATAGCACCATATTTACAAATTTAGTACCATCTCCTCATTAGAGTCTCAAACTATCTTTTTTTATGGCTAATTAGGTTATAGGTTAGTGCTTTCAAAAAACTGCCTGAATTTCTTTTACAAATATACACTTATAAGAAGAAACATTATCAAAACTGCTGTCATCTAAGGCAGCAAGCTGTATTACAAAAGTTATTAAAACATCATTATATGCTTACAAAAGTTTCAAATTTACATTTTCCTTTTCATAGGCACTCTATAAACTAAAATGTGGCCTCGTTTTCACAGCTGTTAGTTTAAGCATTTAAACTAGTTAAATGTTACCAATGTTGCTCTTTTTTTATATATATAAGCAAAAGGAAAAAAGAATCACCCATTAACCAGAAGCATCATTTACAGTTTTTACTTTTGCCTACTTTATACACGTTTTGCTTAAAAGTGACACTTTTTGATGTTGAGGTTTAGCGTTTGTTATCCCACTGCTTTCTTAGGGCTTAGTTTCTTCTTCCCTAGAATTCGGTGGAGACTAGCTGACATGAAGTAGGGTTTTGCTGTAGATCCATCATTTCTTTCTAGGTCTTCACCTGAATTTACACAGCAAAAGCAGTCAAAAAAGGAAACAGCAGTACAACCACACACAGAGACACAAACAGAATTGAAAAAAGGAGAGAGCAAAAGACCCAACATTAAAAAAAACCTCAAGGTAATTTAACTGTATTATTAAGTTGATGAAGGACATTATAAAATTTCTATTTTCTCAAACCACAAGAGGTTTTATATGATGCAGAGACACAAACATCTTGCCATTTTTAAATGATAGCAATATATCCTTTTTATTCTCCAGATCTTTGGTTTGGCAGTATAGGTAGAAATTTTCAGAAACTCTCATTCCTCCACTGAACCCTGGCATTCTGGAAACCTCTTGCTACAAAATGTGTCACAAAGACAGCCATGGATTTAAGCACTTTCTAAAACTGGACCATTTTTCACTCCCTAAGATAAAGTTCATTTGAAAATCTGCTGCCATGAACAAATAGTATTCTATCTGATCTATTGTTCATTACTGAATGAAATCATGGGAAACAGAACAGAATATGAATTTAAAACAACAAGGCAGACATTACTTTTTTTCCTACAGAAGGTCATGACTAAATCACTACTCAGGGTTCAGCCCAGTTGGTGCCATGCAGCAGTGAGAGACCACTGAACAATTACACACCGATGGGCAACCAGGTGGGAGTGTCAGTGGAGCACAGTCGTTGCAACTGCAACCCTGCAGACAGCTGGATCTGCAGAGCCAAAACGAGAGTCTGAGTTGTAAGGAGTGGCCAAAGAAATTAGAGGAGGCGAATCTTAGTATATCTCCATGGCAATATATACCACGTGTCTTCGGAATAAACTAAAAAGAAAATATTTTAGCTTTTGAGTTCACCAACAAACTTGCTATAGTCTATTTAATTCTAAATAACTAACTAAATAAATAAATAAGTAAATGTATTTATTTATTTATTTATTTATTTATTTGTGGTTTAGCTTATTTCTTTGAGTGTTATTAGTGCTATCTGCCTGTATTCATGTTTGCTTAGAACCAAAGTCCATAACACAAGATAAACAGGATGTAGCTCTCAACTAGATACCAATCTTGAGTTTTCTAACTGATCTTGTTCCTGTGATTCGTTGGCAATGCCGTTTTTCCAGAATCTCTGCTAACCTTAGTATCTAGGGAAGCGAGGTTAAAGTGAGTGTTTAAAGAATCAGTATTACTATGTTTACCTCACTTCGGCAATCTATAGTGCATATATATGAAAGATCAAGCCTATGGCTATTTCCCTTAGTATTATCAAATAATTTGCCAATTGCAAGAACAATCACTACCATGTAACTAACTTCTACTTGGACCTAACAGAATAACTTTCATTATAGAAAAATAGAGCACGTGGAAGGTACTACATGCTAAGGACACCTGCTTCTTATTATCATATCCTCATTCAAGACCAACAGATTTCTTTTGTGATTTTAGTATTTTCTGACTGGACAGCCTGAACAGTAGTCCCTTTGATAGGGCCCATGATTGTTTGCCATTGTGAGTCCAAGGGACAGATAGTTTCAAGTGGTACTTTACAGAATCTTTGAGGTAATTCAGCATAATACTTTGTTCAAGGTTATTAAACGGAAAACAAAGTACCCCCTATATACCAAAGACTATATTTGTTATTATCAAGACGCTTAGGCAAACCAGTACTGTACAGGGCTTTTCACAAAGCACCAAGAAGCAAACTTAGTGAAATTTAAGGAACATCTGAAAAACAAAAGCCAGATATCTCCATGAACCATAAAGCCACCTTACACTTCTTAAAGTAATCAAATTCGAATACTAAAGCACGGATGACCATATCACAGAGCCAAAATGAAAAGAAGAAGTTGTTAATTTTTCATACAGTCTGCTAGTATGTCACCAGACTTCTGCAAGGAATGGGCAAGGTGATTTTCTACTCCTCTGTCCATGACTTGCAGGTATTCCTGAAAGAAAACGTAGTACTTACAAAAGCAGAGGAAAAGCGTGTCGACACACATTGCATAGACGCTGAAGAACCCATGTGCAACTAGGTAGGAGCCAATGATGACTGTCTACAAAAAACAAACCACAATAAACCCCTAAATTTCTTTCGGCACCAGTATGGTAGTATTAACACAAGTCAGAAGCCTAGTCTGCTAAGCAAATTTGAAGAATTTAATGTCAGCTTGGTATTTCTACCAAAGGTTACTACTGCTGTGGACAGGGATCACAGGTTCAAGACACTGTATTCTAACATGTAGTAGCTGCTTGTTTTCCAGCTGTAAATAGTTCCAAACTGGAACTATTTCAACTTTGAAGGAGAATATATGTCAAGAATATTCTCAACTCCTTCAAGAACCACTCAGTCTGGAGATGTTCTGAAGTTTAAGGGGATTCTGCAAAAGGAGAAAGAGATGCATCACAAGTCCCTTCCATTAGAAGCCATACTGTCATCAGTGTCTTGGTGTCTGGGAAGTCTGAGGAGATGTGAAACCTAATTTGCCTGAAGATTCAGAGTCATTGCAGTGCCACTTCTGCCTGAAGGATCCCAAGGACTGGAGTACAGCAGATCAGTCCTCACTTGAGTGGATACTATGCCACAGGGAAGCTGTTACCAGACCATGTCCTGAGTGGTCTGAGCACTTCGAACTGCCCCAAGTATTCAGGAGATTAAATGGTTGCCTTACCAATAAGGGCACCCAGTAGTAATTTAACATTGGTACTTCCTGTGCAAAGACTGGTATTCTCTGTGTGAAGAAAAAGAACGCAAGAACACCTGCAAGAAGCACAGGCAATTAGTGATTCCCATGCTAGCTCTGATTTCCCAGGATCCAAAGAACGGATAAGACAGACAACAGATCCAAGGCTGGTTTCAACAGAAGTTTGTAAACAATACAAACTTAAATACTAATTATCTAACAGAACAGATATGTAAATTAATCAATTATCATAAAGATATTCACGGGTCCAGAAAGACTTTAATGAGTTGTTTTGTTTCACCATTCTACTGAATTTAACAGCAAAATTAATAAATGATTTAATTCTACAGTAAAATATTTTCGAAATCAGCTCTTGGTACTAGTTTTACCTTTAAAATAGAATTAATTAGTTAACTTTGAAAGTATACAGAACGTAAAATACAGTTATTTGTAAAATAGTTTTTTGAAACTCCTGTGACAGCTTGGAAAAACTGCAACAGAACACTGCCAACTTGAATTTCTGAAAGTTTCTCATCTTAAAAAAACACTTTTCTGTCACAGAAAACCATAAATAATCTACTTGATATTTACTGATAACTAAGAAAACCCTATAAGGATGCTAGAAATATTTTACTTCTT
The DNA here is from genome assembly GCA_013389985.1 of Dryoscopus gambensis. Taxonomy (NCBI): domain Eukaryota; kingdom Metazoa; phylum Chordata; class Aves; order Passeriformes; family Malaconotidae; genus Dryoscopus; species Dryoscopus gambensis. Next base: position 51,772 of record WEIT01012289.1, on the reverse strand, counting down.
TTACTATAGCTCATAGCTATAATGGGCTTGAATACAGCAGAGCTTCAGGACCATTCCTGCAGACCTGTACCACCACATTTTGTAGGCAGTTGTCTGTTACCAGGTGAATCTCATTTGCAATTTTGTTAAGTTCTTATGAAAGGAGAACTGACTGTGGCTGACTTTTTGGATGTGAATTTGGTTTGATTCAACTATGATGCTGTGGCTGTGGAAGTCTTTGCAACAGCCACACATGCAAGAGCTGTAAAAGCAATTATGGAAAAGATACTGTCAAGGCAAACCAGGTGCTGGGCAGGGGGGAAAAGGGAAAAAAAAGAAAAAAGGTTTTAGTTCAATCTAGCACCTAGAAACACAGGAACAGATTTCCAAATAGTCAGCCCAATGAGAACCTCCAGCTGCTAACTAAGCATATATGAATACTGCAGGCCTGCTTTTGTGTACCAGAAAATAGCATATACAATTCAGAAAAAAAATCTACTATCTTACCTACACCACCAGCAACAAGGATTTTCCCCAGGAACAGAAGGAAGTCTGTAACTTTGTCCAGAACTGCAACCCTGTTTAGCAAAGGACAAATGATACATAATCCTCACAAACCAGACACTGGTATTCTTTCTCCTTAAATCTATGAATAATTGCAAAACATGACCAGAAGCTGTCTTCTGCTGGTTTTACAGGCTGACAACCCAATACCACAGACAGGCAGTGATGAGATGGGTGTTGCTACAGCGTAATCTCAGGAGGTAAAAAAGCACTGAGCCTTTGTTGAGTAAGGCCTTAATGTAGCAATGCTGCTACAGGAGTGACATGAAAACTGTTTATTGCTCAAGCTGGTTTAAAAAAAAAAATCAACCAACCCAAAACTTCAAAATATTTTTATTTCAGCCTTTCTTCTAGGGGCACAGATAAGCTGGGCCAGAACAGGTGAAGCACACATCAAAACAAAAAGCAGTATTTATGTAGATTGCTGGTAGGCCTCCCTTTCACTTGGTCCTATCTGGCCACCTTTCATGACCCCATAAAATGTCAAATCTACTGCTTTAAGATATCATGGTACAACACTGAAGGCAGAAGACCTCAAAGCAACAAGATAATCACAGATGAAAGAAAGTAGACAGAAAAGCTGACAATAAATCTGCAGCTCTCATTGAAAGCACAGCAGGGAGTTTCTGCTCCATGTCCTGCCAGCCTGTCTAATCAGGTACTTGTTGAAGGAAACTGCACGTAAATAATGGGATGAAAAATGAACTTTGTATCATCAACCTCTTGACAGCACTGAGGGCCACATTACCATTATGGATATGGTAATATACAGCACTGACTACTGCAAAAAATAAACATTAAGAATTACTAAAGAGACAAATCATCATTAGCCTGTCAGAATTCAGATTTAGCAAAACACACAAGATAAAAACATCTTTATTTGAAACAACATTATTATATGCCTAGCTTTTAACTATTGTTCTTACTGATTAAGAGCAAAATCATAAAGGGCAGAGAGGTGATATTCTGTAAGGAAACAAAGGCAGCTTCTCTTTTCTATTGCAGAGGCTTTACACAGTAGGGACATCACTGTCCTGATAATAGTACAGAGTAACGCAGTGAAGGTATTCCATTCTCCCATCTCCAATCCATTTCTCTTCTTTCTTAAGCATCATTTCCATTTTCCTCTTTCAGCCTTCCCTGCCATTTCTCTCCTCCTCCCAGTCCTTCGCTTAATGATTTAAACCACCTAACCAGTTTTACTGTGTCTCTTGCTTGGTCATCAGATTTTAGGTCATAGGTTGGACTAGATGATCTTAAAGGTCTTTTCCAACCTAGGTCATTCTGTGTGCTATCGCATCAATATGGCCTGCTCCTAAGTTATTCTCCCATTATTTTTTGATTTTACAGTAGCAAAGGAGGACCCAGGAGCAATGAAGGAAAGTACTGATGAGAAGAGGGAGTTTGGCAGCACACTTGGTAGTGGAGAAAAGGGCCAGGAAATTTCCAAACATCAGAGGAGATCTGGGTATGTTAAAGACAATCTTTTTGAAAGGAAAGTATTCTATCTTCTTTACTTTCCCTCTCCAACGCCTCTTAAGATTTCTGAATGAATCTGAAGACTTAGGTTTTTCTACTTTCCTTCTCTCAGACCAAGTGGACCAAAGCTTAAAAAAGAAACATATGGCAGATGATGAGCACCCCACTCCCGTCTATCCGCAGATCTCCTCTCAGGGGCTCCACTTGTTTCTTGGAGGCATTATTACAATGTATTTAGGTATTACTTAGGAATTTAAAGGAGCAATCACAACAAAACCATGAGATTACACCAACTCTGCATAGGTTACTGTACTGGACAGCCTGCTGTTACACACTGAGTGTAAGACGTGAAGGCCCTGTCTGAGGACATAAGCAGCACTTAGTATTTGGAAGAGATATGGGAGAGGAAAGAAATGTGTACACAGAGTGCAATAGCGGGAACTCCTGACATTTCCAAGGACTGGAAGGTAGTCCCTTACCTCACCACATTCCTCATGAGCAAAAAGAATGCTTCCTTTGCCGAGGTGCAGAAGTTTTTACCATATATGGCAATCTGCAAAGTAACAGTAGCTGTTAAGTGTTTTCAGCAATTAGGATACTTCCTCATACTGCCAGCATCTTACTGCATGTAATGCATAGTTCTCCCTAATATGTGGCCTTGAAACTCAGATGAATATAAAACACTTCCCTCAGTCATCTGCTACTTCTCAGTGCTTCCCATCAGCCTGGGACAGAATATTACCCATCTTTCCCCTTCAAATTACCTGGTGATGAGCATGCTACCCCTTGTGATTTCGCAGGCAGTGGACTCAGTACTCAGTTTGCCAAGCAGAGCAAAAAAGGTACTTGTTGAGGGATTCTTCTACCTTCGTTAGTTACCTACACTAGACTTATAGTCAGTGGAAAAGAATAGGCACTTGTAGAGCTGAAGTGAGCTGACCCCTGTAGTTCTATCCTTGGACCTGATGCTGCTTTCACTGAAGAAGAAATTGGCATAAAGTAAAGCAGCTAAAGTTACTCAGGAACAAAACCATTTCTTCCTGGAATAGTGTCCACCAGGGTAAGATACACTAGAACAACTTTCAGCTCAGACAGTTTATGAACTGTAAACAAGATGGTCAAAAAAACCACTTCCTCTTCAAGATGCCAATAATTTGAAGCATCAGTTGCATCAACGCAGGTTGTAATGGACCCATTACAGCCACCTCCTTTGAGACAAGAAGTCTGTGACCATACCATTCAATCACTGAAACTGCTTCAAGCCAGAACGTTCTAGGCTGAAATCTGTGTATGTAATTTATATGAAGATTTCAAACGTCTCTTATCTGGAGGCTAAGAAGGCTTATTTGAGAGAAGTATCGCTGCTGCTGCTGCTAGTAGAATTTGTGCTTTTAACTTCCAGGTGGAAATACAATTATCACATGCCTTCTGATCTCTTTATTCAAATATCGACTCCAAACAGCAGTGTCATCAACACGCAATATGAAATAAGCTAATGTTCCTGTTGAAATCAGGATATCAATTACTGAATTACAGGGGGAGTTAACCAGTTATGCCATGCCTTCCCACTTATTTTGGGGGTGAGAGTGATGGGCAAAGACAGGAATAAAAAGAGGCTGAAATTAGAAAAAAATTTTACTTTTTCATGGTAGAACCACATGCATGTACTGAAAACTCCCATAAATCCCATTATTTATTCAGTAGATTCAAGTACTGCTGGCTTCTGGTCAACTAGTAGTGTCTAGGATATTTTAGTGTCCTAGATAGGGGAAACTACATGCAGATATGGCACATACCATGATGTAGGCATTTCTGTTTATAAATTTTAAGAATTTTTCCAAGCACCAGAAACAGCACTTGAGGCAGCAGAGTAGAAATCTAGTGAAGGAGTTCTGAGTACCTGAAAAGAGCAGGAGAGAGTGCATCATACATGGAACTCAAGAACAGTCTTCAGAATGTAGAAAGCTATTCAGAGGAAGATCTTACATCGTGACATTATTTCTTTATTTCTAGGTATGGACTCTCTCTCTCTCAACCAAATTTAGCTCACTAGCTTTCAGTTAGATCAAACTCATATCCCATCTGAATTTTGCATTAAGTTCTCAAGAACACAGACTCAGTTTGGGTAAATAAACACACATTTACTGGCTTCAAAAGAAACGACAATGGATAATGTGGAATTAATCTCTTTTCATTGCTAAAAAACAGCTTGGGAAAGTAAGGCAGTAATTTGGCAAGGAAGGTCTTAACAACTTAGAGCAGATTCATAAATCTCACCTTTCAGTTTGTGATCCAGGTACTCCAGTATTACTCTAATAAGCTGGACAATTGCAAGAATTAAGGCTCCAAACGCCAGCGAACCTGTATGGTATCTAAAAACAAAATACTTGACTGTTATGTCACATGTATGCATACGTAGCTGGATATGTGTATGCACATGTGTATGCACATACAAATAAAATCAGAAGTGGAGGAAGGTCCATTAGTGGGAATTACATAAAACTAATGGGCCTTCATCCTGATCCGCCACAGAGGAACAGAATGAATCCATTGGTGCTGTTGGTGTTTGTGAGTGCTGTGTCTGTCTCTCAATCTGTATACGTGTTGTATACATGTATTTAGCGTGTGTGTCTACTGGGAGTACTTGCTCAGCGTTACAGCTGGTTGTACATAGGGGCAGGGAGCTGCAGCAGCTTTGGTGCTGCAGGGCTACAGGATTCACCCTTCTCCTAATAACTACATCTTCCTGATTGTGCTGGTTTTGGATGGACTAGAGTTAGTTTTTTCATAGTAGCTTGTGCTCTGCTATGTTTTGGATTTTTGACCAGGACAGTGATGATAACACACCCATGTTTTAGCCACTGCTGAGCAGCACTTGCTCAGCACCAAAGGCTCCTCACCCTGCCCCACTGGTGAGCAGGTTAGGGGTGCATGAGGAGCTGGGAGGGGACATGGCCAGGATAGCTGACCCCAAATGACGCTAGGGATACCTCACACCATAGCATGTGGTGCTCAGCAGAAACAGCTGATGGAAGGAGAGGTAAGAGGGGAGCATTTGAAGTTACGGAGTTTGTCTTCCCAAGTCACTGCTATACATGAAGCCCTGCTGTACTGGGGATCGTTGAACACGTGCCTGCCTGTCGGAAATGGGGAATGAATTCCTTGCTTTGCTTTGCTTGTGCATGCAGCTTTCTTTTACCTATTACACTGTCTTCATCTCAGCCCACGTGTTTTCGTATTTTCATCCTTCATATTCTCTCCTCCATCCCACTGCAGGGGAGCAAGCAGGCAGCTATGGGGGACTTGACTGCCACCAAGATTAAACCATAATGCTGACTAATCATTTTCATGTGATATTCTAAAACTGGTTTCCCTAGATACATGACAAGGCTCACATCCAGCTCCCTAGTCTTACCGTATTGCTCGTCCAAATGAAGAGAAGAGTGGCCACAGTGGAATATCAGCTGGTTTTCGATAGGCCCAGTAATAAGAGGCAAAGGCACCAGCAAGGGTACACTGACCCAGTGCAATTGCAAAGTTCACCAGCCAGAGAAAGACAAAGGCATTGGCTAACTGGAAGATGAAGATGTACTTATGGTACAGGCTTTCTCCTCCATAAAAAGCAAAAGTACACTGAGCACCTGGGCACAATTTAGTCACATTGGTTGTGTTGAAAGTCTAAATAGAAAGAAAAATAACACAATCATAATTGTGTACACAGCCTCTGAAGTTTAGCAGGTTAATACAAATAACATAACTCTGCTTGATGTTTCATTAGCTCATTCAAAACTGCAACACTACGTAACCTGTTTACATACTTAAGGACTCATATCAAAGACTTATGCAGTGTTATGCAAAGACTTAACTTTAAACTAGGTGTTGGCAAACAGAGCTGTTCACCACATACCTGAAACTTGAATAAATGGAATTTGAATTTCAGCAGGAAGATTTTAAGATATATAAATGAGAAAATCTGCTCAATTAAAAAAAATATATATTTATTTGAAAACTAGAGGCCAAATCAGATGTTCAGGTAAATCGCTACAGTTGAAATGAAAAACTGAGCTATACAGTTTAATACAAACTGTGGATGTGGTCACAACTTAGCTTATGTATCTCAGACTATTAAAAAAAGGAGTAATCTTTACATTTAACTACTTTTCCCTATTTCTAGTGTTCATTTCATATATTTGCTTGGTTTGGACATGAAATTAAACCAGATCAATTCTAATTCCTTTCTTTTGTAGAGTTTGGACCTTGGCAGAGTGTGCATCACCGCTGCAGTACAATGAAATTTAATGCACTAGTTTCTGCTCATGTCCCTCTTGTCCCACTGCTGGGCACCACAAAGCAGAGTCTGGTCCATGCTCTGCCCCTTCCCTGCAGATGCTGACAGACAGGGATGAGGGCTGCTCTCAGCTGCGTCTCTCAAGGCTGAACAGCCCCAGCTCCCTCAGCCTTACCTGGGCATGGAGATGCTCCAGTCTCTCATCATTATCTCCACAGCCTCTGCTGAACTTGCTCCAGGAGCTCCCTGCCCCTCTTGTCCTGAGGAGCCCAGACCTGGACACAGCACTCCAGATGTGCCTCACAGGACTGAGCAGAGGGGCAGGATCCCTCCCTGACCTGCTACAAATGCTCTTCCTGAAGCACCCCTTGGCTCTCAGCACAAACTGCTGGCTCAGGGACAGCTTGTTGTTCCCCATGATCCCCAGGTCCTTCTCCCCAGAGCTGCCCTCCAGCAGGTCACCTGCAGCCTGTGTTGGTGCATGGGGTTATTTTTCCCCTGGTGCATAACATACTTGATAAATATTTCTAGTTTTTAAAGAATCCTTCAATTCAAACCCACAGTCAAGTAAAAACATTTGACCAAAGGCAAAACTAGAAAAAAAACAGAGACAAATCTTTTTGGAGCTTCATAAAGGTAATTACTGTGCCAGACGAAGCTAAGCTTCTGCTTCAAATCACGGCTAGTCCTTGAGCGAGTTTGAGGCGCAGCTTTCAGTGTTTACCATTGTCTTTGGAAGACCAAAAAATAGACTCCTCACAAATTCAAGAACACCTTTCCAATAAAATTGTATTTCTGTCTCTTCCTTTCTCACCCTGTTAATTAGAATGGTTAACATTTACAGGACAGTTTAGCAGAAAAACTAGTTTATGTCTGTAAAACAAAGAAGTGTTACCTGACCATTAGGTAATATTTTCAGATTTAACATGGGGACTCATTACTTTAAATATTCACATTTTTTACTAGCACAGCACTTAATAGTGATTAAGAAATGCAATTTGTATAGCTCTCACTATAGGTAAATACTTGCTACACTTACCTCCGGGTCACAAGTCAGGTTTGCATACTTGCACAGTGTTTGATTAGCCATTACTTTATACACAGGTTCTCCTGATGTGGCCAGAAAACTGAATGAAATATTTTAAGGAGGAGTCACAGAACTGTGGTTTTCGAGCAACTTACGATTCTGCAGTGGGTAACTGCAGAACTCAACTCTAAAGAACTTCAATTCTAAAGAACTTGTGTAGATAACAGAAAAACTGCTCTTGCTCTGCAGAGGTGTTATTGAAGGGTTGACAGACAAGACCAAGTACTCTCATTTCTTAGAGAGTTAAGGCAAACTCATACTTGGAGCTGTAATAAACTCTGACCAGAACAGGCAGGGGGCATAATCTTGAAAATTGTCCCCATTTCCCCTCCACATCTATCTTTGACAAGGCAGACTATACAGTAGTTCTTGTATTTTAGCAGAAGTAGATACAGAGCATAAGGATGAATTAACACTGTCCTGAACAGCAACAACTGATCCTCTTTGCATACGAAATAACAACTGGTTTTCAAATAGCAGTTTTCCTCTTTTTAAATCTTTACAAAACCCTTGCTGTTCAGAAACAAACAGTGGTTGCTGTTAGGCAATTCAGAGAAGATAGTGCACTGTATATTCTCTCATTCCTTTCTCATATGTTTCTGAAGGAAACACACAATGAACCCACTCCTCCTCCAGTTAACTAAGAAACCATTAACACCAGGCCTATAGAGCACACAGCACATTAAAGACCATATTCACTCTTTGCTGAGGGCCCTTTTCACCACCTACAGTCAATCTTATGCAGTACACAAGGCCTTGTATGCTCCCCCTGCCTTGGCCTGAATTTTAGTCCAGATCTTTCTCATTTCAATAAAAGCACTCTCCGATTTGTACATCATACGTAGATGTGCAGTGTGGAAGACTGCATCAGAAGAGTAAGTGCTAAGTGACCAAACAGCCCTCTTAATATTGGTTTAATTAACATGAAATAGCAGAAAATTATCTAGTCTTGCAGACCAGAAGACTTGTTCCAGATAGGTACTCAGACAGAAGGATACACAGCTGTCACAGCCCAGTAGGAAATACAAATTGCAATGAGTAAGAAGGTGACGATTGGGTAGAACAGTGTAGACATTATATAGCCAATTGCCCTATAAAAGAAACAAAACATATCAATAAGCTACAACAATTCCAGAAACAAGCTTTTTATCAGTCCTCTTCTAGCAATTTTACTTTGAGATCCTTGTTGACAGTCATAGCATAAGCTAGTGCTGGTATCTCAGAATACTGCAGGAATTTTTTTCTTATGTCTTCAAATCTTGACTTGGTCATTTCTACCACTCCGCTTTTATCAATGGTACTACAGTGAACTTTATCAATTTGCCATTTTCCAGCCTGTCTTCTATTTTCTGCTTCTTCATGACTGCTTCAGAGATCCATCTCTTTCCAGATTATAAACTGATTTCCATGACATCTCCTTGCTGACTGCTGCAGACATTCTCCTTTATGTCGTTATCCCACTCTGCTCATCCTGTGTTCTTCCTTCACTCCTACAGACCTGAAACTACCTTGTTCTGTTTCATATTTGACAACTCTGTTCCCAGCAACTTTCCTGCCTTAAATGCTAGCTATTCAGGGGCAGAGTCAACTTGTCTTTGCAATGCCAGGACAGACTTTCACCTTCCTGCAACTATGTGACTTTCCTTGCACGTGCCATAGATAAGTGGTGCTCACCTTGGACTACTGGCAGGCAAAACAAATAATTGCCTTTTGCTGTTGACAGCTTAGAGTGCTTCTTTTAATATCAAGGCATATGTAGACTGATATTCTACTGCTGATTCTTGTGGCTAGAATGTGACTAGTGAGCAGGAACTTGAGCATGCCAGTTCCTACGCTGCCAGGGGCTCCTTCTCTGTAAGTGGGAGTTGATACTACCCCTCTTGGTAAACCGGCTGCTGCTATCCCAGAAGTGAACACCTCCAGCTGGATGTCTCACTGGATGTGAATTCACAGAGCATGTGCTTTGTTCACTGAAGCTTACAGGTAGGCTCCCTTTACATGCCTGTAAGTTACCTCTTCCTGTTACTCTAAATTTTCTTTTCTGTGACCCTGTAAGCTTATCACAAGCCTTTTTGCCTAGTACTATTTCTTACAACTTATGGCACTTCTTATGCTATTTGTTTTACAGGATGCAGTTTCCAGAATGCAAAAGGAGAAGAATTTACTCAGTTTCTAAAGGTAAAGTAGTAAACGCTGGGGGGAATGCAAAGAAACTCTGCAATGTAGAAGTTAAGAGCAAAACATTGATTGTTGTCTGAGTCCAGAGACAAAAAAGTCCATTACGAGTAACACAGGTGGACACAGCCTTATGCTCTCTGAGAAATAATCACAACAAATTAGCTGTGTTCAGCAGTTATTGATAGGCCTCTTAGTTACCACTATGACCATGGCCCATTATTCCAACAAACTGATTAACAACTGTTGTTTCTAATTATGGATTTCAAGTCAATTATAGGCATTATAACTGTAATATTTTTTAAATTCAGATAAAAGGTATTGAAAAACATAATTTGATTTTCAGTCATTAGCACCTTACTTTTCATCTTCCTAAATACAGGGCATGGTCTGTTAGGTTTACAGTAATTACATACAGTGTTTCATCTCACCCATTATGCATGAGAGCAAAGAGTTCATCTTCAAGTGACCTTTCCATGCTGCTGGAAAACTACAGAATGTTATTACTACTCAGCAAGAAGTTTATGAACTTTCTAAAATCCTTCCACATGTCAAGGTTGTGAACAAAGGCTTTGAAGAATGTTAAAAGTGTTCCTGGATTTTAATGAGCAGGAATTAAAGAATATAATTTGGTGCTGCCTAAATTAATTGCTATGCTCTAATTGCACAGTAGCATACGACAGGAAACAGATACCTGGCTAAATGCAGGACTTCAGTATTTCTCAATCCCATGACAAAAATCCCAAATCCTGATTGCCAGGAACCACAATGTCAATAGAGATGGCAGAAAACCACAAGCAAGTGCATATAGACGAGCTCAGAGCTAATTATGTGCTCTAAGAACAGAGCCTTGCTTTCAGGGCCTACGAGACTGTAGCCTATTTGCAATGAAATCCAAGGGCCTGAGTTTTAAGTCAGTCCGTTTAAAGTCCATTTCTCCTTTGTCATATTCCCACTAAAAAAAAAAAAAAAAGAACTAAGTGTTCACACTGTGTAAAACAGGAACCACTGTGAACAAAGCCTATGCAGATTTCAGGAAACACGCAATTAAGAGGTCCCTTAGGCCTTCAACTCTCATATCGTGCTCTGCTTTCTTCTTTACTCAGAGCTAAAAAGAAATTTCTCAGACTGCACCCTCTTACAATGTCTTGTCACAGAAGTCTCCTTTTCTCTCTGCAGATTTATGCCTGTCCACACAGAAGTTTGATTGAAATCAGTAGAATCTCCTAGTCTTTCCTAAATAGAAGCCACAGTAAAAAACCACCAATCCTCTACCACTAGTGTATGACTCCAGAGACAATCCAATGACAGAGCAAAGTTGGCACTTATAGGTCCCAGGCTCCTATTAACAGTGTATCACACTTAGCTTTTCTGCTGAGACACCTTCTTGCACTGAGGATATGTCGTAACATCAACAGCATATGTATTCTTAAAGCAAGAAGTGGAGAGATAAGAAATACCTTACTTTAAAAGAGAAAGCTCTATTAAGCACAACCTCATTAAGAGGTAACAGGTAGTCCTTATATTACCTGTTTGGTTCAACAAATGGAGTGTTGTATTTTAACCCCCAACTTTCTGCTCTTGGTAGTGCAAGATGGAGCTCAAGAAGAGTGTACTCTAGAGATCATTTAATAAAATTCAACATATATTAAATTCAGACAAACATACCTACTACCTTCCTTCAACAGTGCAATAGCAATCCGGATCCGATTTCTTAGGAAGATCAGCATCAGTATGATTATGACCTCAACACCACAAAGTATTATCACTGTAAATAAACAAATAAAGAAGTTATCAAGAACCAAACTAATATGCTGCCTCTGTAATTTTTTTCCTTGTAATTTGAACCATTGTTCATGAACTCTGTAAAATTCTCTGCTTGAGCAGCTCTTTCTCCAACTGCACCTGCCAAATTTCAATCCCATTTCTTAGGTTTCTAAGTCCCATTGTAAAAAAAAATCTATATGCAGAGAGTTAGTCAGAATGTGTATGATCCTAATATTAGCATTCATATTTTAACAGAAAAATGGAACATATAATTCTCAGAAAAAGACAAAAATTTACTTCAATGTGACTGCAGCATCTAGCCTTGGATACAGTTCATCCTTTACAAATCCTACTTTTCATAAACAAGCAGTTTTCTCATACTACAAGCATTTGTTCATACTAAACTGTTGCTTGTTTGTAGTATTTAGATAATAAAAAATAGGACATGAAGAGTCAAGTTTTTCACAGAGAGTGCATTTTTTGGATCTCTATTGTTCTAAAATTTAGATGTACTAAAATCAATAGGTTTGTTTGAGTATTAACATGGCATGAGCTCCTTTCCCTGCATTTGAGTTTTTTTAAAAAAAAAAAAAAAAAAAAGAGAGAGACTAAGGACAGTTCTGGACAAACTACTTTCACCTTCCAGTTGTGTTGCTGGAATCATACTCTGATATTAGAGAGCTGAGAGCTCTTATAAGCAGTATTTGAATCATAACTCTGATGTCAGGAGAGTCTGCCTCTGTCTGATTTCTATTTGTGTTGGTTCAACATCTACTTCTGCAGTAGAAAGTAAGAAAATTCTGTGAACTTCATCTAGAGAAGACTGAATCTTTAATGGCTGAACCACACATACTCTTACTCTGAGACATATCCATTTATTTTTGGTGCTTCAGATCGTTAGATAACACTTAAACCAACCCAGTAGGGGCAGGTTTTTTGTATGCAGCAGGACCTGTCTCCTTCAGCTGAAACCAAGAAGTTCTGTGGAGGGAGAGGAAGACAGAAGGGACAGTACCCTTAAGAATCCCAAAACTTATATGAAGGTTTGCAAAGGAACACGAGATTTGGCTTTAGGTCCCATAGCTTAGACATAGTCTCAGAATATCAGATCCAATAGTCACAGACGATGTTGAACTGCAGTCCCAAGTATTACCCCTGGCAACAGAACTGCAGGTGGTAAATGACTACTGTGGCGCTCAGAGCCATAGACCTTGTTCAGAAAAAAGTTTTTGTTAAACACATTTCAATGCCACTTTCCCATGAAGGAATATATAAACAGGTTTCTTTAAACTTGTTCTCATTCCGACTTGGCTCTGTTAGGTTAACGTACTTGTCCGAAACATTGTGAAAAAGGCAAGCGATGTCAATACATTATGAGTTCTAGACTAGGACTCTGACTATATTTTCTTCAAGGATATATAACTATTTACTTTGCTGGGTGATTTTGGAAAAGCAATTTAATTCCTGAGTACCTCAACTTACTCATGTGAAAGTGACACTAAACTCTAGATAAACTATACACTGGCTGCTAAGAATCAGGCAGGGGAAGAGCTTGAAGAGTCACAGGAAAAAAAACCCTAATAAAGTCCTAATATACTCTAGGGAGAGAACACTAAAAAGCTCTGCCCCAACAATATATAGAAGATGCCTCATAAGCTCAATGATCCAACACAGAGGTAAACAAAGACACAAAGAAGAGAAATGAGATTTAAGCAGTAAACTACTGTTCTATTAATTTAGCAACCAACAGGGAGAGACAGTTTTTGGTTATGACCCATTCATCATCAGTTAAGAGTCTGTGTGTCTTCTAATAGAGCAGTAACAGGAGTGCAAGTAATGTTTGACAGGTATTTCTTCTCTCTTCTGCCCCTCCTTTCTCAGGGAGGAACGTGCAAGACTGCAAGCTCTCGTTCCAGTAGGATTTTGTTTAAAATACACCGCCCTTGTAAGAGAAGGCAAGGTACCACTTCTGAAAATAAAGGTGATGAAATCTGCTACGGTTCATTCCACAGGCTTAGATCAGACTCCAAGAAAATTCAGTGACATTAATGTAAACTGACGGGACACCTCACCGTGGTCTTCAATATCCTCACTAGGGGAAGTAGAAGGGCAGGTACCGATCTCTTCTCTCTCATGACCAGTGACAGGACTCGAAGGAATGGCTGGAGCTGGTCAGGGGGGGTTTAGGTGGGAGATCAGGAAAAGGTTCTTCCCCCAGAGTTGGGCACTGAACAGGCTCCCCAGGGCAGTAATCGTGGCCCCAAGGCTGCCAAAGCTCAAGGAACGTTTGGACAATACTCTCAGGCACAAGGTGGGATTGTTGGAGTGTCCTGTGCAGAGCCAGGAGCTGGACTTGATGATCCTGAAGGGCCCCTTCCAACTCAGCTATTTTATTATTCTAAGATACAAGGAAGTGCAGTTATTAACGTGACTTACTAATGTCATTTCTGGGACTCACACAGAGGGAGAAAAAATACCCCTCCTTAGGCAACTTCATCATGACTGACTTAAATTATCACCTTCTGCTTTCCCCATGATGAAGACTGAACACACAGGAAGTAGAATGCTAATAACAAAAGATTTTTTTCACTCTTATCACTAGTGTGATTGCATTATCTCCCCTTACAAATACACTAGTCTCCTTGGAAAAAGCACATTTTTACGCAATACAAATGAAGGGAATTCTGCTTTCTTCTCTGAGCAACATGTGTAGAGCAGGAGATTTACCAAGGCAGAAAGTGTATCAAGACTCTGATTGATTTTCCTGAATATCCATTAACAGATACCAAATTTAAAGGGCACTTACTAAATGCTAACCATGTTTGCCTCAGTTGCAGATACACTTTGAAGTCTGTCTGGAATCCAATATCATAAACAGTGAGGTCAGATCCAGGTATTCCTTTAAGATGATCGTACTCCCAGTAACAATGCCAGATGCCTTTAAAAAAACAATCAGTATAACAGGAGTGTGTCTGAAGAATGCAAAGACAATTTTTTAAAAAATCTTACAAGCCAAATGTTTTGCTTTTGTATAAGCCTGCCAGGTAAGCAAAACCCAAAAATGCATCACTATGAGACTAGTTAATTATGATATCACATATATGGGAAAGAAGTATCAGTACAAGTGATTACAGACTAAGCATACTGTGCATAGATAACGCAGGTTACTACATCCGCTGCTACGTATCAGCACAGCTGGATTCTTACCATATTTTGCTGCTATTTATGTCCTTCTCACTTAACTGTGTCTAAAACTAGGCATTAATTCACCCAGTTGTATCATTTAATTGAACTAACTACTGATTTTCCTTGCCCAAACTTAAGCAATAAAAAAAAAATCACCTCAGAGGCCAGAAAATTACACCTACCATAACCTATAATTCCAATCACACCAAAGATGAAAATCCAGAAGAGAACCCCAGCTGTGAACCTCAACAACACAAGGAAGAGCAGACTCAGCATCATTGCAATGAACAGCCCACTAGAAAGTGAAGAAACAGAAACACATGGAAAACGAGTGTGAGAATCTATTCACTTTCTTGCATTCCTGTTACTCCAAATGAGGGTCACTTCACCTCACATAAGAGAATGATTTGTAAAAATGTATTTCAAAATCTTCATTATGAAATACATTCTCATGGCTATTATCTGCCATTACAAACAGCTTATATGCGATCATCTCACAGGGCAGAGCTTGAAATGTTTATGTGCACTAGGTTCTCAGGCTGGTTGGATGGGATTAATATAAGGCCTTTTTTGTCCCTTAGACCAGCTGAAAAACTCACTGCCTTTTCCAGGCCATGGTCTAATCTACAGTACAGAAAGTTAAATTGGAGGAATACCTATGTGTGGGGAAGTTGCTGGTTTATGTCCTCCACTGAAAATCCCTGCTTGCAAAGAAACAATGTTAGTAAACAACACTCTAGGAGCTTCCTAGAAAAAAAAAAGAATTAAATTTAGGAGGAAAACCATCAGGAGGTTAGTAGGACATAATTTCAACTCATCACCGTTTCTACTAGTCAAAAGAGGAAATGATCAGGGCACTATGACGCATAGAAAGAAACTGTTAAAAGCCTTTCTGTGGAGCCCCTACGAAAGACATCTGCAGTGCCTTCTCTTCATCAAGATATAAATAATGTAATATAATATAATATAATGTAATGTAATGTAATATAATATAATATAATATAATATTTCTTTTCATTTCACTCCTAGAAAGCAAGTCAGAAAGGAAAAAGTTGTTGCAAAAGGCTTTTTTACTCTACAAGGTTTTCTAAACCATAATGAATAAAGCAATATGAAGATTAATCCCATCAAACAAATACCAAGCTCAGGCGCTTCAAAGAACATTTAATGTCTCATCCTTTTTAGTAGGTGTTATATCAGAATTTTTCATTAGTACAGACTCAAAAAAACTTAAACCCCCTTCTTGCCTGTGTTCAGTAACTTTTCTTCTGAATGTTCCCAGCTTATTTAGCCAATAACCAAAGGTAAAAAATGGGGCAGCCTGATCATAAAAAATCAAAAGCAGATGTTTTGGGCAAACTAAGCCAGATGTGCAGAAGGACAATAAAAAAATAACATCAGCTTATTTAGTTAAACCTTTGTAAGCTTGCCTTAAGTCCTACCCCTTTAAAGGCTTCCTACCCTGATGTACTTTCCCTGTCTGAATGACTTACTGAAATTCAGGATGTATTCCTCAAGAAAAGTTGTCGTTTTGGAGCTCCATCTTGAAAGCACTAAATTCCCTTCATGTAAAGTTATCTTTAGCTATACATGAGTCCTAGTAACACCAAAACTGAGTACACAGTAGCAACTGTCTTCAACAGACTAGTTCCCTCAAACTGAGGCTTGAAGCAGTAGTTCTTTTGGGGTATGCTAAAAAGACTATAGCAATTTCATGTTTAAATTTTAATCCAGCCTCCCTTCACTGTCATCACACAAACTCTGGAACTTAAATATATTTGTCCAGAAATCATTTGATCTGTGCTATCATTTGGTGAAAAGTGTGAAGAAAATTCTATGCAACTACTTTAAAGTAGAAACTTCCTTACAAAAAAAATATGTTTGAAATGTGGAAACTTGCTTCAATATTTAGAATTCCTGTTCAAAAAAATTGTCAGTTCTCTGTCCTATGCATTCAGTGGTATCTCCTTTGAAAGAATCTGTACCATAAGCCTGGTTTCAGTAAGAGACAGAGAGACCTAAGATTGCTGAATATCTGTGTCTCCTACCACTAAATATTGTGAGCAGAGTATCAGAATATGAGAAAGCTGTCTTTCCACCAGTGACTGAACACCTTTAAAAGCTGACAGTTTGTGTTTCTGAACTGACTAAATCTCCATATTATTATCTAAAGTATGTATTAATTGTCATGGATTTGCATTCAGGATTGACTAATGTATGCTTAACATGTGCATGTTCTAGGTTCTCACCTGGTGACGACTTCTGTTCCTGTTTAAACAGATCAAGACCCTAGTCCATTAAAACCAATATTAATGGACTAGGAATTCACAAATACTTACAACTTTGCTTCAGCAAAGTAGCTACTTCTTTTGTTTCAGTGCTGCCTTTTAATTAATTGCTGATAAATTAATATTAACTGCAAGATAAAGTTAATACTGTTCAATAATTTTTGTTCTTGATGTTGCTTTGTCTGCTGCATTGGATTTGTGGATTTATGTTAGAATTTGGGATTATAATGGATTTAACTGTATATTTCTTGCACAAATTTAGAAACTATCTGTTTTTTATATATATACTAGTGACACTGCAACCGCCTTGAAAGTCACTTAATTAAGATTTTTCAGTTTGGGAATTACCACACACATGGGTCCTGCAACAGAACACAGCATCTCCTAATTTTCTGTCTGGCAGGACATTAAAAAACTATTCTGGATCAAGTGACACTCTGTGTATGTATGCTGTACTATCCTCACCTCATGCACAGAACCATAACAACCTTATTATCATGTGATGAAAAGGAAATTA
This sequence comes from Dryoscopus gambensis, assembly GCA_013389985.1. Taxonomy (NCBI): domain Eukaryota; kingdom Metazoa; phylum Chordata; class Aves; order Passeriformes; family Malaconotidae; genus Dryoscopus; species Dryoscopus gambensis. The sequence continues at coordinate 34,442 of WEIT01012289.1, read as the reverse complement.
CAGTTGCTCCTTGAGTTTTAAAGTAGGATTTGCACCAAACACATACATGATCTATTTTTTTATTCCCCGCACACTCCAAAATGAGTTTGGAAACACTAAAAATACCAAAAAAACCCCTTACATTAAAATCCAATACCAAGAAATGGCATAGTCTTCAAAAATTTTCATTCCAACTGATCTTGCGTCCAGGACATTATTGATGCCACTGAGAAAAGACAAATCAAAGAAAAGGTTGCTTCAGGTAGAAAAGGAGAATTTATTTAAACAACAAATAGGATCAGTGAAAGAATTTGAAATCTTTTTGGTAGCGATAAGAGTATATTACAATTTTTCAGCTCCAGTTCTGTCACTGAGCCAACATCAATCACACTTACAGCAAAGAAAAAACTGCATAAGAATGTCTCTAGAAGTCCTGAAAAAAAGTTTATTAAAAAGGCTTTATTGTCAGTATTGCTTATTACGTCACAAGACAAGTGTATACTATCAATATCTGCAATGTACCAAGGGACAAACAATTGTGACTCTAGAACTGCTAATAGCACAGAACCAGAAAGCAGGTTAGTGAAGTAACTTCNGTCATCACAGAACAGGATAGCTAAGGCCATTACTGGCTGGCCTGAGTCCTGCAGCATGAGGATTGCATTTTGAACCTCACTTGACTTTCCTAGCAAAATAATTTTTGCTAGGAAAAACAAGAATGATTTCAACAAATGACTTAGACAATCAGACTAAAACTTTTTGCACTTTTTGCTCACCACAGTGCTAGATTTCCATGATGGAACTTTGAAGTGCTCAGGCACAGAGAGACCATTTACTACCACATTTTGCTTGGCTACCCTCAGTCATTTGCTACAACAGATTCTGATTATTTTTCCATTACTAAATTATTACACGATCTCAGAATCCAATGAACACTGAAGAAGGGTAAAACCTACTTCGCAGCTTCCCTGAGATCAGTTACATTTCTTGTTTTCCCTCTTCCATCTTTGAATGTAGTCTGATTTGCCACGGTCAACACACCATTCTTCGTGGAGAAGTCTGGGAAGCATCTCTTCAGAACTATTCAAAATATCAAAACAAAGCCCGCATATTACATTTCATGTCAAGCTCCGCTTTTATCATGTGTGTTTTGTAACATATTTAAATAATTTCAGATTCACAGTCGATTGTTTTTCAATTGACTATCTAACAATATGTTGACTCTGACAGATCCTGGAAAAGCCATTACCTTCAAGATTATGATTTCTATGCTCCGGGGCATTTTTGTCTAAGCTCAGGTAGGGTGGGATCATAGATTTCAACTGGAGATTCTAGGTCCTACCAAATAACCATAGTACTATATGTAGGTGTTTAAGAATTTGTAATAAATGTGGAACTTACTCTCTGTCAGTATCTGGGCAGCTTCTAAAAACTGCAGCTTCTCAAATACGCCATTTTATGGTAATAATCAGACCAGCCCCCAGCGACAGATTCAGCTTCACTGGTCATGAATCATACTAGCACCCAAAACAATACATAACAGCAAGTGTCAGTTTCCTTATATGCCAGATGAGCTCCAGTACCGGCCACTATCACTAGATATTCTTGCAGATGAAGCAATGGAAAAAAGAAAGAAACTACTGGTTAGAGAGAGGGAGGAGGAGATTATAAAAAAGTGAGAAAAGGAGAGATGTTTGCATACTCATTTATGCTGCCCTGTTCTTTGCTGCAAAATATCCGTGGTTTCATTCCAAAGAGAAGAGCAGGTGAGTCCTCCTTCACAGCTGTACTTCATATAACCATTCAGTGCTTTCCTTATCAGGTTCCAATAAATACCAATGCCAGGGTTCAATATTCCGTCTGGTGTATCTCCCCCAGCAATTATTCTGACTAAATGATTAAGTAACATATCTTAACACATCTTTTCCTCCCTCTGTAATCTTTGCCTCTTGATGTAGTCTACAAGAATGTAAGAACTTCTGTGCAAATTATTTTATGTCTTTTGGGTCAGTACTTCAGTTTTCATACAAATTCATACTGTGTTTTAAAAATTTAATCCGTATTTTCTCCTTTTAATGACCTGTTCCTGGTTTACATGATCCCCACTTTAAAGTATGGCAAAAATAAATAGCAGTTTCTTATTTCCATAAGATTCTGCGTCAGTACTACACTTGTGCAGCTGAGATGAGCTCTGAGATCAGTGGTTATCTACTCAGAAACACTTGCTGACCATAGTGACATTTTTGGCCCCTTAATGCCTCTGTATGCCCTGCGTAGCCAGCATTGCACTGAAAAGAGAGCTGTGCTGGAAGTGAGCTGAAGTACTATTTGAACTTCAACAGCTGGCCATATGATCCTTCCAACATTTGTAGCATTTTCTTTATGCCAATGGCATTGCTTGTTCTCATTTTGGAAGGCACAATTTGAGCTGAAGAGCTTTTGCTATCAGTGATGATTCAAGAGCAACAAAGAGCTCAGCTTGACCTGATCACATGCTGAATGTTCCCAGATAACTGTTAGAAAAAATATTAATAATTAATATTAATAATTTCAAATTGAATTTATTTATATTTTAAAACTGAATGGATGTCAATGTCAGATAACAGCTCCTAGCAATGTTGCCGCAAAACACATTTCAGACTGGAGTTGTGCTTTAATATGAATGCTCACAATCTGCTAAGATGTGTGTAAGAAGTAGAACCACTCACAAGGCCTGCTTGGAATGATCATCGAAGGACAATCTTCATCACGTAGGACTTGAGCAACAGACTAAAAAGGGGAAAAATAGGAACGCTGAATACATAGCAGTATAACTACCGGTTTTTGTTTCTCACACAGTCTGAGGGAATGCCCCAAACTGGGCTTTGTAGCCTCCTCCTCAAATTTCACTGGTGGAGCTGCAAGATACATTTATATCTAAGTGAGAATCCAAACTGTCACTGTGATTTGGGAAAAGACTACTCTTCTTTTCTTTTCTAGTGACAAAAAAGATCAGCATCTAAGCCAGAACTGACTGGGCAATTGTTCCTTGCCTGCCCTTCACCTTTTCTCTTAACGAAAAGTAAGAATTTAACCCCATTAATATAGTTGAATTGCAAGGCGTTTTAAAGATGGGAGAAGTAATGCAGTACATTTGAGTGCAAAATCAGTTACAAGAAGGATAGATTAATTTTCTTAGCTAACTTTCTAAGTAGCTATAGATGACTTAGGAGTCTTAAGAATTGGTTTGAGACACTCCACTCTGCTGCTGTGGGGTACCTAAGTACTAAAGGATACTGCTTGCCACAGTACTGCAACTACACGAATAGCTGCAGATAGTCTTTTAAGCAAACAGCAATCATTTGAAGAGTGGGGGGTTTAGTGCGCATTTAAGACCTTCACCCCGATTAAACAACTGTCAAATCCCATAAACGGGACAGCTCCTTATATGCTGAAATCCGAATAATTTGAATCTTTGATGCAGCTCAGTAAAATCATGCATATTACATACTGCTTGAAGAAAAAAAGTACTTTATCATCTACTGATACATACACACCTTGCGAGGATTGTTAAAACCAGGTTTGCAGAACTGCCTGAAGTAATTCCACTGATCTGGTCTATATCTGTAGGAAGCCTGAACATCAATGTAGGTTGCAAACCTGTCTGGGCACTTTGAGACACAAAGCTGCAAGAAAGAAAAAAGTAAGTAAAGATACACTCTGGGTAGAGAAGGGTAAGGAAAGCCAGTGTAATGAAAAAGGAAGGAAAATGCCACTGCCTTCAGTACTGTTTACTGCAGGATTTAGAAAGGGACATATGTTGTCTCTGATTCCCTAAATTAATAGTTCTGGAATTCTTTGATAGAAAACACTTTCACAGTGTGTTCTCCTCATATCTGGCAAATCAAGCCCCTCTCTGTATCTTCTTAGATTCTACACATTCTGGTAGATAAGAAGAGCTTTCAGTCTGTTGAAAAGAGTATTATTTATTTTTTAGACAGCAAGAAAAAACCTGTCAGGTCCTCCTCTACATCTATCAGCAGCAGTGTATACGAGCAAGGTGGTGTGACAGGTACTTTCACGGGATACATGCAATTTCTATTACATGTATATGGAGAACTTTATGTAAGAAAGTCTCACTAAAATCAAAAGTCTCAGGTAATGTTGTTCCACCCTTCTACACAACCTCTTCAGTCAAATATATCTCTATGAATATTGTCAAGTCAAGTTAGGTGTAAATCACTCAAAAGTACTTTTAACTGCTGACTAAGAATGGATTTCTCCTAGTTACAAACCAGGGGATGCACATGTCAAGAATGAAGTTCCCACGACTCAAGGTATAGGCATTATAAGCCAGATTTCTGTGAGAAATCAGGTGAGGACTGGGGTTTATTGAATGCATCTACTAAGACGTTGTGACTTAGATTCACCATATTGAGAAGTGGCTGCCCCAATAAACAGACTCTGAAGGCTCTGCTGGTCACTGGAATCACACAAGTGGTCAGACATTCTGACTCCTCAGTGTTAAGACTGTGAGGTGATTTGAATTTCATCTTTACAGTAAGTTTCAGCCTTTTTTAGAAGGCAGTTTGTTTCCAAAACTATGCTATCCAAACACCCTTTGCAAAGCTCTGCTGTCCAAGCACCAGAGAGACATCATGCACAAAACTTTCATGTCAAGGGCATTCTGCCATATGTAATTCACCTAAAAGAATTTGGGGAAAAGATCTCATACTAATCCTTATAACAAGGCAGATGCTGCAAGAGGGTCTTTCTAGATGAGTATTTCAGTCCTATGGACTACCCGCAGGCCAAGGAACGAAGAAAGAAGAGTTTTGTTGCTGGGGCAACAGGTGACTAACAAGTACACACCTTACTATAAACTGTTTGCCATCTATGAAACAGGCAGTGAAATATGCTGTCTATGGATCCAATGGACTGTAATAACAGTTTTCAAATCCAGTCTTATTCAAGAACTGAAGCTCTTGTCATGTTAGTTCTTGGGGGATTTTTCTCCTGCTACTTCTATGGATAGGACAGGTATGAAGGACCCTGTTTGCAGTTCAAAAGAGGAATTATCAAACAAACATTTCTTCAGCATTTTCCAAAAAGACCAGAAATCTAACCATCCACAGTAACACCATTCAAAAACATTCTTAGTTTTGGAGTTGTTGCATATTTGAAAATGAACAAAATAATTACTCTGCTCGCAAAAACTCCCCTTCAACAAGTATTTCACCCTATTTGATTCATGGCCATTGCCAACTTGACCACAGCACCAGTCAAATCCCACACAATGACCTCATATTTCTGAACAGACTGAACTGTTCTACTAAGAGAGTCTAAAAACTGCAGGGTAACAGTGTCAGTGTCTGCATGTGGACAGATGGGGATTCCTGAAGCAAATCTGCAGCTGATGGAGCAAGTTTTCATTCTGATAGCAACTAGCCAGTGTTAAGAGGATTCTTGCTCTTTCTTGTTGGAGATTTCCATGTTTTATGGTCAAGAAAATGGTCTTGTAAGAAAGATTAGGAGGTTAATTTTAACCCACACAAATACAGTGACTGGATCTATTTCACAACTTCATGAGGAGTCACAGCACAAGAAAGGGAGTACAAATTGTGGCATAAGGCAAGAAGCTTTCAAAATCTTCGCTTTTGAAAGAGCCATAGGCTCTAACTACACCTAGATACTCCTGTCACTGGCAGTATGCACAGTTTCTTGAACATGTCTAGCTTTGAAAATCCTAGGTATCAATCAATATTTTCTGCATGCACTGAATACTATCAGATAGTTGCCTGTGATGAATTCGTAAGTAACAAATTGCTGCACTCAAGTTCACCAGACTTTTTTTGTCTACTCTTATCCAAAATATACAATCTTATGCATTTCCATTTCATTTTTCTAACCATCACAGGCTACAGACAGTGTGTGCTATAAGTCATCTATAAAACAATCATGTTATATTTTGAAGGACATGAACAACAATTTTTAAATCCAAACAAATATATGTCTCGTTTTTAAGCACCGTGACTAAGATGCAGGGAAAATATTTTATCTCTACATTTTTGCTCACCTGTGTTGTAGGGCACTGTAGGTTTATTAACACTACGGGGCTGGCACATTTCAGAATGTTGAAGTAAAACAAAATGGTCTTGTTCCTATGGAATTGGATATAAGATAATTATCATCATAAATATAGGTGCTTATACATCCTACCATTCCAAAATTTATAGCATACATTGATATTTAATTCTATTACTGTGAACATCCTATCTTGCAAACACAAGACAAAAAAAATCCCAAGCAGACCCTGAATGTTTCATATTAAGACATCTATGAAACCAGAAGCATTTGTTTTTGTCAAGCTTTGTTCCACAGCAAGATTTTAAGCTGAAGTAATCCATATATCTGTAGTCCTGCCTTGAAAGGGTGAGGTCTGTAAAATAACCTTGCAAAAACACCACAGTCACTGCGCCATGAACATGCTGTGTACGCGCTGCGTGCAAGCTCACCATCAGCAAATGCTTTACTGTAAATGCTGCCTAATTTTTATTGATCAGAAGGTGGCACCAAAATCAATTAGAAGCTTTTTATGGCTGGAAACCAAAAGCAGTTGCCCGGAAAACAGAATGATAATAGCTTCTACTAATAACACTGACAAGATCCCCTTTGATACAAATAAGGGTCAATCTGTCAGTCCCATATATTTGACATCTACTGGAACTTGGGGCCTTGTGGTAGCTGCCACTTCAGTCTGGATTTGCTGGAAACTGAGGACCCCAAGATCTCTTGATTTCAAGACTTGGGTCTGGAAGACAGCAAAATGTGCTGTTAATCTTCGCCGTGTCAGAAAATTACCAGACAGCTCTCGTGAAGATAATATGGCAGTAGTCCTGCCCTTTTCAAAGAAGACTTCAAAGCCAGCTTGTCAGGATTACGCTGTGTCCCCGTAAGAAATAATGGTGCATATGCCCCCCTACGGACTATGAAGGGCCACCAAGTTGATCAGAGAGATGGAGCACCTCTCCCATGAGGAATGGCTGAGAGAATTCGGACTACTCATCCTGGAGAAGGCTTTGGGGGTGACCTAACTGTGGCTTTCCAGTACCTGAAGAGAGCCTACAAAAAAACATGGATAGGCTATTTACAAGGGCCTGGAGTGACAGGACAAGGAGGGAACGGCTTCCCACTGACAGAGAGTAGGTTTAGATGGGATATTGGGAAGAAATTCTTGGCTGTGAGGGTGGTGAGGCCCTGGCACAGGTTGCCCAGAGCGCCTGCAGCTGCCCCATCCCTGGAAGTGTTCAAGGCCAGGTTGAACAGAGCAACTTGGTCTAGTGGAAGGTGTCCCTGGCCATGGCACCGGGGTTGGAACGAGATGAGCTTTAAGGTCCCTTCCAACTCAGGCTGTTCTGTCCTTCTGTGATGTGCAAGAGACCCCACAAAGCAGTGTATGAGCCTCCACTGACCTTCACCATGGCAATGCTGAACAGTGGGAGCTCTGTCTTGTGAGTAGGATGGCAGTAACTAACAATGTAGGGTGCTTGGGCTAACAAGGCTGCCCCTCTTCTATCTGTCCTGCTTCAACACCAGTCCTGCTTCTAAACCTCATTGCTATCCCCCAGTCCAGAACATATCCTCTGCTCTCCCACCAGCATGTGACTCCCACCAATTGCTGAGTATGGCTATGCCTTCAAAGCCATTAAATAGCACCACTGCACATTCAAGCTCCCTTTAAAACTGGGATTAACTCAACTGCCTGACATTTTACTAGGTTAAGTTGTTTTCACTGAAAACATATTCTGCTATGCACTGTTTAAAAAAAGATGCATCCTGGCAAAACCAGTTCACCACCATTAGTTGCTATTTCTTTAGATTAGTAGAATACAATTTTGGACTGAAATGTCATCATTCTTCAATAGTTTCTTGATGGTATTTATGATCTGTGAGCTGCTCAAAACCCTTAATGAAGTATTTTTTTATTTCTTAGCCCACTTGCTGGTATTGACAGCAGAAAAGAAAATTTAAACATATGCATAACACATGAAAACAGCCACTGAGAATTAGGTCTGTATGCTGTATAATGAAGCTGTGTTGTATTCTATTAGTACATTATGCTGTATAGAAAAAAAAAGTTTAGAGATTACATGGCAACTAATGGACAGATTACAAGAAGACATGAAGAGTTCTAACAGAGACTCTCATGACAATACGAAAAGAATTTATTTGACTGCATGGCATTCACTGGAGTTCAAATGGGTTTTTGCATAGGCTGTGAGTGTTGGTTTGGTTTCTACCTTGTCTTTTCTACTCCTCAGTGAGATTGCTGAAAATACTTGTTACAAGGACAAGATTCAAAACATGAAGACTGTGATTACTTTCCAAGAAAAATGTCTCAGACTAAACCCTTGAGGGCTTTGGAAAACCATAGTTCTGGGTTAGCCTTTCACACTGCTTACTTTCAGGGAATCTGAAAAACAACAGTACTGACTAAAGCCTTGCAAGTACATCCACAGGCCCACTCCAGGGACTAGAGGGACTCATTCAGAGGGGTGTCCCGGCCTACTGCCATAAATACTCTTGCTTTTCCAGTAGGTTGTATTATGCGTCTTCTGGTTTCTATTTCTGTAAGACTCTACTCAATGTACCAAATAAATACCAAAATGCAGTCTCAGTAGCTGTACTATCCTCCAACAATCCTATATAGGGAGAGTTTGTATTAGTAAATACAAACCAAAAACCACAGTGTAAGAAATAACTAAAGAGAAGACTGAAGTACCAAAGAGAAAGAGGGAATGGGAGTGAAAGGTAAGAATCAGAGAGGAGCGCCTGGCTCCACATCACACAGGATATTGAAGCTGTGTGTCTGAGACTCCCAAAGCCATTTGTCCACTACTTCCTACTGGCAACAGAGGGGACAAGGACAAATTGGCAGTGAAGCGGGGAGCAGAGAAGGGGTGGGGCGATGGGAACACACAGCACTACAACTTTTTCTCCTTGTTTTTCCTCTTCAGGAAGTTTGACTCTCCAACAATTGCTGTGAAGAACAGTCAGAGAGTGGAACAGGTTTTCTTTCACTAGCCTCCTTTCTCTGTAAAAAACTTGAGAGGATATATAGTCCTAGCTCTACTTCTGTTCCAGTCTCTTCTCTCCTGCTCCTCCCCTTCTTTCCTTTGGACAGTGGTTTCCTCATTTTTTTCCACAGAAAACTAAATGGGGAAAGAAAGAAGCCACAAAGACTTGTTATCAAACACTAGCATAGCATCCAGCTTCTTGAGAATGACAAGGGCATAAAGGGGGTCTAAAACTTACCTTTTGAAAGGAAGAAGGTGAGTGAAAAAGCAAATCTTTTTTAAAATTCTCTTTCATAAACCACGTAGATTTTTCAACGAAAACATAGATGCAACATCTTTCTTCCCTGAGTAGCTATTTTCATGTGTATGTACTCTGTTGGTATCAACTAATTAATTTAACTCTTACAATTCAAAAATCTAAAAGGACTGGAAAACAGAGGTAAGTAAATAGAGCCATTTGGCTATATTTACCTCCTGTTTATCCAAGGAGGGTGTGGTTACAGTTGCCCGTCTCCCAGACTACTCAGCCTCCCCTCTGCTGGCACTGGATAAGCACCAGAAAAAAGAACAAGAGCCTTTCACTACGGACTTTTCTGTTATTTGGTGCTATATATACACCAGGCTACAATGCCTCAGGACTACTCTTATCCCAAGGTGGATGAAGAATTACTCAACAGGCTATTAATTACCCAAACTTTGGCACTTAGAAGCTGTGCCAGCTAGTCACTTTCTATGCAACTGCTGACACAATCTTGAAGTTATATTGATACCTTATAAAAATATTCTCTAAATGACACACGCAACTGCAGTACAGTAATAATTTGGGTCTGGATTTGCACTGAGCAACTAATACATTTCTGAACTTTATTTGGAATAAATACAGTAAGTGTCACTCTTCGACAGAGGGATTTGAAACCTCACATCTTATTCACAGTGCACGAGTAATAAAGGTATGTGAATGGATTTAATACTCACTTATTGAGGGTATTTTTCTGACCACAGAACTGCCCATAGCTGTCAGTTGGATAAATCACTTTCCTGGGGTCCCCGTGCACCCAAGCTGCAAAATATACAGTACCTCTTAACATTTTAGTCAAGTGTACACAGTTAATGATTAAAACTAGCTAGCATGAAAATGTATCACTTCTAAAGTACCATTTTATATTTTGTTGATCACCACTGAAGAGTACTGATTAGTAGATTTCCCAACGAAAAACTGAAATGCAAGGCACAGTAAGCTGAATTAAGAGATGGATTAATCTGTAAGAAAGCAATCCAGTTCACTTTTTACCTTCGGGGCACACATATCTGGGTGATATCCAAAATATGATATCATGGACTTATAAAATAATGGTTATTACAAGAAGAAAGAAGAGGAGCTAACTATGTAGACAAATCTGAATGTTCACAGACAATGACAATGGCATTGATGGGAACCTTCCACTAGACCAGGTTGCTCCAAGTCCCCTCCAGCCTGGCCTTGAAGACTTCAGGGATGGGGCAGCCACAGATTCTCTGGGCAACCTCTGCCACGGCCTCACCACCCTCATAGGGAAGAATTTCTTCCTAATAGCCAATCTGACTCTGTCCTCTGTCAGTTTAGAAGCCATTTCTCCTTGTCCTGTCACTCCATGTCCTTGTGTGAAGTCCCTCTCCAGCTCTCTTGGAGACCATTTAGGTACTGGAAGGGGCTCTAAGGTCTCCTCGGAGCCTTCCCTTCTCCACACTGAAGAACCCCAACTTCTCAGCCTGCCTCCATAGCAGAGGTGCTCCAGCCCTCAGCACTTCTGTGGTCTCCTGTGGACTCACTCCAACAGGTCAATGTCCTTCCTGTGATGGGGGCCCCAGAGCTGGATGCAGGACTGCAGATGGGGTCTGACAACAGCGGAGCAGAGGGGCAGAATCCCCTCCTTTAACATGCTGACCACACTTCTTTCAACACAGCCCAGGATACGTTTGGCTTTCTGGTCTGCAAGTGTAAGTGGCTGGCTCATGTCCAAACCTCATCAATCAGCACTGCCAATTACTTCTCCTCAGGACTGCTCTCAACTTAAACTGTTTTTCTCTAGCTTTTGCTGCCTGCAATTTTCCATCACAGTTACTTTATGACTGCAAACTTATCAAACCATGTCATTTTTTCGAACACACTTAATTTTGAGGGGTTTTTTAATCAGTAAACACATTGTTTTGAATTTCTCCCTAATTACCTGCAGGAAAGCAGCTCTTCAGAGAAAGACCTGGGGGACCTTGGGGAGAACAAGCTGTCCCTGAGCCAGCAGTTTGTCCTGGGGACCAAGAGGCCAATGGGATCCTGGGGTGCTTCAGGAAGAGCATTTCCAGCAGGTCAGGGAGGTGATCCTGCCCCTCTGCTCAGTCCTGTGAGGCACATCTGGAGTGCTGTGTCCAGGTCTGGGCTCCTCAGGACAAGAGGGGCAGGGAGCTCCTGGAGCAGGCCCAGCGGAGGCTGTGGAGATGATGAGGGGACTGGAGCATCTCCATGCCCAGGTAAGGCTGAGGGAGCTGGGGCTGTTCAGCCTCGAGAGGAGACACAGCTGAGAGCGGCCCTCATCTGTCTGTCAGCATCTGCAGGGAAGGGGCAGAGCACGCACCAGACTCTGCTCTGTGATGCCTAGCAATGGCACAAGAGGAACGGGCAGAAACTGATGCCCAGGAAGTTCCACCTGAACATGAGGAAGAACTTCTTCCCCTGTGTTCGAGTGATCACGCACTCGAACAGATTGTCCAGAGTGTGGAGTCTCCCTCACTGAGGATATTCCAGAACCATCTGGACGCAATCCTGTGCCATATGCTCTGGGATGACCCTTCTGAGAAGGATGTTGAACCAGATGACCTACTGTGGTCCCTTCCAGCCTTACCCAGTCTGTGATTCTGTGAATTACAACAGATACCAAATGTTAATTCATTATTTGCTTCTAAGAAAGGCATTACTTATTGATTGTAAAGCTTTGCACAAATATTAGCAAAAGGGACATTTCAATTAAAAATTCTGACATTCACAAAGCTGCTTCCCCTCTGCATGAAAACGCATTACTATACCTGTGTTTACTTACCAACAACTCCTAATGCAATGTAACCCAGAATGACAACTATGAAGATCACACAGCAAATAAGGTCTGTGCAGCGCCTAGGGGCAAGAAGAAACACTTTGTAGAAAGAAGGTGTTTAATATGACCCTTCAAACCCACTGATTGTTATAGGGTATTTTAACATCTGAATAAGATGTCTGCACCAGCACTTTGCAGAAGTGTTAGTCACAAACTGATGCTTGAGGTGTAAGGTCCTGTTTTTGCAGCAAGACTAGCAAATCAATGTGTGTGCTCTTTTCACTGTAGACATTGAGAACATACTGAAGAACAGATTTAAATATTGTTGATACAAGTAATACCTTACAACACTGAACCCACGAGAGCACTTATCATTTAACTGATCATATAAGTGGCAAGATGTACTACAGGACATCTGCCCCAGAACTGTAATTTTTAGCATCTGCCATTCTTTCTGTTTTCCAATCTATGTCTCCTCTTACAGAGAAACATTTTTAACATAAAAGAGAAAAAGAGAGCAGATTTTTTAAACATTTGGAGAACTTAAAATGTGTTTCCAAGTGTGGAAACTTCTCTAGAGAGGCACAGCTTTACCATCTCACTGAAACAAACTTTTGGTGAGGCCAAGGTGGTACAGGATCCAGGGTCAATATGACAGTAATCTAAGATAGGACAACTGCTCAAAGTTGAAGAAGCATGCTAGAACAATGCTTCTCATTTTCCCATCCTCTGTTCAGAAGCAGTTCTGACACCGGTCAAGCTTGGCTCGATATACTGGCATTATCATAAAGATACTTCACAAATAAAGACGAACTCCCTAAACAAATAGGATTTCTATTTATCTCTAAAATTATTAGCTTTCAGAGGGGAAGAAATACATCCTGCATAGCCAAGAACAGTATGTGTGTTCAAATGATAGTATGACAAGACTGCAGTGTTCTTCACTGTCGTAAATTTTCTCCTGAGAATGATAAAACTGAAATAACTTGTGGTTCTCTAATTCACTCTTCTCAGTAGATAAGGACGATAGATGCTAGTTAAGAACTTAGCTCTCTAAATCTGGAAAAACACTGAAAAATTGCCCATGATTAAAAGTTGGACTTGATGATCTTGGAGGCATTTTCCAACCTTAATGATGCTATGATTTCTTTAGATGCTTTCTGAGTAATTTCCCTCTGCTTGCAAACTAATGAACCTTTTAAGTGGTAACGCTTTCATCTGCATTTCATAAAACTAAGTGAAGTCAAGCCAGATTGTTCTGGTAGGAGGCTCTGTCACAAAGAAGTGTATCAGAACTACCACACAAGGTAAGACGGCAGATACTAGTCAGTGCCAGGCACACAGAATAGGCATTCCAATTAGAAGGACTTAAGAGAACACACTTTAATACTCCCCAGTAATCATACATCCTCAAAGGTAGTAAAGATGGTGTCCTGGATTTAGAAGACTTGAAGAATCAAATTTACAAGTTTTGCGAACAAAATTTTTTACCCCCTGTTCACCAAAAGAATTTAACAGAATGAGTTATGATATTTACCTGTTATGAATAGGTCCTCTGAACTTCGGGTCAAATTTCCTTGGTTCGCCTGCATTTAAAATAAAACAGTATAAAAACATGTCCTTATTTAAAATAAAATCTGTTCTGAGAGGGGTGTTAACACTAGCCTTTGAAGAACATCTTCCATATATTCCTATTTAATCAGTTTTGTTAAAATCATTTAATACGGGCAATACCAGTAATTCACCAATAAAATTACCTAAGTTTTGTATATGAGATTAAAGTTTTTTTTCTTCTAACTTAAAAACATTGAGGGCCTCACATTTACCACATGATAGAGTACCTTTAATGTACATCCTATGACTATGCCTATGCACAGGTTCACAACATATTTGAGAGACAAGGATTACGCCTCCCAGACACAGGCTAGGTGTGTCTGACAGTGAGTAAATGAACCTACCTCTCTGCAGTTACAGGCTATGCGCTTCTGATTTTTCTCTAGAATCATAGAATGATAGTAGGAACACCTCCCACTAGACCAGGTCTCTCAGAGTCCCATCCAACCTGACCTTTAACACTGCAAGGGTTGGGGCATCCATAGCCTTCATGGGCAATCTGCTCATGTCTCATTTCTTCTTAATATCTGACCTAAATTTCTCCTCTTTCAATTTGTACCCATTATTCCTTGTCCTGTCACTATAGTTCCTGAAAAAAGTCCCTCTCCAGCCTCCCCGTAGGATCCACTTCAGATACTGGAAGGTTCCTACGAGGTCTTCACGCAACCTTCTCGTCTCCAGGCTGAACAGTCCCAACTTTCTCAGCCTGTCTTTGTAGGGGAGGTGCTCCAGTTCTTACTGACTTTGTGGCCTCCTCTAGACTTGCTTCAACAGTTCCATGTCCTTCTTATTTTGGGTGCACTAGAACTGTACACAGTACTCCAGGTGGAATCTCACAAGAGCAGAGTGAAGGAGGAGAATCACCTCCTTCAACCTGCTGACCATGCTCCTTTGGATTCAGCCCAGGATTCCATCAGTTTCTGGGCTCTAAGCGCTCACTGCTGGCTCCTGTTGAGCTTTTCATCAACCATCATCCCCAAGTCCTTCTCCCAGGGCTGCTCTCAATTACTTCGACATCCAACCTGTCAGTGTGTCTGGGATTTCCATGGCCCAGGTGTAGGACCTTGTACTTTGCTTTGTTGAACTTCATGAGGTTTCCACTGGCCACATCTCAATCATGTCCAAGTCCCTCTGGATCCATCCCTTCCCTCAGCATATGACTGTAGCACACAGTTCAGTGTCATCAGCGAATGTGCCGAGGGTGCCTCGACCCCGCTATTCAAGTCGCTAACAAAGATGTGGAACAGTATCAGCCCCAGTATCAACCTCTGAAGGACCCCACTTGTCACTTGTCTCCACATGGACAATGAGCTGTTGACCATACCTTTTTGCTTGTGACCACCCAGCCAGTTCTTTATCCAAGTGGTCTATCCATCAAATCCATGTCTCTCCAACTTGGGGACCAGGAGGTCATGTGGGACAGTGTCAAATGCTTTGGACAAGTTCAGGTAGACAAGGTCAGCTGCTCTGCCCCATCCACCAGTGCTGCAGCCCTGCCACAGAAAGTCACCAAAATTGTCGGGCATGATTTCCCCTTCGTAAAGCCATGTTGGCTGTTAGCAATCACCTCTTTGTTTTCCATGTGCCTTTGCATAGTTTCTAGGACAATCTGCTCCACAATCTTGCCTGGTACAGAGGTGAGACTGACTGGCCTGTAGTTTCCCAGGTCTTCTGCCTTCCCATTTTTAAAAATGGGGGTTATATTTCCATTTTTACAATCATCAGGGACTTCAGCTGACTACCCCAATTTTTCAAAAATTATGGACAGTGGCTTAGCAACTTTGTCTGCCAGCTCCCTCAGGACCCACAGATGAATCTTACTAGGTCCCACGAACTTGAGAACATTCAGGTTCCTTAGACTGTCTCAAATCTGATCCTCTTCTATAGTGAGCTCAGGGTCTTCATCCTCTCAGTCCCTGCATTTGCATTTCCCAACTTCAGCAGAGTGGCTGTAGCACTTGCTGTTGAAGACTGAGGTATAGAAGTTGTCTCCTGTTTCCTTCCAGAGAGGGCCCACATAATACCTAGTCTTTCTCTTGCTTGCCACACATCTATAGAAACCTTTCCTGTTCTCCCTAATATCCCTGGCCAGACTCAATTCTAACTGGGCCTTGACTTCCCTAAACTTGTCCCTAGCTTACCACATAGCATCCCTGTATTCCTCCCACAACACCTGTCTTCACTTCCATCTCCTGAAAGCTTCTTTTACGCTCTGAGTTTGCTCAGCAGCTCCTTACCCATCCATGGAGGCCTCCTGGGATCTTTGCCCAATTTCCTCCTTGTTGGGATGCCTTGCTCCTGAGCTTGGAGGAGGTGATCCTTGAAAATCAGTCAGCATTCTTGGGCCATTCTGCCCTCCAGGCTCTATCCCATGGGTCCTTGAAGAGGCCAAAATATGCCCTCCTGAGGTCCAGGGCAGTGTGCTCGCTGCATGCCCTCCTCACAGACCTGAGGATCTCAAACTCTACCACCTCACGGCCACTGTAGCCAAGAGTGCCTCGGAGCATCACATTCCCTAGTCTGTACTTTACATTACACTTAAGGGTCTTTCAGAGTTATTCTTACTTCCCACTGCTTAGGTTACATGACTTTATAGACACAGAGATGCAGGTTTTCCCCATTTTGAATTGGGCTTATCAGATGACAAAGCACGACTGGAGACTGCAGAAATGCCATGCTGATTTTGCTCTACACTATCCTGTAATGGGTGGTGTAACTGCAGCAGCTTCTGCAAAGCCAGAGATGAAGTACAGTGCAGGCAGAAGAGCACATGCTTCAAGTGCCTTCTCTAACTCTCCAGTGAATACACCCACCTCATATCCCACTACAGAAAGCAAACCAGGTTCTGAAGTTGGTTATGCATATATCCGTGAGATCGTTATTGCTTTCAATGAATCTCAGAATGACCAGAAGGTGAAGTCAGGTTCCTTGTAGAAACAGGCAGTAATATCTGGCCACAGCTTACAGATGGAAGGAGTCAAACATGACACATCTTTTTCATGTGGCTATCATGGTTAGCACAGCTCCAACTGATTTACTCTACACATAAAATACTATATTAAAAACCTACCAAATACTAACCCACCACCCTGTGCTTCCAATCTGGAACTGAGTAAGAGAAATTACAGTACGATCTCACTAGGTAAAGAGTAACAAAAATTATGGTCCAATTTAAATTTTCAAGTATTGAGCTACTGTATGAAGAGAAATGAGCAGTTCTCCATTCAGCAGACCAGAATTTGGATTTTTCCTTTTGAAGCTAACTATCCAGCTTTATGGGACTTTTTCTTTTCAAAGTTCAGTAATTATGAAGACTTACTGAACAAAATTCTGTGCAATGAAAAATTACTTCTTCATTCAAATGTCAACACTACAATACAAATTACTGCTTCAGAGTGCGTTTTCACTGCTTTCTTAAGGATCTTCTCTTCTGAATATCCCTGGTATTACAGTGTTACCAGCCTAAATTTCCTCCCGTGCGCCCCAAAGAAAAATACTTATTTTCGTCCATTAGAGAACAATTCAGCAACTTCTCAAAAGCAGAATTTACTTATTAACTAAATGCCAGACCTTGTTTTTGGTTTGTATCAGAAAAGCCTTATCAAAATACACACAGACCAGTACAATGAACTCAGTAGTTAATAAAATCCTGTTCGCCCTTCATGTGAGGTATTCACATCCACCTTAGCAAGCTCCTACAACAAAAATATCTTAACATAGAAGAGGCCGAAAAATTAAAACTTTGGAGAAGTAATGTATAACAGCAATGCTGAGGAGTGGAAGAAGCTATGCTGTGATACATGATCAGGAAATCAAGTGCACCATACACAATACCTTATGTTGGGCCAACACCTGCATACTCAATGAACCTTTTTGAACAGAAATGTCTACAAAATAAGTATTTCTACTACAAAATCATTTACGATCAGAACAAATCTGTCTGTTACATCACACCCTATAGACAAGTTCTGGCCTTAAGGCACACTGAAGTTGAACCTCTGTTCATTGCTTGTACAGGACCTGTTTAGCACAGAAGAACAGCCACACCAGATCACACAAAAAAATCCACTGAACCCACAACCTGAATCTTACAAGGGGCCGTATCTGAGGAGGACTGCAACACCAAGGCAAACACTGTAGTATTTCCCTAACGCTGGTATTAGAGCGATTTGCAGCTGCATTTTTCTTTACTAAAAGTATTGATTTTGCATTTAATAGCTGTGAGAGAATTTCTTTTTCATTCACTGAAAAATTGAGATTCAATGAATCTCTACCTACCTTGCATATACTTTAACAATCTGCAATGCCCTACATCAGAGAGTATTATAAGTCAATCAAGCATTGAAGTACTACCTCCTTTTACCTGTTTTAAGCTTGCAATCAGTCAGTTTATAACTGTACTGTATAAACACAACACCATGTTATGCTACCAAAAATGTTACAAGTTCCTATACTCAAACATCCTGGTCTGCTCACATGTTTCTTGTACATAAGCCATTTCATAGTTTTGGTCATGCTTATATTCCTTTTCTTACCTTTTACAGTGCCACTACAGATCACTAGAAAAGGAGGGGCCAGAACCGCACAGGATATTCACCACGAATGCTGCATGTGATTTATATAATCCTATAATGACTCTTTCTAGCTGACCTCAGCACATTCCTAAAAATTCTTTCTTACAGTCTATTTGTTTCTATGGGCAAACACTTTTACTGAGTCACTCATTAAGACTCCAAGTTCTCACTCTTGAATTTTAGTAGTTTGCTCAATCCCACTACTAGAGGAACCTATTCTCCAAAGCTATTCAATGTTTTCCTTAAAAATTAGAACAATGAAGTAGAATGAACACTTTGAAACTGTGCAGGTGACAAGTGTTAAAATACTTCTGGAGATAGAAGTATTTATTAAAATGGATTTAGATAAATGACACTTCAAAGTGATTTTTGCAAAGTAACAAAAGTTATAAAGACAAACTCCATTCAGAAATCCATACAGAATAATTGTGTACAAAAACACTGTTGAGAAGAATCCTAAAGGATTACAGCACACTACAAAGAAAGAATGAGGCAGTCAAGCAATGTCTGCAAAAAAGTCACCATTCCTCGTGTTTGGGGACACTTTCTAGATCATGGCACTAGAATTTCAGAAGATACAAACAAATTGGAGAGAGTAGAGGGACTGATTAAAAAGAATATACTAGGAGGTTTACAGAAAGCAGTAAATGAATGCAACTTCAATGCCTGTGATTAAGCAAAGGAGCACAAAATAACAGTCTTCAATCACCATACAAAATTGACAATGATCAGTAGTTCTGTTTCCTCTACCAGTTAGAGAAGCTAACTTCATTTATGGCAAAGATGGTTTCAATTAGGCATTAGGAAATCTTTCAGGACACAATTATACACTGAAACATACACTGGAATTTTCATCACCCTAAGCTTTTAAAAAAGGATTACACAAATACCTCTTGGGAAGAGAACAGGAAAACTTAACATCTCAGCACACAGAGAGCCAAATGGATCTAATAAGTAAGAGGAAAAAAAGAAAGCACTCCAGAAAGAGAGCTCTGACTCAAATGGAGACTCTCTTCTCCAACAAGCAAGCAAGAAGATGGATGCTGCGAGATAGTAACAGCCACTAACAGCTGTAAAATTATCGCGGTACTGCAAACTTCTTTGAAGAACTGTTCCTCACACCAGCAGTCTCTATGCCTATGGTGGCATGGTGTAGAGCAACGTGGCTCAAACTGCCTTCTTGGTCACAGAGCTCTTGGTATAAATGCATTACAGAATATGGTAGGAAATGGTAACAACATTCTAAGTCGAAAATACACTAGAATTCACTGTCAGAAGTAGTCTGGATTCTTGGAACACTCATTACCAAAACATATGACACAGCTGATCACAACTGTGATCAGTTTCTTGGAACAACAGAAAAAAAATTCCATTTGTTTAATCTGATTTTTCTAACTTAATTCTAAATTAAATTCAAATTCCCTACTAAATTACTACTATTCTTTAAAAATTCTGAAGATTTTTTGAGGGTGAGGTGTGAATTATTTATGCTTCTAGTATCTACATAGCTCCTGGTAAAAGCAAACTACTTCCCCAGCTGCAAAAACCCAAATGTATTTGGAAACCAAATTCCAAGCTTTAGGAGTTTGGTAGGCATAAGGAAGAAAGCAGTGGTGAGGGGGGACTGACACCTTTTGCTAAGATTAAAAACTGGGATTATATTCATCCTTTGCAGATGAGACAGATCTATTTTACAGGCTGCCTTATAATATGAAACTTGTGTATGTAGAAGTATAATATCATTACAAGAAATAACTCACAAGATATTTACCAATTTTGACTCCAAACAGCATATGAAGTTAATTGTTGCACTTTACCACAGTAATAATTTTAAAAAGCAACTCTAAATTACTTACCTAAAATAAAAATCAACTATATACACATGTAAAATTTACCTCTGACGTGCAATTTAAATAAACTAGCAAATATCATGCAGGAAAAAATTAGAATGTTGCTAATAATTGAAGAAGTTAATTATTTTAATCTAGATCCAAGCCAGTTAACTCAATTGAAATAACACAGTTGAAATACGTGAGATTTAGATCAGGTGTTTTGAATTGTCCTTATAAAGCAAGTAAATTACCATGTTTTCCATAGTAGTTTTCTTCATCTCTATCCATGTTACTGTACCTGGATCAGTTGAGCAAGCTGTCTGCGTGAGATACTGACTGTGCACTTCTGTGCTGCTAGCTAGCACGCTTTCCCCAGCAAGCAGATACACAAAAATACTATTTAAATAGATTTAAAAATAAAGCTGATTGTCGGGGACTTCTCCAACCAGAACAGAAATTCACAAAGTAGGCAGGCCTTTCTGTGAATAGAAAGTTATCACTCAGTGCCTTGGCCACCTACCCAAGCCAGTCTGAACAAAGAGAAATTACTCTTATCAGCTTGTATTAACCTACGCTGTATACGCAGAAAGGGAAATGTCTGCACTTGAACACCATTTGTGAAATCAGCATAGGGAAGTCAGTACAACCGAAAAAAATCCTGATGATTTGCTAACTGAAAATAAGGTATAACACTGTTGGCTACATTTTCTGTAGCCTGTGCTACTGTGTCAGTAAATAGTCTTTACATGCAACAGGTGGCCACATCTTTCCTCCTCTATACATATGACTAGCACCCCGAAGTTCAAGTCACGTAAGTCTAAAATGTAAGCTGTTTGCAGAATACCAAAATTCTAATCTTGTCAAGTGGAAATCTATCTGTAGAAGTAGTCATAATTTACTAAATTATTTCCTTACTAAAATGTACTTTCTGTATTACTGCACAGCACAAAAGTGCAGAACAGAAGAGGTAGCACTAGAAAGTCTCAGCATTGTTACATTGATACTGTAATGTTTTTATAGTAAAACGAAGTACAAGGCATTATACTCAACATGTGAAGCCGAAAGCCTGAGGCAATCTCTCCTTTGAAGCCACAAAGGAACGGAATCTACATGCGGTCATTCTGACCAGAATGAAATTTCCATTCTCAGTGGAATATGATTAAAACATCAACTGTAGAATTCTGCAATGAGAAACATGTACACTTGTATATGCACTCCTACGATAATGTACAAGACAGGGCTGAACTACATGCTGGAACGACAAAAACAACATTTTTAAGTCAGCCCTGTCACTGCATAGTATGCAATGACAAAGAAGAATAATCTCATACGACAGTTAACCAACGATGCCTCTGCTATGAAGTCACAGACATTTTGTTATCACAGAACTTAGCAGCAATGTTCTAATGCTTACCGAATGAGGTATTTAGTATAACCAGTATCAAGCAACCAAGGTAAAAGTAACACATTGAGGATGTAGGCTGATCTCCAGCAAAATATTAACTGTTGACTGAACTCTCATACTTAACTACCTCCCAAGACTTCCTGTCATTCTTAGGAAAAGAAAAAAAAAAAAGAAGTGCAGTGAAGCCAAATGACTGATTTTACTGTGCTCCCACTCAAGTTTGCACCTCTGTGAAAGGCTGCTTTGCTAAATCTCAATTTAGTAAAGGAACAGAAGGTGCTGAACAGACAGCGCTAAGCAAAAATACACAGTAACTAACAGGCATTTGGTCAGCACTATTTTACTCAACTCCAATAAAATGCTATTTCTCATTTGATAACTATTAGTTTCTTCAAGTTTTTCCCTGGTGTTTGGTCAACAATGACACATGCCAGTGACTAGAATAGGTACAACTTCTTAAGAGAATAGTGTTTTTATTAGCAAGCTGTTGGAGCTGCATGTGTAGGCGCTGCTCCCCTCTACTGGAGCACATCAGTCAGTTCAAGTAATTCAAAGCATTGCTAGAAAAGGCCTCAGCAACAGTAATGCCTCCCTGTACTCAAGCAGCTAATTGAATGCTCAAAGATGCAAGTGCGAATTAGGCTGCTAACAAATGCAAGGGGTGTAGTAGGACTGAAAGAGATTCATGCCAGTTATGTCTCTTTAAAATATCACATTAAAATTTTGATGTTTCTGCCCATCTATTCTGGGTAGGATTATATTAAAAAAAAAAAACCAACACAAGTTCCTGCATAACTGATCTATCCCTTTCAGAAGCAGAAACTTCTTGAACATGTATAAAAGCCTAATCTTTTCAAGGTTTACAGTCTTAATTTTGCAAAGAATCCANGCCCATCTATTCTGGGTAGGATTATATTAAAAAAAAAAACCAACACAAGTTCCTGCATAACTGATCTATCCCTTTCAGAAGCAGAAACTTCTTGAACATGTATAAAAGCCTAATCTTTTCAAGGTTTACAGTCTTAATTTTGCAAAGAATCCAAATAAATGTTTGAAATGTACTGCTGTTTAGTGGTAGTCAATTTAATTTTACTTAGAAGATTTTTTAGGGAAACTTAAGGTACATTTTAAGCCACGTGTAATATTCCTTATGCGGACACAGCCTAATAATCCTAGTAATGTAAAATAATACATTACTACTGTAAGGCACAAATGTGTTGAAGCAGTCTATTAAGTCAACAGGTTGATATTGATATAAAAACAACTCTTTCATTAAGTTTTGTACCTGGTTTTCCCATCATACTGGGTTTTTTTCCTCTTTGAAACACTGAGATATACCTTATTTCTTATAAGATCATGCACATATAAATTGCAATTATAATAAAAGCACACTTATGATTCCTCTCCTGTGTAATAAATCATACCAAATGGTAGCTGCCTTTGAAATATCTTTTATGTGCCAGTATAAATCTTTCTGGACTGCCATTATACTAGTGATACTGGCTCATGACTTGCAAAAAATGGAAGGGCGAAGAGGGAAGAGGAGTGGTAGAGACAAACAAGTCACCTCATCACTTAAGTGTCCTTTTCTTTACATAGCTGCAAGGACACAGGTCCTAATGTGCAAGTCAGTTTCCACCCACACTTAGTCCAACTTTCAAAAGTGACTGTCACGGACTTACAGTGAAGCTGAGGGCATTCAGCACTGCTCACAGTCCAAGTGCCACTGCTGCAAGTCTTACCAAAGGACAGAACAAAGGAAGAGGAGGCAAAAAACACAACACAGTGAAAGGCAAGGGTTTAAGGCTTCAAGCAGACCAAACTACTATGTACTATTTAGTTTTACTCATCATTCAGACTCCTTTGTTTTCCAAGCAGTCCAGGTCAAATGTCAAAGGTCCACACCTAACATTCTCCTAATATTAGTGATAGCACAGGCTATTAAGCAGGTATTGAAATATACCAGTTGTCAAACAATTACCCTCAGAAAGGGGACTGAAAATGTATACAGTTACTGTATTACAAGCAAATTACTGCTGAACTGCAATTCTGCCACACGATCAAAAACACCAATAGCTAGTGGAAGTTTTACAGTTCTCTGAAAAACAAACAAAACATCCCCAGCAGTTTGGGTCAAGTACAGAGCTTCATTACCGTTTCCATTTCAATGCGCTTATTAGCTGCTCCCCCAAATTCCTCTTTGGAGCTGAAATTGTCTGTTCTTTTTTTCCCAGCTTCCATTTCTTATGCTTGTTCTGGGACTAAGGCAGCAACAAGTTTCACGGAATATCCAAGCAAAGACAGCTACCAAGATACTTCTGAAATAGTACGAGGTGTGGGAAGAGTACTTCTCTGCAAACTCAACTATTCCACAAGACATTTTTTTTCAAAGTGAGGTTGGGCCCAGGAGACTGGGTGAACTCTAGAACAAAGCAAGTTCTGTTTGTTCGTTATGTTTGATGTAACTGTTTTGTTAAATATTTCCTTTCCCCAACATTCTGATTTATTAAACCAGCTAGAAAGGGCTCTTGGTCTTGACACACACTCTCATGCTTTAGAAAAAACAGCATCTAAAATACAGTCTTTGACAATGCTTTACCCAGAAAAAGGAATGTTTTGATATAATCAGATGCTTCCTATCCAGGATCAGAAAATGCCAGTTTTCTGTTTCTAGGCTGCTTTACTCCAGCTGATCTAGAATGACAGATGGCAATTAATGATTTCTTCTCCTAGCAGAGTCTCTAACCCCAAATGCTTTATACCATTACATACCATTGCAAACTTTTCTAGTTATTCTTATGCTGTAAAATGCTGCATGCAGATACCATACCAAGATCTTTTCTATAAATCATTAAAATAGCACTTTCATAATCTCAGAGGAGAGTATTATCTTCAGCATCTACTATTAATAACCACAAATGGCACTATTGCTACAGGGAAAAAAAGTGCAACTATACACATTTTTTAGATATAAAAGTGCCAGGTGGATGAAACAAGAGCTGGATTATTCTGGACTTTGTGTACATCATCTATCTGCCACTATTTTTATTTGTACAAATGCATTCAATTACTTTGAAAGCAAGAGAACAGTCAGACTTACAACCTTATGAATAAACTAGTGTCTAATTCACAAAAGCCATGTTGAAAGTGCAGTAATCAGAGCCTTAACCACAATGCATAATTTTGAAGGTCTGTCTTTCTCTATATACTAGGCCTTTTCTAATGGCTGTGTATTAAACCAAGAATGGCCAGCAGCTGCCTGTATTTGTTTAATGAGCTGATTTCTTTTTTTTTTTTTAAAGCTTGACATCAAAAGTCCTAATCTAACATGTTGGTACAATGTCCAATATAAAATGAACATAGCTATCATATATCTCAAGTTGTTCCATAATTCCAAAACTTTTCAGTCAGTATTACTTACACAATTCTCTGAATAATAAGATCAGGTTCTGTCCTTTCTCTCCCCTCCTCCCTGCACAGCCTTTTAAAACATTTTAAAACGCAGCTTGTATCCTGAAGACAACAAATCAAGCGTCCAAATTTTAAGGACTATTACCTCTGTTTTCTCTCCTATTATGGCTCTTCATGTCTTGGAGACACTGTGCCTGGTGTGCATTACGCTTTTCCTGATGTAGTGCACATGTACTACACTTCCACTTCAGCAGGAAGTGCCTGCTGAGCACATTCAGAAACTGGCAAGTTCACTTTTACAATTAGGACCCCACTTTTAAGAGGAACTGTATTCCTGCAGGTAAACACAGGAATCTGAAAATAATCTTCACACAATTACAGAATGTGCTGAGTTGGAAGGGACCCTCAAGGATCATCGAGTCCAGCACCCAGCCCTGCATAGCACCATCCCCAAGAGTCATATCATGTGCCCAAGGGTATTGTTCAAATGCTTCTTGAACTCTGTCAAGCTTGGACCTGTGACCACTTCCCTGGGGAGCCCATTCCAGGGTCAAACCACACTCTGGGAAGAACCTTTTCCTCATATCCAACCTAAACCTCCCCTAACACAACTTCAGGCCATTCCCTCGGGTCCTGTTCACTGAGCACCAGAGAGAAGAGGTCAGTGTCTGTCCCTCCTCTTCCCTTCATGAGAAAGTTGTAGATGCAATGAAGTCTCCCCTCAGTCTCCTCTTCTCCAGGCTGAACAGAACAAGTGATCTCAGTGGCTCTTCATGCGGCTTCCCCTCAAGGCCCCTCACCATCTTTGTTGCCCTTCTTCGGATGCTCTCTTAAGAGCTTAACACCCTTCTCGTACTGTAGTGACTGCACACAATACTCAAGGTGAGGCCGACCTGGTGCAGAGCAGAGCGGTACAGTCCCTTCCCTTAACCGGCTGGCAATGCTGGGCTTGATGCGCCCCAGGACATGGGTGGCCCCCGTCACTTGCCAGGGCACTGCTGACTCATACTTCAACTTTCTGTCACCCAGGACCCCAGGACCCTTTCCACAGCACTGCTTTCCAGCATCTCATTCCCCAGTCTGTCCATACATCCAGGGTTGCCCAGCCCAAGTACAGAATCTCACATTTCCCCTTGACGAACTTCATATGGTTGGTGATTGCCCCCTCCTCTAGCCCATCTCCTGGTTTTTCAGACACCACCAACAACAAACCTCCCATCACTATTATTACAAAATTAAAGGAGTCTGATACTGAAATCACATGGAAGGTGTAAAATAAATAAGATAACCTTTAGCTCTAGAACCAGTTATGATTTATTGTTAAGGGGAAAGAAAACTATTAATATCCTTTCACAATTCATTTTCAGGAATAAAAGAATTTATACCACTAAATTTTTATAGAACAAGGTTCAAATTCCACAAAATATTTACATCTCATGGATTCTGACCTTTGATAACTACTATAATTTTCTGTAAGATGGACACTAGGTCCTATATGATTAGTTACTCCAAAAAGTAGACAATTCACAAATTTTTCACAGTTGTCCATTAAGGACTAAGAACAAATAATAATTTTAAATTGCCTTTTATTTCCTATTGATTTTTATACTAACAAGTATCCGCTAGAAAACAACTACTATAACCTATTTGGAATCTTCCATTTAAAACTTATGTAGCAAATTTAAAATTTCTTTTAGATGCAAACAGAACACTGGAAGTGGCATTACAAATTATACTTTCCTTCTATTGAAGTAGAACCATTTCAATAAGAACTTTGTAGCACAGGTCAGTTCAAAACCAGAGAAATTACATGACAGTATTCTGTAAAAGTATATACATAAAGTTCTGCTTTTAAAAATAACATTAAAAAATTACAAAAAAAAATTTAAATTGTAAGCCAGACATCCTGATTCACTCAAGACAAACTACTGTCTCTCACCCTGTTGTTGTTTAATAGAATATACAAATATCCACTACCACAGTCCTTTATTCTGAGGGAAAAGAGGACACAAATCTATAAAGCATGGTCTTACAAAGTTGCACAAAGTCTCTGGGAAAATTGTCTCTAGTAATTAAATGCACAGCTTTCAGAAACTCTCGGCCCGACAGCCTATAAGAATTTGGCATGGGAACCGCACCCAGCTATGACGGTTGATCATTAGAGAAGACAGAAAACCATCCAGAAAATATTGCTTCATAGCTTGGAGAATTAGCAAAATTTTAATCAGTTTCTTTAACAAGTCCTTGGAATGTCTGTATTGTATTGTACTGTGTGACCTTGTATTGTATGACAAGCTGTTGCAACACGTTTTCTGTGGGTGTTGTCACCATTCTCCTTGCATTCCGTATCTGAAATAAAACCATTCTTTTGCTTAGAGAGACTGAAAAACTAGAAACAGAGCAAGACGAGCAAGACATTTTCTGCCCTCGTTCAGGTCTACGCCTCAGGCATCCCCTTTTGGTGCACACCTGCGTGAGAGAAGTGCTAATGCCAAGCTCTATGAGCTCTCTGCTCTGCCCCAGGCCTGGGCTCAGCACGGCCACGGGATGGCCTCCGTCAGCCGTCTATGGAGAAGCTCTGGAGCAGCGCCGCGAGGAGGCCTCAGCCAGGGCTCGGCCGTCCTTTCGCCAGGCATAGCCCAGTCTCTTCACGCTCCTGCCCAAGACCCCGGAGTCGTCCGACCCTATCTGCCCACGGGGCCCCTGGTCCTGCTCTGCCCTGCCCGCAGCACCGGCCCAGCGCCAGCCCTGCCTCCTGGCCGCAGGCTACCCCAGCCCCGGCCTCGCTCTGCCTGCTGGCCTTGCTGGGCGCCACCCAACCGGCCCTGCCTGCCAGGGCCCGGCCTGCCAGCCCAGTCCCGGCACTCGTGGCCCAGCTCCCAAAGCAAACCTTGATGTGGCAGCAGGATGGTGATACAGAGACTGACTAATTAATTTTTCCTCAAAGAACAACGTAACAAAAGTTCAAGCATATTTAACATTAGTAAACATTTTCTCTCAAAAGAATACCCTCCACAACAACTGAAGGGTTGTTTCACCCAAACATTGCTGAATACCAATAGATCATGTCTGCAGAGCAGTGTCGGGTAAATTACACTAAATAAAGCTGGACAATTTAATATATGACATGTTGATAGTTCAAGGCATTTCCAAAGCTAGAAAATGTCTTATTTTGCCTTTACAAAGGGCTTTGTTTGAACCAAGCCCCCACAATTTCAGTAAAAGTCCCGCTGCCCAAATGCGTGACCAACTTTTGCACTTGGTTACTAGTATTTGGTATGATATTAGAATACAAAAATAAAACCATTCAGATGGGGATTCGGTGAGTCACGACTCTTGCTGCTTTAACAGAGGTTAAAATTTATGTCTATTTAACACTGTACATAAGATGCATTATTATGCATCTGTCTTTCTGTACAGCATACTCTCTGGTATAATGAACAAAAGCACCAGCTCTCCCTGTTTTTTTCTGAACCATTAGATATGCAGTGACAATTAAGAGTTTGTAAGGCTATGTTAATTAGATCCAGTATTTTAACAGGCAGGCACATTTTCATTTATTTTGCGTTCATTTATGAGACTTCTGCCACTTACTGTAGGATGTGCTCTGTAGTCTTAGCAGTGTTAACAATGGCTCTGTGTCTGGAACAGTGAATATATTCTCAACTTGATAATACAGGCAGATGTAATTTAAGAATTCATTTGAGCAAATACTCAATGCTGAGTTGCTTAGAAATGGTCAGAAGTTGCCCTTTATTCCAAGCTTTTTCACTCATTAATATCTATTTTGTCTTCATTAAAAAAAGTCTGGAATCAAAAGCTTGACTTTACACAAAGCCAAATGTGTTCTTACACAAAAGAAGAGGACTGTGACTACTGATGTTTTCTGTTCCTATAGGCTTCTAAAGGAACAACATATTATGCTAAGTTGGTCTGCATCCTTTGAGCCAGGTTCTACTCCTAGGACCATTAGCAAATAAATAATCCAATATTAGTTGCAGGTTTTTATTCCTCAAAGGAACTTGTCAGCATTTCTGACAATTACACATTTTTTCCAACACATACACAATTAATGAGAGATTGTTATACACTAATGCAGAAAACAATGTCTCCATACACTTCGTTATTAGGTGTTACAACAAAAAAATCATCATTTGAATGGGGATCTGAAAACTGTTTGAATAATTTTGGATGTAAGAGGACTAAGTCTGAAAATTTTCACTTTAGCTAGATATCTGTAAAAACTGATACACAGTGACTCCCAAACCTGTACACAGACTGACTTCCAATGCCACTATATCAAGCACTGTGCATTATGAGAGAAGTCTTTCTAGGAAACAACCTGTTTCTGCAGAAGCAGGTGTCAAGTTAGTGTCTAAAGCACAGAACTGGCTCGGATTCCCCCTCCATTTCAACAGGAAAATACACGATATGCTCAGTATATAAGACTAGGTTTGTTATAACTAGTTTGCAAATTTTCCAGTTTGTGATGGGTAACCTAACCCTAATATGGAACTTGTCTTCTACTGCTGTTGGTGTATCAATTTAGAACACAACAACTGAAAAGTATAATCCTAGATATAAATCCACAGACACAGTGGCATAAATAACAGTTCTGAATGCTCAGTCTAGACTGAAATTATTACAGGACTAAAACCTATATTTTTTATATATATAATATGATATTTATGAACCATTATATGTATATCAGCTATATGTGGAATTAATGAAGACGTGATTACAAAAGATAAAACCCTCTGGGAATGTTTCTACAATGCTCCTTGTTGTTCAAAAGAAAGGGTACTCAGTGACAACCCAGCCCAATATCTGCTTCATTATAGGAATGGGTCATGGGCCTTGTTAGCATCTTAAAAAGTGTTCAGGATCCAAGAGCTGGGCATTTGGTTAAATACAGATGCTGGATCATACCCTCACTGCTTCCTAAGAGGGAAGACATATTCTTACAGACTTTGCAGCAGCTCCAGAATACGACATAGTCGTTATACATTAATGACATAAAAAGTGTATTCCAGCTGCTAGAGGGAGAGGGAAGAAGGAAGGAGAAAATCGCAGCCCACTGTAGATTACCATTAACAAAATGTTAACATTTAATGTGCATGTTTAACACATGAATATTAACAGACTGACAACTAACTTGTGTAGAAGAAACATCTCATAGACAAATCAAAACCAGACCAAAACAGGAGGCAAAATATCATTTGGAGGATTCACAGAGATTCCCAGAATATGTATTAGTGTTAGCAACACTGAGAAAGCTTTTAGAGAGCTGTGAAAAATATGAGAAGATGAAAGCCATATGAATAAGAATTTGGTTTACTCTGATGAAAGATGGGAAAATTCCTTCCCAGTCTCAGAAGTAGAACAAGTCTCACCTCCTTACAAAAAGTCACAAAAACCTAGCATTTGACAGTCCTAGACAGCCTTACGCACTGCAGATGCACCTTAACATTTTGAGAGTAACAGTAAGCAATAAAATCATCATGTATATAGGAACTTGCTGACTGGAAGTTCTGGTATCATTTTCTCAGCTAAAAATGCTTAATATTAGGCCAAGATGCCTAAAAGTTAGTCTCTGGTTTAGTCTCCAGTTTATTCCTGGAAATTGATGTCTTATATTTGGTAAATATTAATAATCATGTATATTATAACTGGAAACGAGTTTCTGCTCTTATACATGACGAGGTTGTAATATTCTCTGAAAACTGTGAAATCCTGGGAGCTGGAAGCAAAGTAAATTTTGAAAATTGAGCCTTTAATATTACAGTTTTATTGCTGAATCAACTCCAGTGCTTTTTTATTAGGGTTAACTGGCACTGAAAAGTATAGTAAAGAAATATTATACTACTAATAAACAACTAATACATTGTTATTATTGCTACATATTCCCATTAAAACTGCATTTTTAAAGTGGCACACACTAACACCCAAGTTACTTACACTTTTCTCTGCAATGTATGAAGCCAGTTGCTAGTACACAGATACCAAAGAGGCGGACTGAAAGCACATAAGCCTAACATTAGCTATGAAGGTGCTGCTAACATGCTTTGCTACATGGAATTTATA
Organism: Dryoscopus gambensis; assembly: GCA_013389985.1. Classification (NCBI taxonomy): domain Eukaryota; kingdom Metazoa; phylum Chordata; class Aves; order Passeriformes; family Malaconotidae; genus Dryoscopus; species Dryoscopus gambensis. The sequence goes on along the minus strand of WEIT01012289.1, from coordinate 3,422 downwards.
GCACTAAGGTTTCTGTGGCTAGTAACTCTGCTACTGGTGCCAAGAAGAATTCTACTCTGCCTTTCCCAATGGTATTCTGAGCGAATGCCGTCAGGACACGGGTACTTGGAGCCAGTGCAGGTCACGGCACTCTTTAGATAATGTGCTTAAACTACAACTTAGCCTACAGAATGCATTACCACAGGACACCTAATCTCATCTCTTGAGACCTTGAGGGAATTGCACATCAAGAGAAATGTTATGGTGTGCTGTCTGGATTTGCCTTCTACGGTGAGCCACCACACCACAGTATTCATTCTGATGAACCTCTGGTTGGTGCAAACAAAAGGTATTGCAAAACTCAAGTGTCCGTGTGTAGAGGGAAGATTTCACAGTACATGCTTATACCCTACTTTTTCCTTACAGTCTGTTAATCTGCTCACCTCTTTAAAGAAAGAAAAGTGAGGAGAAAGACATTATATCTGTACTATATTATGTATAAATGCTAAATACATGAATTTATTATCAGCACTCACTAAATATTCAAAATCTCTGGAGAAGCTAAAACACCCCAAACTATTAACTATCAATTTTGCAGCAATTCTATCTTACCTACTGTTTGTTTCCATGTGTGCCTGTGAGCATAGACTTATATAGATTTTAAATTTTAATTGGAAGAATTTCTTTCACTGTGGCTCTGAAATGCAAGATTTTAACACTCCGGGGTGACATGTGTCCAAGTGTTATTGCATAATAACACTTTTTGTCACTTAGATTTAGCTAGCAGACTACATACTTCCTTTCCAGTTGAGCAGAAGTGACTGTTCTGCTGAGAGAGCAAACCCTTAGTAATAGGGAGATCTTCATGGAATTATTCTGGCTAAAAAATAAGCAGAACATTTTAAAGGATTCAAGGATAAGTGCTATTTCCACTATATGTGACCTCCAGTGTTCCAGGTCCCGTAATCTGTTTCCTTCTGTACTGTCAGTGTCCTTCGACCTTCATTTCCTAGTTCACATTCTTAAATAATTCTCCATCCTGAATCCCAAATTATTCTCCCTTCACTTCCTAACCACATTTTTATTGCCATTCTGCTGCCATATATGAAACAGGACTGCTCCTGAATGACAGGTTTCCATTCTGTTCACCCTTAGAGATAAAAAGATTTTATACATTTTTTTATGTGGACAGCTAGTCCAAAATAAAAAAGGCTACCTAAGAAGGTATGTAAGGACCAGTCAAATAAAGGGACTACTGCATACTAAATCTGCTTTCTATACCTTCAAATGCATAGCACTAATTAAATATCTCAATGAGCAGTAGCATTTGTGTAGTCTCCTCTGAATTGGTGTCATTTACACTGCACCACCAAAAACAAAAGCAGCTCTTCATGTCCCCTAAAACATTTTATCAGTCAAGAGTCAATCCGTTTGGAAGCCTATCATAGAAAATAACTGTGAAGAGTGAAATCAACTTTCCAACAA
>WEIT01012288.1:987-29409 GCA_013389985.1 Dryoscopus gambensis | reverse complement strand
GCAGGCCCATGTGGAAGATATGCCTCAAGCTGAGATTTGTTCCGCCTGTGTTGCCTGTGCAGACTATCTATAGAAAATGAAGTGTTGTGATAAGGAAGACTAATCCACTTTCTTCTGATAGGTCTTGAGGGGATCAGTAATGGTGCTTGTGCTTGTGAAGTCTGTCTCAGACTGGAATTCGGACTTGTTTGAAAAGTCCCTGTTTTCCTTGGTGTTGGCCACCATTGGGATTCAGCAGCATGTAGGAATACCTCGTCTTCAAATGCAAGCTTCAAGGGGTTGGGAAAGTAAATGGGTGTATTCCTTGCTTATACAGATAGGTGAAAACATCTTGGGGATACTCTGTGGTAACTTGGGGAGCACTGGTAGAGGTCAGCAGGGAAGGCAAAGCAGATGGAGAAGCTGTCAGCTACCAGCAAACTGCTGTTCTGGAGCAGTATAAATGTGTAATCAATTCTCTATACTCAAACCTTGCAGAGCAGACTTATACAAGCCACCTCTATTGTTTCAGGGTATCTACAATGTCAAAAAGCAAGAGACCAAATGACATAACCTGTTCCTGAGTCTATTGTTGTATTATGGTGCCTGTTCTAAGATTTAGGTGTGAAGGTTAAGTGGCCCAGGGTAAACAAAGCATGTGCATCTTCCTGACACTGTCTGCATAGTGCATGAGTGTAAAGAGCTTGATTAGTAAGCGTAGCTTATTAGCTTCAATGTGTTCATTAAAAAGACTTTATATACTTTTTCTGTATTGAATCTTAATAGCATTGGACATTTTTCTGTTTCTAATGCTATCCTATTTACAAAACAAACCCAAATCATCAATCACTTGGACACATGTCCGTACAGTTCAATCTTTTGTACAGACTGTTCCTCTCCTAGGTATACAATTCTCTGGCATCTGTTTATAACTACACACATTTAACAAAGAGTACTTGCACAGTAGGACTATTTAAAAAATAAGATTTTAAATGCTATTTACTCTGTCATTGAGTTAGTGGGGTAAGAGTACAGTAGAAGTATCTTAGGACCAAGTAATGGGAAGGAACTACATCTGAACAAATCGTCTGGACAGTATCCTGTCTGCTAAGTTGCAGTGGGATCCATAAGTAGATCTTCATCTAAATGAATCATGAAATGGAAATCCTAATAGTCTAACATAACACCTTTTTTTTACAGCAATATACAAAATATACAGTGTATGAGTGCAGCATGATTTGCAGATTAGTGGCCAGAATCAGAGCTGATCCAAAATGTGGAACTACATATCATTTTAAAAATGGATTTCTGCTTTAGAAGGGGAAGAATTTCACAGTTTTATAAAAAACTGGTATGGCTGCAAACTTGACTAGCTTGATGTAAAATATTCTTTTACTGCCTGGAGGGGAAAATTGCAATAAGAGTCTTGTTTTCATAAAAATTCTACTCCTCAGAGTAAGGATCTCTAACTGCAAATGAAGACAGGAAAAGAAGGATGTGTAATATAAACTGACTTAAAAGAAATAAAACCACAAAGTCAAACAAAAAACTCTGGAAAGGCATGTTGCACCATGAACCTTTCAAAGTGAGGTTGGTTGGGAGAAGATAATTTAATATAGTTTTGGAGAGAGAATATCTGTGGGGTCAAACACTCAGCCAAGATTTATCCCTATGCTGTTAGTCAGTTGGTAAACTAAGTCTGCAATGAAAACCCCTGACTACTACTTCTTCCTTCTTTTTGGACTTTTAAGACTACTCACATGCATAAGTGATTGGAGAACTAGGCCCATCATTTTACTGTAAGTATTATTAATGAGGAATACTTTCAGGATGAAGTGCTCTGGTCTGAACTTGGTTTGGAAATTTTATTTTTGAACGTGCCAAAAAGCACGTGGCGGACGTAGGAGAGTGGGATAGAACTTCTCTATTACAAACCTTCTTCTTAGTGCCTAAGGAGAGGTCACTTTTGTGATGCCCTTTGCCAAGAGTTGCAGAGGAATGTTCCTGGACAGATCCTAGGAATTAAGGAACATGGCCACTGTATGTTTGTTCAGGCGTGTTCTGCTGTCTGGCAAGAGGGTTATCCATTTTAATCCTCTTCCCTCCCAGACTTATTTTGACTCCTGGTAGCAGGAATCTGTGCTGATGTGACAAAGAAAACTGGAGCTCTGATAGTCAGAATAGTGGGTACAGAGCAGTACAGATCATTAGGACCAGGTCATCATGTACCAGAGTAGTTGTGCTTCTGATATACTTGAAATCTTTGTACTTCATCTTTTGCTAATATGCTGGAAAAAAAGTTGCTGTAATCTATACAATTTATTAAATGATTGATTTCTAGTAGCACAGTGGACTGGGGGGCGTGATGGTCTTATTATATCTGATGTAATGTTTCTCAAGACATCTGAAATAATAAAGTCCACTTTTTTTGGTCTTTTGACTGAAGGAGCAAATATTTCATTCTCCATAAATGAAGTAGGTAAAAGTGCAGACAGATAAAAGTTTTTGTTTTGCTTCCAAAAAATTCATTAATTTAATGCCTGTTTTGGTTCAAGGTAAGTATATAAAGTAAAAGCTGTTGCCCAAGAAACCCTGAAGCAAATGAAGGTGTTTCATAATGAATAAAACTCAAGGAGAAATAAAGCTTTCATGACTGTCATTTAATAATAAGTGAGTACCATTGCAGATCCAGTGGTCAGAATCACTTTCAATATGTTAAGACATATTCAACATCTCCAGTTCCTGTCACAGAAAGCCTAGAGTTGTATTACTCTGTCAAAACCACATTTATACCTTTTATTTCTGTAGCTGTAAATTATTTTAGCAGCAGTGAGCCCAGCAGAAGTAGTTTGGTCCAAGAAGCATATGTTGGGTTATGCATAATGGCAAATACAGTGAGTACCCTGCATTAATCCAACTTCATGGCACATGAAATATTAGCACACCTTTTGTTTTGTTTTGTTTTAAACTCTCTTAAACAATGGTTGCCCAGTGGAAGCACTTTACTTTTGAACACTCATAGGCTGTTCACATGTGATACAAGTCTCCTGCTGTCAGCTGCTGAGTGATGTCAACTGCTTCAAATGCCCTTTGCACTAACACAATGCACTATATGGATGCTGCATTCTCGTCTTACGTTTCTTTGCAGTACATGCAATTGAAAACAGCAAAGCTGACATTTAATACTCACTCGTCCATATTTGTTAGTACATGAAAGCTTAAATTCTGTGTCTTTGAAATTACTCTACAGAGGCCACTCAGGAATATTAAGAATAAATTAAACAACAGATGACTGAAGATCTGTGACTTTAGCTTCCAGCAAAGTCAGCCTTTAAAATCAAATCTGTATTCTGCATCTTTCCATGAGGTGCACAGCTGGGCAGTTCAGAAAGTCCAAGAGGGACTGAGGAACAGGGCCTTATCAGAAATTTACTTTCATCTGTTTGGCACTTCAATCTGTGAGACTGTATATACAGAAAGCGGATTGGTGTTTAAGCTCCCTGTGGACCAAAAAATATTGCTCTTTCTGCTATCTTCAAGGACCTCAATAAGGAAAAAGTGCCAGTCTTTCTTTAGAATGATTCCTTGGAAAATAGTGTTTGAAAAGTGTGGAAGGATGACATTTTAATTCAAGGAAACGCTTCACTTCCACTTACCTATCTAATCAGTTGACTGTGCTGACTTTAGCACTGCAGTGTCTGCCAAGGAGAAGGAAATATTTGGTTTCTCCTTGAAGCCATACTCTTTATAGTCCTGTATCCAAAAATTTTCTTTTCTGAAGAGGCACTCCAGCGTGAATTCTGTGGAAGTTGTGAAGCAGTGCAATCACATGTAGGTTGTGTGCTCATGTGAGGAATGTTCCTAGGGACCCAGAACTACTGCATAAATTTTAACAGTTATTAGGTTCACTTAATACACGGCTTTGGTAGTGTTGGTCCAGGCTTCAGGCAACATCATGGGGAGCATGAAAGGTGGTTTAGAACAACACTGGGTTTACTTCTGCTCTGCAATGCAAAACATGGGCTGTGTACCTAAGCCTTGCATGTTTTAGGAGAAACCAAAAAAAGCACAGGGAGGGCTGGTGGCTGGTCTCATGTTCTGAGACTACAACTTCTGGCCACAGTTTTCTGAAGTGCTCCAGTTAGGCCAAGAAATATGAGAGGAGCCACTTTAACAAGTAATTTACATAGTCTGTGCTACAGCAGAGTTATGTGTGATCTGCTGCAAATTAAGTCTGTAACCTGGAGCTGCACTGCATCAGCTCTTACTGCAAACTACTCTGCTCCAGGTGGCCCTATTTTGAAATTAGGTAATGAGTATGAGCAGAGGTATGCCAGACTGTTTGGAGACAGCATTTTCTCAAGAAAAGTGGGCTTAATATTTAAATAAAAGTTTTTAAAACTATTCTGTAAAGATACTTGGGCCTGGTTTAGTATTATGATATATATTATCTCACTGTTACAGTGTTCAAACAAGTGGAAAGGTTTTCTGACACCTTACTTTTTTCACTCTACAGTTCAGACATATTGGGGAAAGTTAGTCATATGCCATACTTTTTAGGACTTCCAAGCTGGGAGCATGGAACTGCTACCAAGTAAAAGGTGACCTGATATGAGACTCAGTCTGATTCATGGTATCTCACAAGGCCATCCAAAATTTGTGCTGCACTTATTTTCTTCTGGCATTTTAAACCTTTATATCCCATTGAATTTGTAGTAGGTATATGAGAATTTTTCATGTGAGGTAACTTGAGTCCTTCTTTAGAGGAAACAATAAGATTGAAATAGTATCAATTTCCACAATGCAGCTGGATGTCTATGTGGTGGCCAGTGAGCCCATGGCACCAGGGATTGTAAGAATCCCCTGGAGAAAAGGTGCCCTAAGTGGAGAAATGCTCCATCGTTAGGGTGAACTAAAAAGACCTTTCTAGGATGCTGTTTCATTAGCCAAAATGTATCCTCGGTCTGCTTCCTCAGTTGGCCTCCCTGCCCCCCTATACCTTACCCGCCCCTTCATTAGAAAATTCTCCCTTCCCCACTCTCCCACTGGACCTTGTTCCTTGCCACTCCCTCAGATTTTCCCATTGGCTCCCGTACCCTGATCCCGCCTAGGTACCGCCCCTGTCCCTGATGCTTTCCCCACCCCCATATGTAATCTGGAACCTCCGTCCCCGGATGTCTTTTGTCTTTGGGTTCCGTTCACGGTGGAGGGGAAATAAATCTCTGCTGTGGAATTCCACACAAAGGCCCTTCCTGCCTCTGTGCCGCTGACCTGTCGAGAAGCTACCTGGAGCGTGTGTGTGTGTCTGTGTGAGTGCAGGGGCTGCCGAGTGACTTTCTGTTGGAGTCGGTTCCGGAGGTTGTAGCACTCCACCCCGGACCCGACATCTCTAGATCATTGAAACGGGAGAAATAACCCCCTCAGCAATATTGCAGATGCCTGGAAGATTAGAGAAAGGACTTTTCAGTTAGATTTGGCTAAAGGATGTGTGAAAATGCAAGCAAGGAGGCTATTTCAGATGCTTTTCTAATCTCAGAAAGCAAAACTCTGTGTCAGTAAAGAGGATTGTACCATATAGATTCCATTTCATCGCAGTTTTCCACTCTTATATGAAATAACTGTCTATGCCCTTTTCTTAAATTGTTTTTAGGTTCTCTGATCAGAAAGGGTAACAAAATATTTCAGAAAGCCTGTTGTGTAATTATAAAAGTGGCAAGGGAAGAGCTGTTCTATGTGTTACTGCTCATTTTATGTGCATGAATGACTTATACAAAAACTCAGAAAAACCCCCAAAAGTTTATATGAAGAGAAAGATTACTCAAAACTGAAATCTGATATTGCTTTTGCAACTGATAAGTTGTACATATATGTGTGAATTAGTATATTAGGAGAATTTCAAGTGGATTTTTAAGACTGTATGTGGACAAGGTGAATGTGTAAGAAAGGTCTTACAAGCAAAATTATTATGCAATCTATTCATCCAGGTCTATTGCTAAAAACTCAAAATCTGTTAATGCCCCAATTTTTTTTTTTTCAGAATTTTCTTTGACTGGCTAGTTCATGGCTAGCACCTCTGTCAGTACACTGGATAAGTTTAGGACATTTGTCCTAAAAATACAATAGTGGTAAGTGGTAGAAAAGAGCCGCAAGTACAAAAATGTACTATTGATACATTTTTACACAACAGAGCAAATCTGAAAGAATACTTATAATGCAGGGAAATACATTAACAATAATGGGTAATATAAGGTACTATACTATGTATACATCAGAGAGATGGCAGTAAGATATAGGCTTTTTTAATGAAAAACAGGCTTTGCCCAGCTCCTGGGTTTACCGCATAATTCCAGAATTTAGTTCAGTTCTAGTTCAGATGAAGGTCACGCTTCCCACAGTATCCTTTGGGAGTGAGAAAAAAGGTTACTTTTGGGGGGCAACCCTAGAAATTAATTCTTATAAACTGATGTTGATAAAAGCAGCTTAAACTTGCAATAACAGTTCTGTTACTCCAACAAAATTGGAAACCTTATTCTTTGTTAAATTATTGTAAAGAATAAAATGAACCGTGTGTTACCACGGTTAGTCCAAGCTTGCAGCAATGCACTCTAGTGTAGTCGCCAAGACATATTGGTAGAATGTATTATTAATCTGTGAAACTACCTAATGTGAGATGTAACCAAGGTAAAGATTATTTCAGGCTTTAAAAAAAAAAAAAAATAGAAGCGAGGCTGGTAATATCTGTAGCCAAAATAGCTATAAGAAGAGATACTGACTTTTCAGTTGCATCAAGCTTGTGCTTTAATACTTAAGGACACTGTAAGCAGACACACCAACTCTTTGGTTACTAATTTTTGGTTCTCATCATCAAAGCCTGATGCCAGCCGAGGTTCATATCTGTACCAGTTTTCTTGATTCTCTCTCCACTTTAGCTATGATGGGACATAATAGAAGTACCACCACTTCTAACAGTGCTCACTGTCTCCATAGCCATCAGGGGATTGCCCTGAGGTACAGCAGGCTGCATAAATGTACAAACTGATGCTATTTGCACAAGTGGTGGAATCAACTGTCTGTTGTTTGGAATTTACCAAAGATAAAGTTATGCTTGATTGTTTTGTAACATAAATTGAGTAATCTTCCAAAATACCTAAGATTTCCACTTAAAAGTCTGATTTCATTCCAGTACCATTTTGTTTCCTGAAAATAAAAGAAAGTATTTCTTTTATATTCACTTCTTAATGGATGTGTTGAGACACATCTATCGCCCAGGTTTCTTTTAGCAAGGATGGTATGAGAAGGCATGGTCCTACCTAATTATCCCAAGGTCCTGGTTGTCCCTCCAGTGGCCACTGCAACCTACCTTTTTTCCTCTGAAATAGGAGTGAGGAAAGGATTCCTTCTGCTCACAAGCCTAAACTCAAATGCCTGCCTCTCACATCTGCATGTCCAGATTTGATTAATGTAATACACATGCTGTGCTGTGGACTAAACCTTTTAAATCAGCCTCAAGTTGATGAAAAATTACTTTGATACCTGTGGAACCTGAGAGTTTTCTGGATCCAGTTCAAGATGCTGGGTTTTACCTACAGGTCCATAAATGTCCCTGTAACTTTTTCAGTTAGCAAACGGATTTGGTTTTTCTTATCCTCAGTATGAAGAAGGAGGGGGCCATAAGCTGGATCAAATTTTGTTTCATGGTGTGAAATGCTGTTAACTCCATTCAGTCTCTACAGCTTCCACATGTCTTCTGCTGCAGCTCCATGCAGTGATTTGAAATAAAATTACATACCTGTAAAGTGGCACACTAATGAAGTTACTTTCCCTCTTTTTCCCTTTCAAATTGAGGTGTCTGAAAAGTTAAGGCAGGTTTAAAATTCTATATAATTTTATAATATTCTATGTGGGGTTATAAATTACAGCAGAGAAGCTGTATCTATAGTCTTGTTCATGTTACAAGTCTAACCTGTCTATGACTTTATAGGATTATGGGTGGGATAGGAAGGAAATCTTTACAGAAACCTCAGCAGCAGTGGAGGATTTAGTTAGTACGTTTAAACTGTTTGGGGGATTCTTGTGCCCTAATCAGTTTTTCTGTGGAAGTCAGTGGTTTTATGGCTCTAAATATGTTACCAGCTGCAGGTTTATTACTGCATGTGAGGATTTGTCTCTTCTGAGCATTTTTTTAAGTGAGCTGTTACCTTGTGGTGCATGAGTGGCACTGTTGCTCTACAGGTGGATGGTCCTCTCTCCTCAAGAGTAGTTTCACCAGCAGGTGTGTTCCTTGTTTAGTTGCTGATGTTGTCATTCATGTGGAAGAAAATCAAAGTGAATTTAGCAATTCTAGTAACATCATTTGACAGAAGCAGGTTAGTTAGTAACAGAGAGTTGTCTTGAGCATTGTGTGGTTGATGAATGGACTTAGTAGTAATATATTAGTTGACAGAAGTGGACCATCTGCTTTTGCGTATTGCTGAATGATGAGCACAGTGGGTGTGGAGTGAGGGGAAACGAGAACAAAATACTGGTGCTCCAATATATCTTTCTCCCTCACTTTTCCCAAAAGGAAGAATGAAAGAGCAGAGTGCATCTAAAAATCCAACTCAATGTGTCTCAAGAAAAATTATCTTAAAATGGCTATATAGACAATATTTGGATTTTCTGAACATATTTCAATTTCTGTGCTAAAAATGTACAGTGGCCTTACAGAAAGAAATTAACTGTTTGTGTTAGTGGTGATATTTCTTTCCTTTAAGTTTTTCTGTGCACGTCGTGTTCAAAACACTCTTCTAACGTGTGTGCACCATGGAGTTTGGACAGTCTAGTGGCAACTTGTGCCCTGGAACTAAAGGGCACCTTCAGCTAAGGTGAGTGCAAAAAATTTTTTGTTGCATGTTTTTCTCTAAGACTCTGCTGCCAGTCTGAGCACATCAATCACCAATTCTGACCAAGAGCATGTTTTCCTTTTACAGACAGATACTAGTGCAGACACTTCATCACTCGTGTGTTCAGGTTTACTTATCTTAGATGTATTAAGTGTGTTCAGGAAGCTTACTTGTCCAATATTTTTCCTGCTGCCTTTGCAGGGTAAGTGACTCTCCGTCCACTCCCTCAGCAGTACACTCTGAAGAATCCATCATAGTTGTGGCAACTGGGGGCTATGCCCGGTTGTACTTGCAGAAAATTGTAACAGTTAATATAAAGACTATTTCATATCATTTATCTTGTCCCTCTCTATAAAGCAATCTTCTTATTCAACTGTTTTGTTTATCTCATGTGTGGGGTTTTTTGTTTGTTTGGGTTTGGTTTGGTTTGGTTTTTTTGTTTCTTTGCTCCTAAAGTCATCCAATCTGAACTTGTCTCCCTTGGAAAGGATACTGTGAGAAATGTGACCTTCATCTGAACCTTGCTTTTGCTGCTGTACATCTTTTAACAGAAGCACCTGCTCTTGCTCTGGCCTTGCTCTGGATGCCAGATAGTTAAAGGGATTGTACCCTTTATAACTATGATTTTTGCAGTATTCATCTAATCTGTATTTAACTGGAATTTAATGTGTCCTGCAGGGGTTGACAGTACTTATCTCATATATTGTCATTAGCTTGAGATAGTAACCTTGAGGGAGGAGAAGCTTAATAAGACTTTATTTGCTTCTGCTTCTTGCTATGAAAATGTTAGGGTTTCTTGTGAGCATGACATCCACTGCTTAATGGAGCAGGCACTGGGTAGTGGCTGGGGAGATCTCCAAAAGTACTTCAGTCATATTGTCCCATGCCAAGAGGTTCTGTAGAGGGAATGAGATAAACCTGAAGAGAAAACTGAGGCTAATCAGCAGACCAGTTCTCCATCAAGCATAGGAGGGCAGCAGAAACCAGAGGGAGAAGGAAGGTGCTTCTGTACAGGCAGCTGTTTTTCTCTTACGTTCCCTATCCAAGTCTTCCTTTTCCTTCCTCTCCCTAATCCTAAACCTTCCTATTCCTCCACAAATTAATTTTGCATTGACAAAGCATAAGTTGTTTGTGTAAGGGTTCGTTCGGGAGTGCAAATGCACATTCACATTAGCTTTGCTAAATATACTCAAACTAAGTGCTTCTGTGTATTCTGTGATTTGTTTTTTTTTTTAAGAGAGATTTTGGGCAGGAGACCAAAACTAGCGAGCACTTGCTTTTAGTGCAGTCTAGTAGCAGATGGTCAAAAACAGCCCATGGACTCACTGTCTCTTTTGAAGTCAAATATGATACTAAGTATCAGAAGTAAAGATAATGAGGCAAGCAAGTTGGTTTATGACAAGCAGGGGAAGAAATTTGTTTTCAATTAGCCTGCCAACATATGAGACCAAGGTTAAAGTATTTAGGGATATAGCACCATTTGGGTTTTAGTGCTGTTCAAAGTTTCACTGTATTGCACCACAAAAAAAATTAAAAGTGAGCTCTTTAAGGCTGGATTTGTAGTCGAGGATCATGGGAAGAGTTGCAGTAAAAAACACTACTGAGGCCAGATGAGTTACTCTGGGTTTATATGCTGGTACATTACATGGTGTTTTTCCCATGTCTTCAATGACTGGCAAAGTGAAGCTTTCAGATGCTTTTCGCATATATTGAATATTTATTTCTAGGAAAAGGTGGCATTTATTCTAGAGAATTATTCCATTTCCCATCACTAAATCATATGCATGTAGCCTAAACTGCTCAAAAATATATGCACTCAAGTTACTGAGTTCTCATATTTTATTGCATAGCGCATAATGAAAACTGGGAGAAATAAGTTGATTGAGTGTTATCCTGGCTTCTATATATGGTGTTCCAGGAACACAATTATCATCAGAAATTACTATTGTTCATTGCTTTTGACTTCACAGCATGTGGAAGAAGATATCAGCCTAAGAACTATTATGAAAACATGTGTATCACGACCCTCCACCCTTTCTAAGCCTGTAGGCAGCTGTATATTTTTTAAAATCTTCTACAATTTTCCTTGACCCATTCATGCACACGTGTTCTGAAACTGTGGTTTTTGTTCCTCTTTCCCCTTGTGTGCGGTGATTGTACTACAGGGTCGTTCTTTGTGGCAAGGGCCACAGGATGAGGTCTCTGCCCAGCTCCCAGGACTGCCCTTCCCCTTGCACCTATGGTGGGGGGCCCTGTGTGGGTCCCCTAGGATGGGCCCTGTAACCTTCAGACATGTTTTGACTTGTTTGCTCCCAACCCCTGTGCTTGAACTTCTGCATCAACCCACCTTCCCTGGACATTTTTTAGCGGTTCTTAGGTGACCTTGGGAAGTGCGTGTGGAGTGCCCATGATGATTTGATACTCAAATTTGTGCTTTTATGAATACATTATTCTTTTTAAAGAATGTCTTATACATTTTATATCTACAGTTTTAGAAATTTAATTTTTATCTTTGTATTTGTGTATGTATGCACAGATGACACTTTATACAAACTTATTTAGCAGAACGAGATTTTTATATATTTATCAATGTGTATTTTTTTTGTACTTATAAACATTTCCTGGTCCTAAAAGAGAATGGTCAGGATATTTTGAGTTTACGTGGGTATGGCTTTAAAAAATGGCAACTGGACAACTGCAGAACAGCATGAAAATACATGGTGTGGGAAGTGTGGGGCTCTACCTGGAATTTAGGGCTGGGGCACCATTCACCACCTGTCTTGGTTGGCAACGGTCCCAAGTGTGGTTGTGTCAGGGAAGCTGTGTTCCACCAGTCACTCCACAGTGAAATGCCAAGCCTGAGGATGTACAGGACACATATGATGTGAAGATTACATAGTGCCCCTTTCACCCCAAACTGTTGTTTTTTCCTCTTGAACTAGCTAAATAATAGTAAAAGAATTTGGATATTCTGAGTAACACTAAATAGAGGTCTCCAGTTTTGTGGATAAGTGTATACTATAGCTCTTAACCTTTTAATGCAAGTTTCACTTTGCTCAGCACGTAATATTCTGTCATGTAAAAATGCCACTGAACTGGTGCAGAAATCCTACAGGATGAGATCTTGCTACAATGACCAGTTGCCTAATGTCTTGGAAGGCAAAAGTCACAAAAAATAAATTTTACCTGTATGTTTAGGGTAGAGTATTTGAAGTTTTCCTTTTTTATACTACTATTATGACTCCATCTTTGTTAAAAATATTGGCATATTCTTTTGGGGGTTGGGGCAGAGGGGGAAGTGTGGGAAGGTGCCAGCTGTCAAGTTACTGCTTTAGCTGGGGTTGGAAACGCCCCAAGTTCACTAAGAACCTACAGAGATGTGGACAGTTCAAGAGTGGGATATTTCACCCATCACTACCCTTTACTGGTACTGTGCCAAGTACTTGTTGTACACCTCTGGAAGCACTGAAGAGTGATAGGGGTTGTCTTTTCAGTGCTTGCCTCTTGCTCCAAGGCCAATACTGTTACTGGTCCCAGACTTTTTCATGTCCTGGAGACTGTAGCTTCCAGGCTTTAATAACTCCACATCTATTTCCACATGAAACGCTTTTCCTACAGTCCCTTTGAAGGACTAATGAGTCCAACAAATTTATTAAAAGTATCTAAAGACTTTTCCTGCACTTCAGATGAGTTCATGTGGAAAAAAAATAACAGTGCTCTTGCTTGTTAAAGTTAACTTTCTCATTCTTTTATCTGAAGATTTTAAACAAATCACCTCCCTGCCACTGCTATATCCTAGAAAGTAAGAGACCAGCTCCTTGATTGTACAAGTGCAAGCAAAATATGTAAGGAGACAAAAAACTTTAAAATAGTTGTAAATGGTACTGTATAGCTTGGTTCTCCATTAGTTGGAGTAGTGTTGTGATGGGATGCTAGGTCAGGCATCTTCTCCATATGGTTTCCTGTGAGATTTCTCTGCACTCATGTCTTCTCAGCTGTGTGACTGCAACTGGCTTCTTGGTCTTCAGAGAGATGTTAATAACACACACAATATCATTGTCACTTAAGTTCCTCCTTCCTTGTCTGCTACTTTTTATTATTTTTTGAACCTTCTACTGCTGCAAAAATTAATGAGATGCTCAAAGCCTTGGCAATACAGTTGAGAGAATGCTTTGTTACCCTTACAGTAGGGTTGTAAATAAGCCAATTACTGTCACTCTTTTTGCATCCTACTCTTTTTCAAGTGTACTGTGATGGTTTTGGCCAAATTTAGGGGAAAGTCTCCTACAAAGGAGATGCCACCCCTCCCCCCCTTATCAGGTTCAGGAAAAAAAGAAAATTATCCTCAGAGGAAGGTGAAAGAGAAGATGAAACTCTTTATTTAACAAACAGACAGGTTAAGAGTAATAACAAAACCTCCCACTGAGGGGAGAGAACCTGAAAGATTTGAAAGTCCTTCTGTGGGTGCCGTTTCCCCTTTTCTCCCGTGAAGAGAAAAGGGGAAAAAATCAGAGCTGGCCGGCACGGGTGCGGGGGACCCCAAAGATGGTGGAGCTCAGTGGGTCTCTGATGCTCCTGGTTTTTGGCAACAGGATTCTGTTAAGTCAGCAAGCTGGTCTTCTTCCAGGATTATAGCAGGATGGCATCCCTCAAACTGCTGGCATGCCTTCCCTTCTCAGTAGTAGTCCCCCCTGGGCCCTTCTCCTCTCTCTTATATGTTACCTCCCCAAGGGTCAGCTGGTCTCTGACCCTTAGTGGAAACACCTGATTTGACACAGCTGTAACTCATCAAGGTCAAGTCTGCCTTGTGTCCAGTATAGTTCTTCCTTCAAGCGTAAGGTATGTACAATTTAAAAGCACAGAAAAACACAGGAATCATGGCTAAGTGAGGGCTGAATAATGTGGGATATAGCACAAATCACCCCATGACAGGTACATCTGCCATAACTTTAAAATCAGTGTTTATATTTCTAAGAGAATTTGAATCTGTCCTGTATGTAAAGATGTTTTGTGCCAGTGAGTTGGCTTTTCTGATAACTGTGTGAATGACTGTGGTTCAGGGAGGAGTCACAGAAACAGTGTCTTCTGAAGCAGAGAAAAATAACTGAAAGTATGGTACTTTGGGCATTTCTTTTGTGTTTTAAATTTGGAAAAATTTTATTCTCTGAAGGAAAAAAAGTATTTCCTTGCATGAGGGACATGGTGCTCTTACAAGAGGAAAGCCACACTAGATTTTGAAAGTATATGTGATGTTCACTTCAGTGAATGTCACAGTAGGCAAATAAGGGATTTAAAAATCTTTTTCTAATAATATATCCCCTAGAATAAATCTTCTGCATTAAGTTAAATGCTTTCTTCAACAGCATTTTATCTGTATAGTGCTAAGTTTTGCAAAAATAAAATATGGAAACATGAATTGTGCTTGGTCATGAAACAATGAGTTATGCTTGGTCTTGTCATAATTTAGTCATGAAAGATCTTGTCTTACATATATGCCTCCAAATGTTTAGATTTGTTCCAGCATATATCCTCTCAGTCCCATCTTAAAGAACTTTGGTTTTATTTTATTGTCTATAAAAACATATATTTCAATAATTACACTTAGGATTTTACAATCTATTGAAGTAGCAACTCTCTTCACATATGAAGAAGGTGCTGAGTGGAAGTGGCCCAATTATGCTTCCAGACAAGCCCTGGTGATTTCCTTCTGAGGAACTGGGTGAATCTGTGCAGCTTTCAGTCCAGTCTAATAAGCTACTTTTGAGCGCAGGAGTCAAACTTGCTTGCTACCTGTTCTGTAGTGTAGACTTACTAATATCTACCTCTGCCTGATGCAGTTCACTGGGATGCAAGGTAAACCTAGTTTTCTGCCTTCTTTTTTTTTAACTAAAAAGGGATTAACTTGTAATCCCATGTGTGTTTTCAATATCAGTTGAATAATGAGACTGATGGAAAGTAATGAGAGGGAGATTTTTTTATCCTAGCTGTTTTTACATATCTGAAGCACAAGGTGCCCATGTTGGGAGATGCATAAGAGACAAAATTCCTTTAGTGATAATTGGGACTATTCCCGAAAATAAGAACATTTGTAGGTTTGGTGATGTGTCTGCCAGCTAATTTTAAGTTATTTTTGCTTACAGTGTTTTCTCTATACACTGTTTAGAAACTATACTCTTCAAGTCCTAGAAACTAAACATTGTTTAGAGATCTGGTTTTTACATACTTAGCATTGAGATCTCATTTACAACAGCTGATTAAAAAAAAAAGAAAGATGGTGATAGTTCTGAAAACAGTTTCTAAAAACTCAAAAATAAGCTAGAAAGTCCATATAATTTTTAAAATAATAATTTAATAATAGAATATTGCTGTTTAAGGAATACCACACAGCATTGCTTTCTAACAGGGACAAAGTCACGAAATGGATACTAGTACACATCTGTCTTCAAATCATAAGAGCTAGGATACAGTCCATCTTCTAGATCAGAGGAAATCTACCTTTCAAGTGTGTTTTGTCACTTGCGTATGTGAAAAACATATTTGTACTAGTATGTATTCTCTTATGAGAGTGCAATCGGCAGCATTTACAATGCTGAGGCTTGAAGTTGATCTTCTATCAGAGTGTCCACATTATTCTATGACAGTGAAGTCCTTTTTAGTTCCAAAATTCTGCTCTTAGGTCTTTTTTCCACATAAGCTTTGTGCTCCTGAGAGAACATACAGGAAACTATAGGTATAAGCAAGTCCCCTGTGAGTTGGGTTCTAATACTGTGATGGAATTAGATTAACTTTGCACAATTCTGATTCTCATTATGAGCCCTGTCAGAAAGCTGGATTCATGTTGTGCCATTTTCTACCCTCATTACCACTTTTGTCACAAAAATGAAATTTTTCATCTGTCATACAGGCTGGAAAAGACAGCAGCCTGCAACAGTAGTGTGATATCCTTTCTAGTGCTGTGCAGTTTGACAGGCTGTGCCTTTTTGCTTTGTTCTCTTTAATGGTGTCTCAACCGGTGTGAAGGAGAAAAGGGACGGATATCCATCTTAAGGTACAATATACGATTAATAGTGTTGTCTGTATTCAGAGGACTGCAACTTTCCAGACTGAGCTGGTTGCAAAAAGAATGGCAAATATTAGAAACATTGCTACTGCTAACTGGGTCCTGTTTTCATTTTTGTGTGGTCTAAGAATTGAGAGGATTCTAAAAATATTAAGAATCTAATTCATACTTGTGTTTCCACAAATTCTTGATGGCTTTGGAGTGCTAGTTTACATGTCCCAAATGATGAAGGCTCTTCTGTAAAACAGATGTGACCAACTGCCAGTGTTTTACAATATTTAACCTAAAATTTCCCACTTTTAATTTATTTTCATTAACATAGTTAAGTGCCCGGCAAATTACCCTGCTTTATAAAATTCCTGTCCTTCTTTAATGTTTATGTCCATAGATCAAAGAAATATAGCTGTCTTTTCATTATTCCTTACGTGCTCTGTAATGAAAACTACAACAAAGGGGTTTGGGGTAGATGTCCTTCATTTTTATATCTCACATTTGTAATACCTCCTGACCTCCTCTATCTAGAAGAGAAAATAATTTATGGTTCTGTGTGTATATCCTCCCTGTGCTGNCTATATCCTCCCTGTGATGATATCCTGATCAAACTACCTACATGATGAGTGTGATAGTACTGCTCCTGTAAGGACTAGCAGAGAGATGCTAGGATGCTGCATACTGAAGTTAATAAATTTTTGCCTGAGTGAGAGCTGCTGAAGTGCAGCCCAAAGGCCTCAGTTGTTAATAAATAAAGGCCTCATAAGTGTTAATACACAGCAGTGTTTTGTAAGAATTGGGTAGGAAGCACAACCTGTGCCTCTCAGAGATGGTATGTTTGGGAGAAGTTTCTTGTGACACACCCTTTTAAATATTATCTGACCATTTCTTGCCCATCTTTCCCTTCTGAAATGTATTGACTGACTGAATGTCATAAAAGTGCTCATCCCATTCGCAGTACCTTGTAAGAATGAAACACATCATACAGGGCATTATGCAAAGGGCATCAGGCTTCATACGTTTTTGTATTTGTCAAACTGATTTGTGTAACTAACCTTTCATCAGCACAGTGGGTTCTTGGAAATAAACCCAGTTTTCCTGCATTTAAATGTAACAGGTGTACCTGCTTACTGAATAAGTATGTCTAAGAGCAATTCTACAGCAAATGTGAAAATATGGAAAAAATCTCCGTTGTGCTAAATCCTTTCCTGTAAGGGCCTTTACAGAAACACGGAGGTTATAAAACATGTCTGTCACAGCTTGTAAGTGTTACAGAAGTGCACCTTTACATGAAGACATCTGCAACATAAAGTTCAACTAAATCACTGAAGATTCTATCTCAAATGCAATCTATTTCAATGTGACCTTACATCAGTGAGCACTTGAACTTTGCCTGCTGGCAGGCAAGGTCTGACTCCAGCTATCTCTTATCCTTTCACAGAGCTGCATAGCTTGCCCACAGTGTTGTTTGGGGGTTGTTTTGTTTTGTTTTGTTTTTTTCCTCTACTTTTGTTTTGTTTTGTCATAATGGAAGGCAGCTTCTTTTCCTGGCTGCCCTGAAGGCTTGCAGCATCACTTGGTATGTCTTTGACCTTCCTCTTCCCACACAGGGAAAGCTAGCTAATTCAGACTTTTTCAATAGTTTTCTTAATTCAGTAAATTGTATTAAAGTAAATGCAGGGATATAATACCAACAACAAGAACAAGAAGTTAATAGAGAAATTTCACCCCAGCATTAAAACCAATTAACCTAATATCACCTATGCTCAAAGGAAGCAAGCCAGACTACTACTCTTGTAATATATATTCTTCACTCTTTACTGTGTCCTATTTAAATCATGAAGTTGAGACAGGAATGTGCTTAAAACAAGTAATTATTCTGATATATTTCATTATAATGTATAACATCTCCTGAAAGCCCTTATGCTTTGTTTACTTCAGAGATGCTATGTACAAAACAGGCAGTAAAAGCTGAGTCTGTGAAGTCAATGAGGTTATACTAAGAATGACTTTTGCTCTATTTTCCTTGTAGCTATTCTTGAACTATTAACCTTTTATTTTGTTTGATTGTTCAGTAAATGAAAAGGTCTTATGAAGGAATCTAATCTATCCTGTGGAGTAGCTAAAATGACAAATCAATTTTAAATGTATGCTTGAAATTAGAGAATATATAGCAGGTTGGGGGGTGGGAAATAAGAGAAAGGAATGGTTAGTAACAGCTTGTCCAAGCACCTCAGGATGCCTGTAGAAAGAAATTTATTTATTTTTACTATCTCTTCCCCTGCAACAAAATAAAACTAATTCAAGTGTACGGTCCTCATTTGCGTCTGACATGCGATGTGTTGTATCTCTGACATGTCAGGCCTTGAAGATTATTTCCATTCCTTTTTCTTAGCTCCTTTGTCAGTCTGTAAAGTGCCCCTGGCATACTGGGAGGCACTGACATCCTTGTTACCCTGATAATTTCCCTTTTTTAAGAGCCACATCTACTTGAAACAGTAACAGAAACACCATATCAAACAGAAGGGTAAAATCAAGCCAACACAGGAGAAATTGTTTAAGTGGCAAAATAAGGGGGAGCCTTGTCTTCTGGGGAAAGCAAGTAGATATGTTTTAATTTTGTTTAGAGCTTATAGGGAAGATGGGTATTACTAAGAACTTGTTTATCGATCCATTGATCTTCAGTTGAAGTATCTATTGTATGTTACTGGACTATAATTTTTGGCCTTGTTTCTTCAGTTTTCTAAGTCTATTTCTCTCCTTACCCTATGGCAGATTTCATGATGGAGAGAACCCTTAGGTAAGAAAATAACTGATCTTTACAGCATCCTATATTTTGTCAGGGTGAGGTTGGAATGTGGAGTCTAACATTTTCCTCTTCTTTCTTTTCCTTGTCCAGTTCCTGTTTTGCTGTGAGACTGTTGTGATTAAGTGGCACAGACTCAGACTTCTGTAGGTTATAAAACAAAATACAAGAATAGCACAGCCAAACAGAAATCAAATCTAGTATCTAATCAGCTCTCAATAGCGTGTGACTGTAGAAATTTCAACACTGTGCTGCTAGTCAGGCATGCTCTTGTAGTCAGCTCCTACACTTCAGAGTCATAATACCATGAAACTTCCTGCTTTTAAAACCATTCATGAAAGTCTGTGGCTTGTTTTGGGCATGTTTAGGAATGCAGTTGTACAATCAAATATGTTCTTAGTAAGTGGATGAATAGAAAATCAGTTTTAGAAATGAATAATGTAGGGAAATGTCTATGCAGATCGAAAGGTTTTTTTAAGCTGTTATATTTGAACCCAGAAAATGCTATTGCAATTAAAAAAAAAAATCACTGAACTCTTACGTTATGCAGGGTTAAAATATGAACTGCTTTTGCTTACTTCTCTCCAGTGATGAGTCATTATTTAAGTGTTATGATTTGTAAATTTTCTGCCTCTATTATACAATTGCTAAGTGCCCTCATTATTGTGGTTTTTCGGTGGGTTATTTTATTTTTACTTGAGTAAAATTACTATTACTGTGTTAAGAGGTGGGTTTTGCCTGCTGTACTTCTTAATTCTCAAAGCCAGTAACATTGTCTAATTCAAACTTCACAGAAAAAGTTAGAGCAGAGTGAGACCCTTTGAGTCTATACCTTCAGACTTTCTAAGATTATCCACACTATTTCACAGGTATAAGGAGGACATGGTTACTTACAGTCAGGCATTACATAATTCTCTTTGATTTGCTATATACTCTAAACTAGTAAAATATATTCTAGTTTGTAAAATATGCTTTTGCTGTGCAAGGCTCAAGGTGGTGATGATAAAATGCTCTACTGGAACATTCATCGTCACAATTTGTGACAGTTGTTTTGGATGCTACTGCCTAAAACTCTTCAGTGATTGATATGCAGAGGGTTTTATCTTGATTAACTATTTGCCATCAGAGACTTCTGTTAGTAAACCAAAGTATATCCATCTAAGTTTCTGTATCTGCAGAACGAGCTTTCTAACAACTTTGTTTAGCTTTTGTAGCATCTTCTCTTTGTTTTGCATTCCAAATGAGGGACAGAGTTGAAAAAGTGTGTGGTTTAGGTTAACAAGGAGTTGTGAAAGAAATATTTTTGTAATTCCCATCCATTTAACACACAAAGGATTTGTGCTGGTTTCAACTTAGGAACATCACTGCTTTTGGGAGCAGGCTGCAGTTGCTCCTTTTGGTTTCACTTCACATTCCCCAAGATGTGGGCCATTTGTTTTTCTCTTTGTAATTCTTCTAGAAGAAAAAGGTTGGAAAGTGTTTTGTTCTTTGATTTTTGGCCTTTGAATGTGAACCTGTGATCCTGTGTTATCAGTGTGTAGAGGAAAAAAGCAGCAGTGTGAAGGCAGTGAACTGCATTTAAGCACTTTTAAAAATTATGCCAAGTCTTTTCATAATTCCAAATCTTTCAGAGTAAAGATGATCTTTGGTTGGTGTAACATGATGGTAGTTTAGATACTGCTTGAGAAAAATTGATGAAATCCATCATGTGGAAAAAGAATTTCATAGTGTAATACCTCTGGTTGTCAGAGTATATGAGCCAAGAGGTAATAATCACAGCTAAGAAATAGCCCTCATCCTTAGAGAAGATGGGGTTGGTTTTTTTTTAATAGTAAAGAATAAATTGTTGCTTTGAACAGAGAAATGCAGTTAGGTGGAAGAATTATCTGCTCCCTCTTGGTCAACAAAGCATGCTAGTTTTCGATTAGATAAATAGTGATGGTTGAGACAGCTGTTTTTTGTTTATTTTTTAAATTAGAACTCATTTTTCAAAGTTGGTAGTAGAAGCCCTATAGTGTTTACAGAAACATACTGTGTGTTACAGAGGATATGACTTCAGGTTAATTTTCTTTAATTAAGTAATTCATGTGGTTTAGGTTGGAAGGGATCTTAAAAATTATCTAGTTTCAATCACCCTGCTGTGGGCAATGACCCCTTCCACTGGACCAGGTTGCTCAGAGCCCCATCCAACCTGGTCTTAACACTTCCAGGGATGGGACATCCACACCTTCTCTGGGCAACCTGTTCCAGTACCTCATGAGCCACACAATAAAGAATTCCTTCCTAATATCTAATCTGAACTGTCTCTCATTTTAAAGTCATCACCCTATGTACTGTAACTACATGCCCATAAAAAAATGGGCAATTAAAATTGCTTCTAATTAGAAGAAGCTGATGTGCATTTTGTTAATTTTTGTAAGAAAATGTCAAAATCCTTTTTCTGACATGTATTAGAAATTTGGCCTTTATGAACAGTGGCCAAACCACAATATCTTTCACTAAGTTAGCAAAGAAGTTGGAAATTTTGGATCAATAAACATAAACCATCACCAATCCTAGTTCTCTCTCAGAGAAAAAGCACAGCCAGGAGTATCTAATATTGTCAAAAGTCAGTTTTATATAAAAATGTTCAATTATGCAAGGAAATAAAATAGCTTTTATGAACCCAGAGCTATGAAACAAATTGTAATAACCTCCTTTTTTTTTTTTTTTTTAAGCTTTCTTGATACATGTGACTTGTGCACTTGTACGAGAGTTTGCATGCAAATGCTAGAATTTAACTTGAATAAAGAAAATACAACTGTGCTGTTTTGTGGTGTGGGAGGAGGATTCCTTGTCAGGAATGGGTTGGTCATGTGGTAAGTGCAGGATGCTCCCTGCTGCTGTATGTTCTTACCATCAATATTCATCCACATTGCAATTTTCATTTCAATTCCAAACTTCAAAATTGCTGTGCTTTTGTATAATACACTGCTGGCACTAAATCATGCTACCTACTGATGTTTAGTGACCTGAATGAAATTGTTTCGATGTAATTGACTGGCATGCTTTGTGTGTAGAAATAAGTCTCCTCAGCAAAGGCTAAATTATGTTTTTAAGCCATAAAAAAAGGGACTTGTCTACTTTAGATTTTGAAAAACAGTGCAGGCCCATTGATTTCATCCACAAGAGACAAAATATATCAAAAAAGTACACAACCTTAAAAGCTAGTGCTCTAGAATTGCACTCTACTGTTTCTTTCTGTTTTCATATAAACCATATCTTTTCCTCTTGTGATAGGCTTCTCTGATCAACACTGTGCTGCTCTCTCTTAACTGGATGTACAGCCTTAGTTCTCTTTTGGAAGTAGGTTAGGTATGGTTGCCAAAAGGAAACGCAGCATACAGCAATAGGAACATGCAAAGTGGGCGGGTATGGGTTGTGTGGTGTGTTAAAAGTTCATACTGCATGAAAGGTTTACTGTTTAGAGGTGCAACAGTACAGTATTTTAATCTTGTTTGGAAATTTTTGTTAGATTAGACTTAAATGTGCTCTGTGCTATGTGTCTTCCTACTTTGCACCTGTACTCTCAGTGTCAGTGAAGTCTGTCCTAGTTATCACATAACATTTTGCCTTCATGAAAAAAAGCAGTTGTCTATGTTTTCTCAGTTTTAGGAGGGGACATATATGATCTGGCCTCAGGGGAAAAACACCAGAGTAAGGGCAGATGGTGAAGTTATGTCATGATTTTTATCGACTTACTTGGGAACTAGCTAATAGTTCTGTCTAAAATCTGCACTTTGATAATTGTGTGAGCTCCTGCAGAAAGTCCCAAAGTCAGTGCCTACTTGCTTTGCATCCTTGAATTTTCATCATCTTTGAGGAGCAGCTATAAACTGCTCTCAGACCTGGCTGTCCCTGTCTGGGCTCACTGCCCATGTGGCTAAACATTAACTCTCCTGACCTGACCCCTTCGTCTTTGTTGTATGCCACTTAATTTCAGCAGGAAAACTTACACAGCTTGTACTACTTGACACAGGTCAAAGACAAAATTATGTCCTCTGCATTAACTCCCTTTCCTGACAAGAGAAATACCAATCAGGTCTCCAGCCCTTTGGCTCACTAAGTCCTTTGGATGAAGTCACAACTCATGTGATTTCCTTTGCCTTCACTTTCCTTGCACTCTCTTTGTTTTTTTATATTGCTGTAAGGTTTTGACTTGGGATATGTGGGGGATTTGGACAAAGCCAGGTGTCAAATCTGTGTTCCTAGTTGTAGGTTCAGACTTCCTGCCTAGGCTGAGAAAATACAGCCTTAAAGGTACTAAGTTTCTTTCTACCCTCCACTAGCTTTGAGGATGGCCTTCAGACTTTAGAAAAATCTTAATAAAGGAATGCTGTGAAAAATGAATATCAAAACTACCATGCATGTGTATTTTAAAAACTTTTATGATTCATCATGATACCTCTTTATGGTTATAAACCATTCCATTAAAACTGTAAAGATAATTTGTCCTGGGAGTACCTTGGAATACCAGTGGTCACTTTGTGATCCCAACCCATTTTATTTTAAAGAAATATAAGCTGGTAAGTGTATATGGTGTTGGGAAGTTTAGCTGGCAAAAATGTGGTAATCATCTGAGTGAGGTGTTTTAAAACAAGCACAAGCATTTTGAAGAAAGGTAAGGTGTTACGGCATGGTAGATGAGGGGTGCTGCGACCCTCCAAATAACGTGTCTCCACAGGGGCTGGAGCTGCTCTGGCAGAGTCACTGCACTTCTGGCTGACGAGCTTGGATGCACCAAGGCCCCCGTACTGCCCTGTTGGTGGAGCCTCCATTTCTGGGTGGCTCCCCAGAGGGAGCAGCTCAGGAGGGGTCAGACTCCCATACGGGTGAAGCAGGGAGCACCAGCTTTAGTCAGAGAAGCAGCTGGCACGCACACACGCTGCAGGCAACAAAAGAGCCAGGGAAGGATCTTTAGCATGGTATTCCAAGAAGAGGCTTTACTTCCCTGTATCACTTTATCATGAAGGGAACCAGAGGCCAAAGATGAAATGGGGGAGGGGTTTGGGGTTTATGTAAGGGTTCCATGGGATATCAGGCTGCAAGGCAGGACAGAGACGGGACCAGGGCAAGGGAACCAATAAGGAGGGACTAGGTTACAAGGGCAAATGGGAAAACAGGGAAGGGAGAACATACATATAAGGGATAAAGGGACAGGGGGAATAACAAATCAATCAAAGGAACAGAACAGCAAACTGTGTCTTAGGAGAAGCCTGTCACTCAGGCCTGGGGGAGAATTCCCTGTCACAGCCCCCAGTGGGCTGGGTGACCCCAACAGTAAGGCTTTATGTTGCATGAGCCTTGGCTGAGGGAAGTGACACGTATTTCATCCCCTTAAGGATGGCACCAAAGGGAGAAATCTGGCAGGAGCTCAAAGGCCCTGGGGAGCCTTCTGTGCTTCAGGTTTATAACTTCTGTTCCCTAAACATGAATCTTCTGGAAAATGCCACACATTTTGTACCTGATGTCAGCAATGTCCCATGGAGATAGCTCACCTAATCAGTGAGTTGAAAGAAAGGGCAGGTCTATAGCCTTGTAGGTGATGTGGAGCATGTGCCACATGGACAGCATTCATGGAGCAGAGAGGGAAGGAGATACAGCCTCGCTCTCTGCACCATAAACCTTCCACTTTCCCTTTGTATTTCTCTCCAGTGTCCCTGGTAGCATTTGGTTTGATTGAAGAAGCCCTCTTCTCTGTAACCAGAGGCACATGGAAATACCTTATGCTAAAAGAAAGCCAGAAGAGCTACTGGATCTGCTCTGCTCTCCAGAGCTCTGCAATAAAGTGAGACATACTGCCTGCTGCAAAGAAAATGGCCGGTGCTCTGGTTTATTGATGCATAGAGATGGTGGCTAAAATGTTGGCATGCATTTTAATGCAAGCTGATGATCTGAAAGCCTTCTAAAAGATACCTGATGTTAGATACTAATGAACCCACAATATAAGTCAATCTGTTCTCTAAATATTCCTTTTAATCCTCAGTGCCATCTTTCTGCTAAAGAGTACTTACAGGTTTTTCTAGGCTTTGACTGTTACTCGGTTCTTGGAAAATAATCTCAATTCCATGCAGTTTTTACCCATTTAAATTGTCCCCTTAGCTATGAATGTGTACCTTGAATCACAGTATATTTCTTAAAACATAAATAGAAGATCTGTTTTGTGTTTTCTGTCAGGTTTTTGTTTATGATTTTAATACCACAAGTGTCCAAAAATCCAAATACAACCCCATCATTCAGTCAGAAAAGAATCTCCTGGAAAGGTGATATGTCAGACTGTGATGTTAGCTGAAATGAATCTGAATTAGAATAATTTTTCTTCTCCCCCCCGCCCCGGAACAGGAGGTGTGCCTGGGTCTTCAACTAACTAAAGGTTTGCAGACCATGAAAACCAAGGGTACTTGGTCAGTAGGCTTCTCTTTAAATATCTAATTATAGTTTAACTACTACTAAATATTAAGGGAGTTGTTTGGTTTATAGGTTTGTGATTGTACAGTCCCTAATTGTCTATATATTCCTATCTACCTCCTCTTAAACGGAACTAGAAGTCTATATTTGTACTGTTTTCTCCACTTACCTATTTTGTCTCTTATGTGTGTCTCATATTTGTATCTCTTCTGTGACCTTTTCAGGTGATGAATTTTTGACTTCTTTGCACGCATAAATATGTTTTACATTCTTCAGGCTTTACATGAAGTCACCTTACTATTTATACATTTTGTTTTCTACAGCATTTCTGCTGCTGTGTGATTATCTACACTTTTTCTTTTCCTCCATTTAGAGACTATGCAAAAGAAAAAGGTATAAATTTCCCTCATTCCATCTTTCCTTGCCAACTCTTGCATAAATTGTTTTGTGCTGTGATTTTCATAGCTTTATTAATGTTTATTGATTTAAACCCATCATTTCTGTACCTCTTGCTTCTTTTTGATTGCTTTACTGCTACTTCAGTGTGATTAAAGCTGAAAGTACCACCCTTGTAATGCTGAGTGAAATAACCTTGTCTTCACAATTCTCTATTCCTGTCAAGTGCAAGCACACACACCACTAAGAAATTCACATGTCCCAGGGAAAGCAGGACATGTTCCTTCTTTACTGAATGTAGGTTTCTAGAAAAATTTAGATTGACAATGTGTTACTTATTACTCACATGAAGCCTTCATTTCTGAGAATGTGCACAGGTCCAGTGGCCTCTTCTACACAGATGTTAACAGTTACATTTGATGTGCATGACACCAGAGTGGTCACATTGCTTTCACCTTTTTTCCCCCCTTATTTTTAAGTTCCTTCTCTTTCTGCCTATCCCTCAAAGGAAAAGGATTATTCTACTCTGGTAGGTCTTTTGTTGTCTTTTTGTGATTTGTGTCACCTAGACAGAACAGTGGATGATCATCCTGAAGCATGGTCAGTTAGGACGTGGCAAAGCCCAGCTTGCCATAGCTAAATGCCTAACAGAATAAGTAGTTCAAAGCCATTTTTTTCTAGCTCCCAGGTATGTTATACTCTCTTGTACATCAAACCAAGTTATAAACATGATAGATTTTGTATGTTTTTCATGAGCATCCAGTTTGTGGATGGACTTTATTGTTCCGTTTCCTGCTGGGAGATGCCTGCAGGTGCCAGGGAGACATGCCAGATGTACAGCTTTCACTTACCAGAAACCTGTTGTATTTTTTTCTTATTTTGGACCTTACCTTTTGCTTTTCTGATACAAAAGCTGAATCACAGAGACCCACTTTTGTAGTTAGTTTCTAGTTACTTACCTGTAAAAATGCAAATGCTTGCTTTCACCCATAAGTTGTTCTGTTACCTTGGTTCATCAACTTCCACATACAAGGTATTGGCAAGAAATGCACTGTAGATTTTTCTTTTTCTGACCTATTTTAGTTTACTCTATAACTTGGACACTATTGAAAAAAATACAGAACAATTACTCTCCTAAGAAAACTTGTCTTGGAACTGAGCTTACGTGTAGAGGGTATAGCAGAACAGTGGAGAACCTAAAAATACATTCTTGGGCCAAACATTAAATAGAAGTGAATAATTTTTTTGAATGATCTTGAGGAAAGAATTTTATGGAAAAGAACTAAATCAAACAAAGTCCCTTTATCCCTCTTTGTAAACCATTTTATATGGTGACAAGATCCTTTTCTTGTTCAAGATGGTCTCATTCTTCTCAAATGGATGTGAATGAGAGGATAGAGAAAACTGATTGTAGGCAAAAAGATTTCCAAAACGCCAGACAATGAGGATCACTTCAAGGTGATAATGAATTAAAATAGTTTTCTGTCTCCTAACATTCTGAAGCTTAATTTATACCTGCATTCAGTGGAAAATAAATAATCCTCATAAAATGAAATACTGTGTGGTAAGAGTCATACAAAAATATGATTTATAGGAAATAACAACCTTCTAAGTTATTGCTTAATTTCTTTTCTTCCGCAAAAGCTGGGATTAAAAAGTAGGTCAACAAGCCCATTTAAATAGCTTATTCCACAGTGTGGTTTAAATTAGTGCTAGTGACAAGTGTATGAAGTGCTGTGCATTTTATTTTTATGGCATATTGGTTAAATTTAGAATTGTTCAAAGTGGCTGTTATACACAAGCCTCTAGGCAAATCCTCAGATCTTTCAGCCAGTGGGCTTTGTTCTTGCTTTTAAACACATATAACATGTTGGCATTGTGTTTGTAAACCAGGTGTTTTATCTGAACCTGCAATTAGAATAAGGAGCATCAATGTTAGTCCAGTGGTAGAATCTCTTGCACTAAGGAGCTACAATTTCAGCTCGAAGGGTAACGAATTTATATTCTCTGGGCACGTGATTCCTGTTCCTAGTTTTGTTCACAAGTCCTTCCAGAAGAGTGATTTTGATCTAGAGACAAGCTGAAACCGTTAAGTCTCACTGAACAGAGCTGCCCTTGTAATGTTATTTAGTATTGATAGGTCAGGCAGCTTCCATCAGACAGATGGCCCGAGATGAAAGAGTAATTGCAGGCAAGGAAATGGCTTTTGCAGGAGCTCTGTTCTTGTTTCAAAAGCCATTCTTTGGCTTGCAGTCTCCCTCTCTGCTGCTTGAGAGCTGCCAGAAACAATTCTGGCCCTGAATTTCAGACGTACCTAGCGCCAAGGTGAGGAGAGAGGTTTCCAGCCCAGCTAGAAATTTTTCTCTTCCTCCTGCCTTTGTTGCTTTGCAGCATAGGGTTCTCATCTGCACCCTGACTGGGAAGATACCAGCAGAGATGAGTGAATAATGAGGAAATCTACTCACTAGTGTTTTGACAATTGCTAAATAGAGTTTTGCTTAGATAATGTTTGTACTTATTTTATCAGCTATGGAGCTTTTTCTGAAAAGCTGTGGGAGTGAAGTGTTTGCTCAAAAGAATACTTGCAGGGAACTATTTCTGGANCTGTAAAAGTAGCTGATTAATGATTACGTCATAAGTGAGGAAACAGAAACAGGGAATAAATCAGTGTGTTAAATTTGAGCTTTGTCTCTTTCAGAGCTCTACATAATTCAGCTGCAGGAGCATGTCTTCAGTAGCTTTTTTTGTATCCTGCTCTCCCAGTAATGATACCCTTGTCAGTCTCCTCCTGCCCTGCTCTTGTATTCCATTCTATTTTATGTAGGTTCTCATTCTGCTTTCTTTGGGGAGTATATGAGCAC